>JAHLJT010002406.1:167996873-168390995 GCA_031308135.1 Acheta domesticus | reverse complement strand
GTAAACTTCACTGGTTTGCGACCGCGGTTCACTGGAAGGGAGCAGGAAATTCACTGAATGTCAATGTTTGCGTTGGCGTTCATTGGAAGCACCTACGATATGCTCGTAGCTGTGTTAAGGTTTCTACTTAAGCTATGTAAATGGGTCGAAACCTACCTCGGTCTGAATATGAATTGTCGTTGCAGGAAAGGTCGTTGCAGGAAAGTGTGATTCGTCGTTTTTCTCAGTTCCCTCCGCTCAGTTTCTGATGAATCCTGGGGAAGATTCTTAAACACTGTACTATGAAGTGCGTTCAATTTGTTTTTGCCATCCTGTACTCGCTTCCCTATTTTAGGGCTTGGCAGCTGGATGATATCTCATCGTTGGGTGATTCATCTCCATATCTTCAGAGGCTTCGTTATTACTGCACATATGTACGTGATCGTTAGGCCAATATTCGTAATTAGTAAGTATAACCCTTTATCAAGTGATTATTAATTTCTATGAATCTTCTTGCGATTCTGTTAGGATGCATAGTGGGTGCTGGCGGATATAATTGCAGCTCAAGGATTCCAGTAAACAAATCTACTGTACTAGCGTACTACTGTAGACGCTAAAACTCGAGTAATGTTATGCGACTCGAATAATGTTATGTCTTTCTCTCCTGATTCCTCAATATCTCAGCCATGATTGACGGTTGACGTACGTTCTTTTCTTATCGTTCGATTTGCACTCGTATCGATTATGTTGAGTTTTTGCTTTCTAACAGCAAACTTGTCAGTAAGTACTTTATTTAAATGCAATAACCTAGTGCCATACACTTATTACATTGCCTCCAGGACCTTACAGAATTTATTGGCTGTTTCATTATGCCTTTACTAGATAGACACTCCCAGAAAACTACCAAAAACATTTTTGTGTACCGTTTTTCAATGGATGAGGGTAATTACTGTTTTTACTATACGTTTTGTATGGGCGTGATTGTGGAGCTGAAGTAACATCGAGGCAGTGTCCCCAGATGTCTAGTTTTGATGGACTCTTCCATGTTTTCGATAACTACACATTAACTACTCATGATGAACCGAGTGTCAGCTGCTCCAACAGTAAAAGTCCATTTATTTTCCAGAAGGCTGTCCACGTTACACTGGTGTGCCACGTGTTTAGTCAATTGTACAATACTCTGAAGAGTAATCATTAACTATCTGATTCTTCAGTTTATCATTCAATGTAAGAGTGATTGAATCAATTACAAGTGTATATCTTAGTTAAAATAAAGAATATGAAGTCTCTATAGTAGCATTAGAGCAATAGTGACAACTTCCTTCACATCTTTTTTTAGTTTTTTATCTATAATGTTGCTAGTCAGCAATATTTATTTGGGATGTTCTATTTACATTTTCAATATGTGTTTGATTTTAATAGTTTAAGTATGAAAACATAGTGAACTCCAGTTTGAACATATTCAATTACACTCTCTTTGAAACGTGGTTCAAAAATGTGAATTCCATGTTCACATATCACACGGTAGCGTTGTTAGTTGAAAGTCTGATAATTTTTTAAATCTGTTTGTTCCTATGTTTTTACATTACGTTAAATGAATGTTCACATCATGTTTACACATACATTAATAACAATTTATTGTCTACATTGACACCATCGCAATATTTGGTGTTTCAAGCGCAATATATTTCAGAATAAATTTATTTGACATATATTTTGCTTTAACACTAACATATTTTCTGCATTAACGTTATATTATAATCCATGGCATATTTTGAAAGTCTAACCAGTGCAAAATATTGTTAATACAGTAGTTGTTTTCATTCATTAACCAATGCAAATGATTTTTTTTACTGTTATTTATTATTTTTGAGTGATCACTAATAAACTAATATTATTAACTCCAAGTACTTTAAAACGCCAAAGTTCATTCTTTCACAAAGAATATAAGGAGAAATCAAATTCAAAATACAAATAGCCTTTTCTGATAAAGTGCTTGATAAAATAATTATGTTTTCCATTGAAATTGTAATACTTTTATTTGAACCAAATCATTACCGTGAATAATGAAACATTCCTCCTAATTTTATTATATGACCAGTTAACATACATTCACAGCAAGATTTGCATTGGTCTAATTATATTTTGATTAATACGAAGGAATTTTTCATATACATTTGCCCACTCATTAATTCCAAACGAGAGTGTATTTTATGTTAAAGTTCAATTGAAAAAGAAATATTGCCCTTTAAGGGCGATGATCCACTACATTTAATTGGACCAAAGTTTCATTTGCATGGTGCTCTGGATAGTTTTAGGACTTTAAATGAAGATGTCAAAGTCTGCAAGGACAAAGTACTTGTCGTGCATGCTGAATTAAAATTAGTTTACAAGAGTTTTGAAGATTAGTGTTGAGCCAATAAGCTTTCCCCTTCAAGGAATCTTTACTCGCCCGTAACATCTGCAATTTTGATGCGATAGAAATTCCATCCGTGGTGATTATGAGAATTCAAAAGATTAGCATATTTCACGGTGTAGATTTGTAAATGCTTAAAGACGTTCGACCTAGTCACTAAGTTTCAGGTAATTACGGTAATTTATGATTTGATTATATAATTTATAATTAATAAGGTTAATTCATGTAATGCAAATTGCGTGAACAAAACTGAATGACTCGTTATAATCAATTTCCACTATTTAAATTCATATTTGTAAGAAGTAGCTTATTAAATAAAAAAGTTTAATGTAGAACTCTTTTCCATACTGCACATAGATAATTTGGCATTTTGATCCTAATTATCCCGTGATCACTCAAAATAATGATAATAACAATAATAATAATAATAATATAATAATAATAATAATCATAATAATAATAACAACCAATGACATCATCGCAAAAACTCCCATTGTCAACGATAAAAAAACAACCCTTGTTTTGCGCACCATTGTCAGGTAGAAAGTGAGTTTTGTCGAAATTAGCCCAGAGGCTGCAATCTGTAAAACTGAAAGCATAATAAAGGTGCCGTCGTGCGCTTCGCCCTCCGACGAGCTCGGAGCAAGGCCGACCGCTGCTTCAACCGGCCTCCCCTCGCCCGCGTCGGCGTCCAAAAAACAACCTGTTGTGAGCCGCCTCCGGCCGGCGGTGTTCGCGGCGGCGCCTCTTCATTTATTTCCCGATAATGACAGCGCGTCTTCTGGGAGTTATTACAACGCGCCCACGCGCCCCCGGACCGCCTCTCGGACCTTCGCCCTTCGCCTCGCCCATCGCCCCGCCCAGCGCTCCGACCATCGCCCTGACCATCGCCCCGACCATCGCCCCGCCCAGCGCTCCGACCATCGCCCCGACCATCGCCCCGAACATCAGCCCGACCATCGCTCCGACCATCGCCCCGACCATCGCCCCGAACATCGCCCCGACCATCGCCCCGACCATCGCCCCCTACGCGCCGACCGAGAGTAGGTGGCTCAGTGCATCAACTGATGTCACTGCAGTGCCTGTGACTGGGAGGTTCTAGGTTCGAGTCCCGACGACGGTAGGATTTTCGACACTAGCTTGTCAGCTACGTCGTATCCAGTCGCTGTCTGCAGGGGAATTCTAGCGGCCGGCTGCTCTGGTCAGTAGTTTTTCGTGGTTTCTCCCAGCAACACCAGGCGAAAGCCGGAGAGTACCCTAACAAGCGGACCGCGCGCGATCTTTCTTTCCTCTTCCTTGTCTGTACTCATCCTTCACACTCTTACACTGTGCCCTACACTTGTACCACGCATGCCGGGACACACGTCGGGGACTTAGAACTTGTCCCAACTAGGGCGGTGCTTTTTTGCGAGGAGATACCTATGGAAAGAAGTCACCTTCAAGCCAAAGAGTAGATCGGCGACGGATCTCACCATGTGGTGGAAGAACGCCGCATTTCGGAATAAAACTTTACAACACCTAGGGAGTAAGTATCAGTTAACGGGTCGAAAAACATCAATATATATATATATATATATATATATATATATATAATATTTCCGGGTTTTGAAATGCTTTTACATCTTTCCGGTTTCCCAGCAATTACACAATAATAATAATGGTATCATTAAAAATTCGAATTTCAATACTTTACTTAATTAATTTCTTCAATTTTTCTCTATTATATCTTTCATCTTCGTTTATTCCTGTCTCTTGCAATACAAAAGCATCAATCAGCCGTTCCAAAAAACCGAAATTGGGATGGTGGCGCCACGGCGAGGCCGTCCGTTGGGAGCTCAGGGGGCGGAAGTGATGGAAGTGGCTGGGGAGAAGCGGAAGCAGACAAGCGCAATCCGGATGAGACCGGAAGTGTTACGTTGACAAAAAGGAAGAGCTGCGGGGGAGAAAGATGGGGTCCGGAGGTGGGCGTGCCGAGATGTCCACGGGGCAAGCGGAAGGCGGTCAGGGAGATGCAGGAAGAGGCTCGTGGGAAGACATAGCGTGGATGGGAACATGGTGAAAAAGAGCGTGCTCGGAAGACAGCACACTGTGGATAGAGGGCATGACAGAGAGCGCGCCGTGAGAGGAGGTAGAGGTTGAAGAAGGGCGGGGACCTGGATGATAATGTAATAATATTTATTATTTCCTGTTAATGAGCTTTCGCTCGGTTTATGTAGATCATATAAAGACATACAAAGGCAACTTAAAAAAACATATTTTAAGGAAATTACCACTAAATAACTAAAAAATATTACACACACAAATATTTGGCATCACACGCAGTTTCCTAGACGATTTCGGAAGCAACGCGCACTAGAAAAGTGCGAATTAGAGGGAAAAGTCGCTAGTGCTGCCGCAGGTAGATTGTTCCAGTCAGTTATTGTCCGGTTGGCAAAACAGTATTTACCTACATCGGTTTTCTGATACCTATATTTAATTTTGTATGGATGATCCCCCTCTCCGAAATATTGAGGGTGCCCTATCCTAGTTCGAATATCGTTTTAACGCTTTACATCCAGTGTAAGCTTTGAAAAGATTTACTAGCCTAGCAATCTTTCGACGTTTTCCCAGGAGTTCTCACATCTGGGACTGATCATTGATTTTTCTTACAAGTTTTATACCTCTCTTTTGGATACAGTCTAACAAGTTTATCTGTCCAGCTGTATACGGGTCTCAAGACGCGAAGCTGTATTACATTACCGGACGTACAAGAGAAGTATACGCTAATTTGTGTTCGCGTTTCCTTTCCTCAATATCCGCATTACAAAATGGAGTGATTTGCAAGCTTTGCGCGCAACATCATTTCTGTGGTCGGACCAGTTTAGATCGCTTGATGATAGCGATAATGATCATGCGACACGTTGGGTCGGCGCGTCGGTGTTATGTTGACAAAAAGGAAGAGTTGCGGTAGAAAAAGATGGGGTCCGGAGGTGGGCGTGTCGAGAAGTGAGACTGGAAGAATAGCGCTGTTTAGGACGAAGAGAATAAGGATGCAGGAATACGGGGACTGAAGATGGGGATGTAGAAGCAGGGTAGGTGAAAAGAAAGGATGAGGTAGGGCGTGAGAGGAAAGTCAGACTGTGGCGTGAAGGGGATGTTCTAGGAAATATCATTGCTAAAGGAAAGCCCGAGAAGAAAGTAATATTCGATGCGACCCGAAAGGAAAGTTGCCGAAGAGGAATATGGAGATATGAGATAGGTCGGCAGATGGATGGGAAAGGTGGAAGTTATGCCGGGAAAACAGCGTTCGAGAGAGAAGTGTTATTAAACCCGCACATTTTCTTGAGCCCTCGCTTCTCTAGTTGGCAGAGGACTGGTGTGTTTGGTTATATTCACAAAAGGTATTTTATATCAAATTTGTAGTTCGTTTTTCGATGCAAAGTAGTTTCTGTTACGCGGGAGCGAACATTTCTGGTTATCATATTTTGTCTACAACGCTTGTTGCTATCATTTATTCTTAATTTAAGTAATGTTATCAAAGTAATGTTGTAAAAGTAATGTTGTCAAAGGAGTGGGAGGGTGTATTCCGGAGCTCAAGGAAACGTGCGCGTTGAATACAAAAGAAAGGAACGGGCAGGTCAAAGGGTCCAGCAGTACCGACCTGGCCGGGTCGAGGGGGGCGGGGGAAGGCGGTTGTGCGAGGGGGCGGGGCCGGAGGTTGGCGAGGGTGGCGCGTGTGGGATCGTGATTTATGGGGGCGTCGGTTGGGATCTTAATTTTTCGCCCCCACCGTCCCGTCGTCACCCCAGCGCGTCGGCTCGCAGCCGGCGCTGTCTCCGGCCCCGCCCCCCGACCTCGGGCCTCGACCTGCGCCGGGCGACAAGCGGGGCAGAACGTAGCGGCCGCCGCCTCCCTGCCAACGGAGCACCGCTCAATCCACACGAGCCCTTGGGCGGACAAAGGATTTTCGAGGCAGCTTTCACCAGATTGTCCTTTTGGTTCTGCCTCGTTTTGCTTACTGAACAAAGGTTGTCATTGCCATATTTTCTTTATTGTAAATACCTTTTTATTATTGTAATTTTGTAATTAACTTATTGTCATTTTCATCGCTTGGGTTTTTGATGAAAGATAAATGACACGTAATTGGCACTTATCCTAACTCACCCTTACATGTAACTGGTTAAGTAGGATACCTATTTGTATTTACCTACGAAAGTTAATCTGCATTTACGTTAAATGGAGATTTGGAGGTTTTTAGTAGTCCCAGTGTTTCTCCTTAGTTTACCTTGCGAGTTCATAACTTGTGCGTACGTTTTTACGGTAATTGATATTTATTGATTTATTAAAATGCTGAATAACGATCGTTTGAAAACATTTACATAATGAAATATCATCCAAGTTTAATATTGCATCACACAGACAATTTGAACGCACATCATCTACTTGATCATGTAGGTCTTTGCATGTTTATTAGTTTTGCATAATATACATGAAAATTTCACCTAGAACTTCTGTATGGTCGCCGAATCTTGTATACTTGGTGATATAAATTCAATACATAACTTACTGCTACAACTACCCACTCGATCCTACATCTCCATAATTGTGATATTCATAAATATGCTTAAAATGCATAATATATTTGTAAAATGGGCCACAATATTTTATTTTAGTTGATCTCACAACGCACATGTTTTTGTCAAGGGGACGCAGCCAGGACACTACGTCATACCGTAGAAAAGAAAGAAACTTTTCCGCATGAAGACTTCACACGCTCGTAAATACATTTTTACGCGAGATTTTGTAATATAATTGTCTAGTCTTAACTCCCTCTAGTAACATCATGAAAATAAGAAATAACATCATGAAAATGTTTAATTCCCTACGCCTGCATTAAATTTTCTTGTTTATCAGCACTCTGTTTATGCAGCGGCACACACATTTAAAAACCACTGATCTAGTTAGAACTCAGGACGTGGTGTGTTGAAGTTCGAGTTTGATAGAGCTCTCCGCTAAGGTGTGCACAAACTCCCTATTATTACGAGGAAAGGAAAGAGTAACTCTTTGAGCAATTCTTCACTACAATACTGTTTTTGTTAGTCAAGATCGCATCAACCACTAGGTCATTAGCGACCACTATTGGATGTAACGTTGTGGTATGAGGGTGAATATGGGTTGATAGGGGGTGAAAGGACGAACACAAATTCAACCATGCCCGAGGCGGGACTCGAACCCGCGATCCTTTGTCCTAGATCGCTACGACAGTACTGCTTTACCTATTTCGGCCACGGGGCCTACTTTTACACTACGTAGTTTTCACCGGCCTGGACACCCGAGGGCGCTAGAGTGGACGTAATTGCGCCTGAGTAGTCTCACCTCAAAGGGTTCCAATTTCTCCCGAGGAATGGATGTACATTTATGCGTTGTAGTATGGTTGGGTTCCAAAACCAATTAGCATGTATCAACCCATTTGCTTTCATTGCAGACCGGTGTGGGTGACGCAGGGGAATGTGGCATTGGAAGCCAATAGAGCATTTACTTCCGTGCTGCTGGTTCGAATTTAGCGAAAGTCATGGAGGTTGTATGTTGCGGCATGGCGCGCCTTCCTAGCACACCGTGTATCACCATTCAACATCAATACTTTCGTGCGAGAAAGGATAAGAAAAGGTTAACATCAGAAGGGCTTACGGACCGGATTATTTGGGCGTAACCTTAGGACTAATGGCGACTCTCAGAAACATCGCTTCTCCAACTGTTTATATAATACAATGATTTTGGCTCGCGGGCAACATCGATGGATAGGGAGACAATGCGTAATGGCGACTGAACGTAGACAAACAAGTCCCAGCCAGGAGAGACAGGTCAAAACACCGAAAGACGTAAATCAGAAATATTTTACATTTAACATACAATTTTTCACACACTGATCACTTATTAGTAATTGTTTAAGAGAGAGATTACAAAAATATTTTACAACGTGTATTATAACAGTTTGTAATTACACATTTTTATTAAAAATTTGACAAAATGTATACAGTGGCGGATCCAGGGGGAGGTCATGGGGGCCATGGCCCGAAAGATCTAGAGTTTTCCTTCGTTACCTTCGTACATTTGGCAAAATTGATTTAAATATTTATGTTAAAATTATGTCATTATTTAAACAATTATATTGTGTAGTATCATATACACACTGCAAAAATAGTATATAATATAATAAGTATGTTTATTATTCCACGTAAATCCATGATGCCCACCCAAAATGATAGGTTGGATCGATCCCTGATCGTACAATTACCCTGTCGTTTCTTGTCCCGCCTTCACTGTAAGTAACTCTTGTGAGTTCACAAAAAGCTGTTGACGCTTTCCGCCCAGCAACACGTTGCAGCTCCCCGCGCCCACGCCATTCGCTGCTTCCGTACGTCACCGCGGACGACGCTCAATTTTTCAGCCTCACTCATCATCCCGTCCACCCCCACTGTCACCGCCTGGTCAGATCCCCGACAGGGCGAGGGTCGCGCCGTCCCGTCCGACAGATTCACCCGCCCCGCCCCGCCCCGACCGCCCCGCCCCGCCCACCCGCCCCGCCCGCCGCGCTCCGCCCCGCCCGCCCCGCCCACACCACCCGCCCCGCTCCATCCACACTGCCCGCCCCGCCTCGCCCCGCCCACACTGCCCGCCCCGCCCCGCCCACACTGCCCGCCCTGCCCCGCCCACACTGCCCGCCCCGCCCCACCCACACTGCCCGCCCCGCCCCACCCACACTGCCCGCCCCGCCCCACCCACACCGTCCGCCTCGTCCCACCCACACTGTCCGCCTCGCCCCACCCACACTGCCCGCCTCGCCCCACCAAGACCGCCCGCCTCGCCCCACCCACACTGTCCGCCTCACCCCACCCACGCCGCCCGCCTCGCCCCACCCACACTGTCCGCCTCGCCCCACCCACACTGCCCGCCTCGCCCCACCAAGACCGCCCGCCTCGCCCCACCCACACTGTCCGCCTCACCCCACCCACGCCGCCCGCCTCGCCCCACCCACACTGTCCGCCTCGCCCCACCCACACTGCCCGCCTCGCCCCACCAAGACCGCCCGCCTCGCCCCACCCACACTGTCCGCCTCACCCCACCCACGCCGCCCGCCTCGCCCCACCCACACCGCCCGCCTCGCCCTACTCACACTGCCCGCCTCGCAATAAGAGGATCCGGTTATTATTTCGGTGGCCGGCGATGCGTGAACGTTGGTTCCTATCAGATCCGCTGTGCGCTGCGCCGCGCCTCGTCCCGTCGCGTTGAAAAATGAAGCAGCAAAGAGGAGGCGTGGCGGTCTCCGACGGCCAGACGTAGAGTCCTTGGATCAGAGGTGTCAAGGCAGTGGCACGCCTTGTGGCAGCATATCATGCCACGAGCTGCTCTGCGCAACTAGCGTTGGGAAAGGAAACTATTAACCCCGCCGTTTTACAAAAGGGATGGCGTTGTCGCTTGCGGCGGGGTTATGGACTGCGCGGACGGCCGATTTCGTCGTGGCACTCGTGCCACGGACTCCCACTCGTAGCATCGACCTTGAAAACACTGCCCTAGATACAAAGTGTAGCGCATTCCATTGTTCCACCAATCCCGCCATTTTATAACCAGTTGTAAGAGAATTGAAATTGTGTGGTATTCTGTGTGTTGAGAACCACGAACCTATCTCAAACCAATGTTAATATTGCTAAAGCCAAAGCAAAGGCGTGAGCCAAAGCAGGCATAGCTTTGTGGGGTACGAATGGTTTCAAAAGTTTTCCAAAACACCCACTTTCTGTCCATGGATAGTACAGACAGCCATATCGCTGTTTTTGTGCACTTTCCAAGCTGATGAGACGAATTGAAGACAAATTTCAATTCGTCTCATCAGCTTGGAAAGTGCACGAAAACAGCAATATGGCTGTCTGTGCTATCCAAGGACAAAAAGTGGGTGTTTTGGAAAATAAAAAAAAGTTAATATTCTTTAAAATTTTTCTAACGTCATCAAATGTTATAATTTCCGTCCAGTTTCTGATTGCTGCCTGACGGGGTTGTCGGGTGAGTGGATATTAAATGGCGGCGGTTGCGTTACTCTCTGTTTCTACGGAATCCAGCCAGACGTTTCCTTCAGCGGCTGCTGAGCGGAATGATGGGGCGGCGGAACTGCCAACTAATACGGACGTTCGTCACAGAGGGTAGGAGTGGGTTTCATTGATTGATTGATTCGTGTTTCCAGGCGCGTCTACTACTTTGGTCATTAGTCCCGTCAGTGTAATGCGTGTTTTTCTTCGGGAGGTGGCGATGAACTTTTCCCCGCTGGATGGCAAGATCTGGCGCCGAACTACCGTCGACTAACGGGATTTCTCCTCAACCAGGTATCTCCCACCAGCGGGGCACCGCCCCAGCCGGGACAAGCTGTAATCTCCCGACCGGTCTCCCGGCATGTGTGGTAGTGTAGTGATGTGAGTGTAAGTGTGTGTGTGTAAGAGGAGAGGATAGGACAAGGAAGAGGAAGGAAAGATCTCGCGCCGTCCGTGGCCCGTTTGTAAGGGTACTGCTCCGACATTCGCCTGGTGTTGATCGGAGAAACCACGGAAAACTACCGATCAGAGCAGCCGGCCGCTAGAATTCTCCTCCAAACAGCGACTGAATTCGACCTAGCTGACAAGCTAGTGTCGAAAATCCTACCGCCGTCGGGACTCGAACCTGGGACCTCCCGGTCAGAGGGACTGACGGTGTTGGGAATCTTTCTTCATTTGACCTCCCTAACTGACAGCGATCAAGATGCCGAAGGGGCGAGTTCGATTGACAGAATGGTTAGTGATTCCGGGCGCGGCAACTGCGAAGGTCCCGTGCGTGTAGTGCATGTTTTGTTGCGGGAGGTGTCGGTGGTCTTCCCCCGCTGGATGGCGAGATTCGGCGCCCACCAACCTGTCGGTGTGCGGGTTTTTTTCTGCAACCAGGTATCTCCCCCCAGTTGGCACCGCCTCAGCCGGTACAAGCTCAAACTCCAGATTGGTCTTACTACATGTGTGATAGAGTAGTGCATGTGTCACTGTTTGTAAATAAGCGATGAGGATAGGGCAGCGTAAGGAAAGAAAAGGCCGGGCGCAGTTTATAGCCATTTGTAAGGGTACTTCTCCGTAATGTGCCTATTGTTTATCGGAGAAATCACGTTGCGATTAGATCAGCCGACAGCTAGAATTGTCCTTCAGACACAGCGGCTGAATTCCATCTAGCTATATAGGTAGTGTCGAAAAACTCTCACTGTCGAGACTCAAACACTACGATCTCCCGGTCAACTGCAATGACATAATTTGTCCATCTAATACGGTAGGGTGAGGTTCGAGCCTCGCGTACATCATGGGTATTTTCATAATGAGGTTGAGGCGTATTGCTTCTCATATTTAATTAATTTAATTATTTATTTACTTATGCTCTTATGATTGAAACATTCATGTTTCCAAGGGCGTCCACTCCTGTGGTCATTAGTGTAGTACTTACATGCCTGGAGATGGCGGCGTCCGTCTCTGACTAATTCGTGAGATCCGGTGCCGACTTACCGGTGGCATCGGTTTGCGGGGTTTCGTCTAGGTATCTCTCGACCGGGGCACCGCCCAGACGGGACATGCTCAAAGCTTCCGATATGATGTGTTAGTGTAGTGCAGTAAGTGTGTATTCGTGTATATGTGTATAATCGCAGAGGAGGGAAGAAGGTTGAGGAAGGAAATATCGCACTCGGTCCGTGGATCGTTTGTTACGGTGGTTCTGTGGCATTTGTCTAGCGTTGATCGGAGATATCACATGCCGCTACCGATCAAACGGGAGCAGCCGGTCGCTAGGATACTCCTTCACACACAGATTGAATTCACCTAGATTGTATGGCCAATGGCGAAAATTCACCTCCGTCGGGATTCGAACACTGGAAATTGCCGGTGAGAAAAGCCTCACCTGGGGCCTTTGCCACTGAACCATCTCAGTCTGCGCAAGCGCAGACACACTAAAGTGATGCGAAAATTAAACTGCTCATGCGATCAATAGTGCTTTGACGTTCGAGGGTGCACAGACTCCATAATCTTCCATTGTTACTCGAAAGCGTGTCATCAGGAAACCTTTCTTGGCTAGAGAATCACCGTTGCAAAGGCAGCTTCCTGGAGTCAGCGTTTCGCTACGTCAGTTTGTGTGTTCTGCACTTTTCTCACCGTCCTTGTCAAAAGTGAAAAAAAAAACAACTAAATATTCAAAAGTGCTACAGAAAGTTCAAAAAGATATAATTTATTTGAAGTCTGCTGAAGAAGAATACGAGCCCCACCTGTCCTCCGTCTGTCTTCCGCCTGTCCTCCGTCTGTCCCCGCCTGTCTCACACCTGTCCCCACCTGTCCCCACAGGTTACTTGAATACTATACGCACACGAGAGCAGACGGGAGCTTAGAGCTTGCCCTGGTTGGGACGGTGCCTTACTGGGTGAGATAGGAGTAGGGAAAAATAAGTAGGCCAGAGCCGGATCTGACGGTCAGCGGGAGAAGTTCACCGCTATCTGTCGGTGAGGCTTTAAAATATGCCTACACTTACGGGACATAATAACCATTGTAGATGACGGGCCGGGAAACATTAAATAATCAGTAACTTGAAGTTTGTTGCCATGCAACAGATACCAGAAATTATTTAAAAATTGTGTAGCCGAATAAAAGGATTTATTTTTGCTATTTTAACATAACTACACGTGTTTTTCGATAAGTGTTTTTTCCTGTTTTGATTGGTCTATATTCTGCCATAAAAGTGGTTGCGAAATATATAACGTATTATATCAGAGATCCTGAGATTGCAACTAGACACGTCACTCTTCATTTCTGAGAACGTGCTCGTATTTTAAAGTTGTTAGTGGAAAATATCACGTGGTTTTGCAGTTGTTGAAATTGTTTTCAAATTTTGAAACATGAAAAGTTTATACCAGTTCTATTTAAGTAAAGGTACCCAGTAGATTCCTTATATGAAGATCACATTTAAGAAAAACGCGAGCATCAGGTATAAAATTCAAAGACAAAATACAATTTTTACTTTATGGAATACCCAAAATCGGAGGTAGGCCAACGAATCCAAAAGACAGATGAAGAATTGGAGAAAAATATTGAGAACAGATCCATCGCACAAACGATCGACATATTCAGCTTAACCTTGTTACGGAGACGCTTCATATTTCGTGGAATTGTTTGTTTGCACGCAATCCGATCTGCTAGAGCTTTTTACTCCTGTCAGAAGGCTTCTACAAAAATCCTCTCACTTCACGTAGCGTTTACTGGAGGCCTTGGAACAGCAGAACTTCTTGGAACAGGCCGACACCCGTTAAATATTTGTTGTTATTAATAATAATTATTATTCGTACCATTTATAGTATTGTAATAATTATTAAATGCTTTTCTTTATTTAATTTATAATTATATTTTAAGTAGTATTCGCATTGAAATGTGGTGACGTGTTTTGAAGTGCAGTGCAATATAGAAGTGGTAAGAGAAGTAAGTGCAAGTGTTGTAAAGTGAAGTGAAATGGAGTGGAGTGGAGTGCAGTGTAATAAAAAGTCGTGTATTTATTATTTCTCTTAACTATCTGTACAGGACCGCCATAAAATGTAGAATTAATGCGATTATTGTTGTTAATGCCTATATTGTTATCACGGTTATCATATTATTATTCATTATATTATTATTATTGTTTGAAAATAATTTTAAGTTACATTGTAATTAATTTCCAATTATAATATGCAATTTTTTAGTGTCCTGTCACCAGGTTGCATAAACCTATCTGCGGAAATAATAAATATCTATCTATATCTACCTATTAACGTGTTGCGTGAATGAAACAGTAATTGTTTGATGTTCTTGGATTGTAAAGAACTATTGAACTGTGTAACCGTAAAAAATATATACTGTTATTACAGTACACGAGAAGACTATTTTTTAAGGTATTTAATTTATTGCTTTGCCATAGGAGCGTATTTTGTTTGTTCTTGAGTAATATTGTGCTACGTTTCTGGAAAATCATTTTGTGTGATTTTATTCAGCAGTATGTTTGCTGATGTAAACCATTATACTCCGATTTTAACATAGGGCTAGTTCAAGATCACGAGCTGGAGGCAGAGAGGTTTCACTCTCATGCAATCAGGATCTCCAGTACCAAAAATGTAAGTCGTAACGAAGCTCCCGAAGGGATGAATGTGTCCCCCTCTTCGTCCAGCACGTGACCTTGTAGTGCCAGTATGTTTAAATCGGAGTATAAATTAATCTATTTACGTAGCACAGAAGTTTGTCCTGCATTTTAGCGAACCATATAGCACCAACATCAATAAGGGGACGAATCGTCCTCCTTTAGGGGGGACAGTCCTTCATTTCTAGGTTCTGTCCTTCCTCAAAAACTGTCCTCCTACCTGTCCTCCTTTTCGATATTTTAAAACTAATCGATAATCAAAACTAATTTCAGAAAAACCGCACCAAATGTTTATGTCATGCGACTGTACAGTTCGGAAAGACGCGATTAATATTGCCAGATTGGCGGAATTTGCGTCGTTTGCAGTGGATTTATCGAAATTTTCCTCGGACGGCGTAAAACACGGTGGGAAATAATTGAGATGGCGGAAAATAAGCGGAATTTTAATAATTTACTATTAATTAATTATTTATTTATTTATGAATAATATTTTGTTCTAAAATTTGAAGTTTTAACAGGCATGTTTTCGAAAATTATTAATAACATTGATTGCCGTGAAACGTTTGTATCCGCAGTAGATCTATCGGCTAAAACAGCTATTGTTGAGAGTATTCACTGAACACATGCTCTTGCTTCGAAATTTCCAATATATTGTTATAAAATGATATATTGACAAGAAATATTCATTTAAAGGAAAAATACTCTTTTAACGAAATAATAAAAAGGGGTGTGAGCATAATTGGTGTATTCTTGTTTGAATTTAAAAAATAATTTATTTACGCTGTACAATTATTTCAGGTTTTTGTCCTGCTTTTAATTGTAAAAATATTGGTCACCTTAATATCAGGTGAAACAAATTCATTCATATGTTTTACGTACATTCGCAATGTACTACGTAATTACGTATATTACGCAGTATACTACGTGGTAAATACATACGTGGAGCCCTGTTGTAGGGCACGTCGTCGCTAGAAAGCGGCTGTTTCAATTGGAGCACCAAACAGCAATTCGTTCATATGTTTTACGTACATAAGCAATGTACCACGTAATTACGTACATTATGCAGTATACTACGTGGTAAATACATACGTGGAGCCCTGTTGTGGGGCATGTCGTCGCCGGAAAGCGGCTGTTTCATTCGGAGGAGGCACGCCGCCGCACCTGTCCGCAGAGCCGTTCGCAGCGGCGGCCGGCCGCCCTCGCCGTCGCAGTCGCTGACACGCGCTTGGCCCGCTGCCCAATCACGCGCCCACTCGCGCTGAGGTCGCGACTGGCGGCGGCCTTGAACATCAGGGGTTGGGGCGGGGCCCGCCGACGTGGACGGGCAACCAGAGAACGGGCTTTGGGCGGCGGAATCGCGTTGTGGGCAAGGATGACAGCAGTTCGGAACGGAGCTGGCTGCGAAGACGGTGACGGTGACGGTGGCGGGGGCGGTGGCGGGTAGGGTGGCGGGGACGGTGGCGAGGACGGTGGCGGGGACGGTGGCGGGGACGGTGGCGGGGACGGTGGCGGGGACGGTGGCGGGGGACGGTGGCGGGGACGGTGGCGAGGACAGTGGCGAGGACAGTGGCGGGGACGGGGGCGGGGACGGGGGCGGGGGACAGTGGAGGGGACGGTGGCAGACACTGTGGCGGAGACTTGGGCGGTGAGAGTGGCGGGAGCTATGGCGGCCACACTGGCGGGGTGTGTGGCTGGGTCTGGGGCGGAGACTTTGGTGAGAACAGTGGCGGGGGACTATTGCTTGGACGGTGGCGGGGCTGTGGGAAATAAGGTGGGGTAATAGGCAATAAATCGGGGAGAGCGGCGGGACGGGTGCGGGGTGGTGGCCAAGTAGGTGCTGGAACGTAAGGGGAGGTGCAACGAGGGCAGGTAGCGGGAACACGAGGGAGAGCTGCGGTGTTCATTTCGAGTGTCACCTGTGCATGGAAGGTCTGTGCGCGTCTGCTCGACAGCAGATTCGATTGATTGATTGTTAGTTATTCCGGGCAGGTCAACTACAATAAGTAATTATACCCGTAAGTGTAGTGCATATTTTTTCATTGTAAGGTAACGGTGATCTTCCGCCGCTGGTTGGTGAGACCCAGCGCTGACCTACCGTCGGATAGCGGGGTTTTTACTCAGCAAGGTATCTCCCACCGGCGGAGAACCGCTCCACCCGGACAAGCTCTAAGCCCCCGAATGGTCTTCCGGCTTTTGTGATAGTGCAGTACATATTAGTGTAAGTGTGTGTGTAAGGGGTGAAGAGGAAGGAAACATCACCCGTGTCCGTTTGTTAGGTACTGCTCCGGTATTCGCCTGGTATTGATCGCAGAAACCACATAAAACTACCGATGAGAGCAGCCGTCCGCTTCTCCTCCAGCGACTGAATTCGACCTAGATGAAAAGCTAGAGTCGGAAACCCTGTCGCCGTCAGGACTTGAACCTAGGACATTCCGGTCAGAGGCACTGCAGTGACATGAGTTGATGCACTGAGCCACCTCTCCCGGTCGACAGCCGATTCGAGTCGCACGTGGCTTCTCCAACGCAACTCCTCACCCTCACTCTCTTGAGGCAGCCTTTTGCTGCTTCGAGAGCAACTAAATTGATCCCACTTGTTCTTCCTTTTCTTATCTATTTCTACTCCCTTATCTCCCTCAATTACACTTTGTAAGCCGATTTCCTTCTCATTTTCTGTACAAAAGGGAATTGTTGTTCTCTCTATACCCGTGACTGTGTTCCGAGCTACTTTTCACTTTTCCTTCCTTCACTATCCCATTTATTCTTCTTCCGTTTTTTCTTTCACTCGCTGTTTCTCCAACCTCTGAGTCTTTGGTTGCTTTTTCTTTTAATTCTTGTGTTACTTTCCTACTTTCTGTGCATTAATTATTCTTCTTTCCCCTTGCCTTTGGTACTTATGATCAATTTTTCAGCTTTTCCCCCCAAAATTTGTGTTTTATATCTTATTGTTCATAGGTCAGCAGTATTTAATAATCCTGAGTTTTGTACTCATGTGGATTAATTACCCTACAGTAATTCCTGTGCATGGGGCATTCCTTAACGGCGTTTCTGATTGTGAGGAGATAGGTAGCAAAATATTCATGAACTTAAAATCTATAATCTCCATATCTTCGTTATGCACTTCCAAATCTTGTATATAAGATCAATTCTGATCCATCGTCAATTTTTGTGATGAAAGTATATTTTTTGCTGTAATTGCGTGTCATACAGACACTGCAGGAGACCCTTCCAATCACTTATCTACAGCATGCATGCACGATATTCCTTTCACTGTCTCCACCTTGCCTCACTTCTCGTCCGATGTTTAAGGAAAGAAAGATTCTCTGTTGAGTTCAATTGATTCTCTGTTGATTCTCTGTTGAGCTCCTACGTCATCCTTACATATGTTTGGTCTTTTACTTACCTTTCTAAAATTATAATCTTAGTCGCCATCCTAACACAATATCTAATTTTTTCGTTACATATTTTACATATTCTTTAGCATATTACATATTTTTCATATTTTGCTATTTTCAGAAAATATTTTGTATTCTATCAATTTTCTTCAATTATATTGCATATATTTTATGACAGTAAGAGTTTTCAAAAATGTCAACATCTTCCATATGTTATTACTGCTTCTGCTCGAAGTACGCTTCAATGAAGACGTGGTTGGATGTTCACACAGTCCGACGCGCTTCTTCAGTTATCTCAGTGGTTGGAAGCGCGCGTCATGAACTGAGATAATTTTTCACCTTTACGTGTACAAAGAATCACTTACGTGTTTCATGACTTTTAAAACCTTAATTTCCGAGAAACTTCGCGATCGCCAACGTGTAACACTTGATGAGAATGCTGCACGCTGCAGCAATTGTTTGCTGGTCGTAGATATCGCCAGTTTGTACGATGACTTCTATAGCATCTAGTGTGGCTTGTCCCGGGTCACATCAGATGAAGTTTTGACTACTGACGGGAAAGTTGTATGGTGCTAAGTGTACATCATCTTGTGTTCGACAAATGATTTTGAAACGTTTATGTTATTTTAAAAATTTGTTAGGAACTTTTTGTAAACGTAATTTTGCATTATGTAAATGTGTTTTATAATTATAGTATTTTATTATTACATATTACATCTAATTTTACATAATAATTCCATATTCATAACGTTTTCAACACATATTTAACGTTTCATACTACGTACATATTTTCTGGTTTATATTTATCACTCTTCACCACCCTAATCACCCCTTGTCGATAATCGACCCAGAGTGTTTGGCTTTCACTCTCCTCTCCACGTTGGCATATTTGTTGCAAGGGAACAGAACACAAAAATAAAGTAACAGAATAAATTAATATTTTAAAGCCCACTCAATCAATAATATCACAAATATCTCCTGGCGAGGTGCTTACTTTGACACACCAATTCAATTTGTTGCGGCATTTACTAACATTTTTTCAGTGTAAATGTAAACCTCTGTGAAGACTACGTCATTGTGAATAGTTATTGAGTAAAAATATGAGGGAAATAGTATATCACTGTGTAAATGAGTTCTAGAACTTTGGTACCAAAGATGAAGCAGTTTTTCGCAAAACTAATCTTTGGCGAAATATTTCCGTGAATGCACGTTTGAAGAACACGGAATAGCTTAAAACGTTAGATTAATTAAAGTGAAAGTTTCCTGTCTCATCTACTCAATTCTTGAGTGAATGAACGAAATAAATTAAATATTATCTCCATTTTATTTAATGTTAATAATTTCTTAAAACAATTGTTGATATTTCTTTCTGGGAAATTTTAATATTATTTGAAGTACATTTGTATTATTTATTCTTCAACAATCTAGTGTTTCACTTTTTGTAAAAGGGGAATGCAAAGTGTGTACTTAAATACTTTGTATCAAAATTGTACCATATTAATTTTTTGTGATATGCTAGCGTTATTTATAAACTAATTGGATTTAATTGGAAAATTCTTGCATCATGTTCGACAATTACGATCTTCAATAACTGTATCAATTTCATTCAATTTTATATTTAAGAAACACCTTGCTGGCATTTTAGTGGCCCGAACCTCACCGAAATGTACCCTGTGACCACAGTTATGCAGCCGCGAAATTCCTTAGCGAACGCTTTGCAGCTGTGTATTTCCGTGACAGCTGTCCCACTCCCTCCGCCTGCGGTTCCCTCCGGCCATGTCGTGCCCGTCGAGGTCCCCTCCAGACAGGAGATCCGGGGACAGGGGCGTCCTTGGAGACAGGTACAAGTGCTGGGGGGTTACCACATTACCCACCCATCCCCCTGGCAATGCAATGTGGAGGAGGTTGGCAAAAGACATGAATTGGAGACAAGGCAACGGAAAACGCGAGGGGGGATATATCCTAGACGATTAATGCATTTTCTCGGTTCTAAATTTGAATCCTCAAAGGATCTCGGATAGCGGATATTACGAATTTCTTATACTAACATGTCTGATGGCTATGTACTTTGGGCGCAAAAGCAGGAAGCTTAATTCATTAGGTCCTCCCTTTCCTTCACAGGTGATCACAACAATAGATGTGATTGTGAGGGGGTGAATGATGATGAGAAGTCTTGACGAACAACTGTGTAAAATTTACTCCTAGAAGATTTGTAAAATATTCCTCGTAAAAATCCAAAGAATAGAGACTTCGTAGTTTTAAAAACTAAATTTATAAATTATTTAGTGGAGAGAAATCAGTATCTTCATGGTATTAAGGTTCTTGATTGCGTTTGCTTACATCGAGGGTAAGAAATTGAGGATAATAGCAAAATATTTAATAGAGAAATAAATGAAGAACAGTGAAAACAAAATAGTGTAGCCAAACGTGAGAAGTTTAATAAGCAAGTGAGAAAGAAAAGGAGAGTCATATGATAAAGAGAATAACTCATAAGGTAACATTATGAACAGGTCATGGAATACGTTGAGTGCACCAACTTAGGAGTCTGTTTTTAAGACAAAGGAAATTGTAGACTCTCTGGGATTTGTAATATGCATAATGGTAATACGGGTAATGATAACGAACAAAACGAGATTGCAGAAAAAGCAAATTGAAATTGTTGGGTCCTACTGAAGAAGAGGGAAAAATAACTGCGTGAAAAATATGGAGATTCGCAATACTTCAAGGTAATATTGTAAAAATGAGAGGTGAAAGCAGAAAAATGGTTTGGTAAAGAAAATCAAGTAAACGAGAAATAAGCAAAGAGCATAGGGTATTTGATTTGCACAAGGATTAATTTTTCAAGGGACCTGTGAAAGATGAAGTGAGAGGGGAAAAGGAGTAATGCATGTAAAAAGTTTAAGGGGGATAGTGAAAACAAGATGATTGCAGAGATAATGGGTTGTATTGATATTAATAAAAACTCAGAGAGAAATTGTCTTGGGCAGACAGGGACCGATAGATCGACATGGAGCGATAGATAGAGGTAAGAGAAGCAATGGGTGGACGGATGGATGGACGAAGGAACGGATCCGGAGTGGTGGCTCAGGACATCTCTGCTGCTGCAGTGCCTCTGACCGGGAGGTCCTAGGTCCGACCCCCGACAGAGGCAGGATTTTCGACATTGGCTAGATAGCTAAGTCGAATTCATGCGCTGTCTGGAGGAGAATTCTAGCAGCCGAGTGTTCTCATTGGTAGTCTTCCGTGGTATCTCCGATGTATACCAGACGAATTCCGGAACAGTAACCTAACAAACGGGCCAGGGACCGCGCGCGATCTTTCCGTCCTCTTCCTTGTCCTATCCTCACCCCTTAAGTACACCAACTTACTCTGACATTTACTATACAATCACATACGCCGAGAGACCGGTCGGGAGGTTAGAACTTGTCCCGCCTGGGGCGGGGCCGCACTGGTGGGAGATACCTGATAGGGGAAACCCCGCTAACCGAGGGAAGGTCTGAACGGATCTCGCTATCCAGCTAGGGAAAGATCACCACCACCTCAAGAGAGAGAAAACATGCACTTAATTTACGGGGCTAACGATCTTAGCAGTTGACGCGCCCGAAATCACTTATCATTCAATCAAAACGAATAGACAAATGAACGGTCGGACAAAGTGACTGTCCGGATGGACGTACTGTTAGACAGACGAAACGATATCCGGATAGATGGATGGGCGGGCGGACAGATACTACAATCCTCGAGTTCTATATTATAATGCATCTGGAAACAGGTATTCAAGAGAAACAAGCAAAAGGAAAAAAGAGGGCAAGCACGGAGTAGAAAGAACACACAAAAAAAGCAGAGCACAAGAGTGGAGAAGAGCGTGATGGCTGTGAGATATTCCGGGGGCGGTTGGAGCATCTCAGGCTGCCCTGTCGGCCCCAGCGGCGGCGGCGGCGGCGACGTCCCCGTCCGAGACAGCAGCGCAGAATAAAAGACGTCGCGGTTTTTATAATTGCTCCTTGGAGAGACAAATGCGCGCTCTCCCGCCCGCCAGAAATCAACGAGACAGGCAGGAAATAACTATAAACAAGGTCGGCGGTGTGAGGCGGGGCGGGGCGGCGGTGGCGGAGAATAAAGAGGCAGTTTTGTGGTTCAGCGTGAGAGGCCCATGACCGCGCTGGTGGCGGGGACAGCTCCGCCTACCGCAGTGGGTCGCAGCAACGGAGAAGATAGTGGAGAGAAGGACTTGGGAAGAGCGGTAGCGGGGCGTTGGGCCTCATTCACAACGCAAACTTAAACGTAAACGTGACGTAGCCGCAAAACCTACAAATGAGTTATTAAGCCAGACCATTCACAACGTCTTGACGTAACCGCAGACGTGAGCCCGTAAACGTGAGAGTCCACTAGTACGAAGGTTTTACGTTAAGTTTACGTCAGAATTCTATCGAACAACAATCAGAGAGCAGCATAAAATCCAACAGTGTTGAAGCAACTGAAAATCGAAGAGCGCCATTACTTCTTTGGTTATGCATCGTGTGGGCGGTTCTGTGGCGTCTACTGTTGTATTTTCTTATTGCGACTTGTTTCTTGCTACTGTTGGGATCTGATGCAAGAACCACCATGTGACCACGTGTTTGCCACCCGAGTAAGTGGAAACATCGCTCTACCCTCACCCCAGCTGTCAAGAAGACAGAAATATTATTCGGACAATAATGCCGGTCAGTCACAAGTCAGCCAATCTCCCAGCAAGGCCCACGCGTTTGCACACAAGTGACACACCTAAAAAAAATTGCCAAACTGCAGTTTTATTCAGGGCGGAACCTTTAATTCCGCTTTTAGATACAAAGTGTTTTACAATGACCGTTTATGAACTATGTTTGTACTTTTTTCTTGTAAAAATTGACTCTTTTTTGAAGATATTTCTTCCTTAGCTCAAAAAAGAATCATGCACCTTGTGCACCGAAGATTTGTAGTTGTGAAGTTTTATGGACCACAGTGTTCAGCTAGTAAAGTCGGACGTCGTCACTATCTTAATGGGAATTGTCGAGGACGCTTGCCCTGAACGGTCGTTTTAGTGTTTTCCTCCGACTGTGTGAATGCGTATGCTGAGACAGTACCTTAAACACTTCGCCACGGATAACATGGAATCAGAGGGACAGAGAGTGGCAGAGACAGACAGGGAGAGGGTGAGGGAGGGAGGAAGAGAGGACGAAGATGGGAGGGGAAAGAGGGAGATGAAGGGCAGAACGTCTGCCGGGTTTTCCTAGTAATAATAATAATAGTAGTAGTAGTAGTAATAATAGTAATAATAATAATAATAATAATAATAATAATGTGTATTTGTGGCAAAGGCTACGCCGTTGCTGCAGTCGTGGTCCGCGGTTTGAATTCTGTCCCGGGTTAGTTTGCTTCGCTCCGCTGAGCTCCGCCGTCGCGGGAGCGGTGCGTGGCGCCCGGGGGCAGAGGGGCGCGTGGAGTAGGAGCGAGGAGGGGCGGGGTGGGGCGGGGCGGGGCGGATCAGAGCGGATCTGAGCAGGGCAAGGCTGGGCAAAGCGCGGCGGGGACGGAGAGGCAGGGCAGGACGGGGAGGGGCGGGGCTGGGCAGTGCGGGGCGGGGCATGGCATGGCATGGCAGGGCGAGGCGGAGCAGGACGGGGCGGGGCGGGGCGGATCAGAGAAGGGTACGGGGAGAGGCGGGGGTCAAAAGTTTATAAATTATTATTTATAAATGAATCAAGAGATTATATTTACACTTTCAATAGATTATTACCTTAAATAAATAATACAAAAAATGATTAAAATCTTTTACAGAATCGATGTCTATTTGTGAATTCTGTATTGAAATGTTTGCCTGAAGAAATACTTTGTTTTATTTGCGAATAATTTTACAACAGAGGCGAAAAGTTTTCTTTCTGTCGACACGCGCTTTAAATTAAACTATTAATATTCTAACCTCCTTTTGGGTGGCGAAAGCTAGAATTCAACTACATCGTTTTGTGAGGTTGGAAAACTGTGAATTTTGGTCGATTATCTGGTTTGGATAGCAAACTCTTTAATTATTTAATTTTGGGACATACCTTACAAAATCCAATTTTAATGCATTTATCCGAATACGCAATGGATTGATGGACTACATTGTTCCTTTAGCTTTTCTTTTAACGTATGTCTAGTACCAAAATTTTGAAAACAGTATTTCAGAGAAATGGGTAAACGGAACAAATTTGAAATAGTAGCATTCTCCGAAATTGTAACCGCGCTGGGTATTATACCTAAAACATATTTACTTATGACTTCCAGTTGCTCGACGATTCGACAGTTGTACAGTTTTGGTGTTTAAAAACTAGTTTCTGTGAATATACTGTGTAAATATTGGAGTATATCAACGAAGGGAAGAAGGGAAACGAATCTCGGATTTTGTTGCACACCCAACATGTTAATACAAACTTACGCGTTCCCCTGCAAACACGTTACGTAGTATACCTGAACCAAACTCATTTAATATACCACATTTACTCATTTAATATACACAAACCACTTAGACATTACTAAAATCATACCCATTTTTGGAGAAAATCCTTTCAATCTCCAGTCTTTGAGTTCTGAAAATGTCATGGAACGAGCGTAATGTAATAATTTGTACATTCTGTTCCTATGATCTTTCGAGGGGGTTTTCATGTGTAGAGGCCCAACCTTTGGCGGTAAATAAATAATAAAAACAAAAATGTGTTCATTATGTAAAAGGAGAATTGTATGAGATATTACAGTGACAGTAAACATAAATCGAAAACCCTTGGTTGCTCTCCGTACTTACCATTTAAATTAATATACATTTTAAAAATAAAATAAAAATGCTTTACAGTGTAGATTGTTTCTTAATGTCTCACAGCAAATGACGTTTTTCGTCTTTACGACTTGGCTGACATGTCTGCTCTAGGAGAGGAAATGTTCAAATGAAGAATAAGGAATCTGTTTAATTCCTCACTCTGAAAAGTCGTTTCATATCTATTCATTTTTGATATTGTGTATATTGATGAACATTTAAATTTATATCCTCTATAAATCTCGCGATTGTTATTAAGTATTTTAATCTTCCTTAAACCTAACATTAAATACTGCATAATTCAATTACGCTTAATTCTTGGAGAAAGTAAAACTGTGTCTGAGCAGTAATTATATTGGATAAAATAAATTGGAGGAAAATGGAGAATAAAATTAAATTTTAAGAAATGTCAAGCCAAACTTTTTTCACGTCGTAAACCTTATCTTCTTCCCCCTTTAAAAATATTTAATACGCCAATTTCCTGGCTATCAAAAAACAAACTATAAAATATTTAGGCATTGAATTAGACACTTTTTGACATGGAATATACACCCAAAAAATCTACTAATAAAACTAATTAACATTTTAAAAATTAAATAATTTCTCTCTTCTAAATCTCCATTGCATTAAGAATGGTCAATACTTTTACACAAATCAATAATCACACCCACATTTATATATGGTTCTCCCGTATTGTCTAATGCTGCTAAAATCTCACATTAATAAATTACAAATTGTACAAAATAAATATATCCGTAAAGCACTACAAGCCTCATGGTTCGTACCAATTAATCAATTACATCACAAATTATATTTAGAAAATATTACAGATTTGATAAAATTATAGAACCAACAATTTTTTAAATTACTTCAATATTTCTCACTTAAACTACTTTTAATCTTGGCCATTCATACACATTTGAACGTAGAATGAAATTCCGATTCCCCAAAGAACGATTCAGACCTCCATAGATTTACTCCTTTCCCTTACACTGACACACTACAATACAACCAACACACTACTTCTTGTCCTTTACACACTTTCAAAATATTAAATATAAAACATTTCTATCAATAATCATAACTAGCAATACTTATTCTGCCTTCACACTTAGGGACAATTAAGGTGCGAGTGATCAACTCTAGCAACCCAATTAATTTTAATTTTTAAACCCACTGACAGACCTGTACAGTCGAACAGGTAGAAAATAAATTTAAAAGAAAAAAAGACTTTCTCAGTATCTACGGACGACAAAATTGTTTTGTTTGCTGTCACACGTTGTAAACATTGATTTCAAACAGGGTACGTTTCCATGTCGTAATATCAGAATTCAACTTTTTTCTTGGAAGGAAAATGTACAATTATGTTGCTGTCCAATTATTTTTAAATGAAATTTGTAAAAGCGTGACTCCACTCTATCTTAAAGCTAATTGCAAATGACACAATTATTATGTTTTTTAAGATAGAGAGAACTTGACCAAGGGGCAAGAACTTGACCTAACCTAACACATCGCCAAAAATGATCAATAAAATGCTCTTAAAATGTTTTTAGTGTCCTAAAAAGAAAAAAAATGGCGTAAAAATTTTGATCAAGACCACTTCAGATGAACAACTCAAGCTGTTGGATCTTTTACTGATGTAATCGAGTCTTCTTCCATTTGTTCAAGTGAACTCAGCTTGCAAACTTTTGGCTTGGACTGTTCTTTAAAAGAAAATCTCCGCCATTATTTATCGCGAAATCGTCCTAACTGACAATGGCGCCGCTAGGCATCACAGGAAACTTAGATTACACAGTACTCACAACGGTTGACATTACAATATATGAGCGAAGAAATCGATTAGGCTACTCAGGAATTCTGTGGTGAATATTTGTTGCATATCGTAAATACTGTTTGAAGCACCTACCATTAAAGTGATATTAAAATCGATGAAATCAGCAAAAAATACATTAAAAATGAGGTAAAAAGATAAAAAATGACTTATTAATAAAAGTCGACAAAAAATGCAAAAAAAGACAAAAATGAGTCATTTCGTTTTGTCTTGATAAAATAAATTTCTATACTAAACGCACTGTTCTGAAGTGAAAAAATGACGTTTCATTAAAATCCACCCCTAGTAATGACTGTCGTTTCAGTAGGCATCAGTGATTTTTTATGACGTAGTCTTCTGAGTGTCCTTGAATGCAAATACTATTTGCATATCTCTTTTTTATTTTAAATATATTAAAAAAGCGAGCGTGTGAATTTTATCTTCGCGAAAACAACGACAATTCTCGCAGGAACTTAACTACTTTCTAAACGGGGAACTACGTATTGGACGCAATCCAACATTCCCGAGGCTGTATATACTTTGCACACGTTGATGCGAGGCTAACGAATACGACCGAACTAGCATCATATCCGAGAGGGGGCGAGAAAATTTTCCCTCGCCTCTCGCTCCGTGTTCCATCCGCGGCTCCTGTTCCCTTCTGATCTCCCGACGGCACTTTCAGGAGCTGCTCTGAATGGGATATTTATGATGAAAGAGGTCATTTCGACAAAAGCGCGCCGCCGACATTTTCTGCTGAATAACCGCTAGTGGCAGGGGCGTGGAGGGGAGGGGCCGACTTTCATTTCGCGGTCGTCTGCATCGGAACACAAGGGAAGCACATCTCCTGTTACGCAACGACGCGTGCTCCTGGCAGAACCCTTCCGCCATTACCCCTTTCTCCTCCTCTGCTCGTCTCTCATTCTCCTCCTTTTCATCCGCCCGCCCCCCCCCGTGTTCTTCCGGAGCGTCATAATGCTGGGAGGTAAAAAAACATCTAGTAATACGCGGGTATCTTTGTTTGCGGGTTGTCTTCAATATAACGTAGTTGAAAGAACGTTCTTGGAAAGCGTTTTTTCATTAAGAGATGGTATGCAGTGTCTCTTCTTGGAATGCGCTGCTGTTTTCGTTTGGCACGTCAATACGGCCAATCCGTTGTTTGTGTCGCGTTCCTTGTTCTTGGGCTTTATTTAATCCACGGGCGCACAACTAATACTTTCTTATTATTTTCAAGAGGGTGGTGATATGTATCAGTAGAATATTAAATTTATCGATCAGTTGACTAAGTTGATTATTGACAATGACTTAATCAGTTGATTAAGTCCTTTTTTAATAGTAATTCATTTTCCCCTTATTTCATCAGCATTTTCCATGTTAATTTTACTGAATCCGCTGAGTCATAAAATACACACCAGTTAATTATTAATTAACAAACATTGCTGTGGCAATATTTTACTCTAATGTCTCTTTGTAAAACGTGAAACTACTTATTGTTATAAAGAGCCTAAAAAAGAAACAAAGTTTTGCAATGTCATTGGTTAACTTGCCAACTTCCTTGAGTCGAAATTTCTCTGAGTAATATTTACTCCAGAAACATCTAGTATGCTTTATCAATATAAAAATAAAAATGTACCATCAATATACATGAATAAATAAAATGTAATTTATTTGCTATCAAATATAAATGTCTTAAATATTTTATTTTATTTCAGTTGTATTATTTATAAGTCAACTATGTACTAAATATCATCATGAACATTAGAAAAATAACTAACTGTAATTATTCATAAAATCATACAAACATGTTAAAAAATCTCTAATAATTAACACAAGTTGAAATTAAAAATGCACTACATTTTAAACAATATTTGTCCAACAACTCATAGTAATAGTCCAACAACTCATCTACAAATTTACAAAATGAGCAACACAGCGGTTACCCAGCAATATCTCTTTTAAAAAGAGCTTTACTTTAAATTTTAATATAGTACAGCAGTGGTTATCTGCCATAAGGTTTTGTTTCACCAGGAGTCATCAAGGCACTTTGAAAGATCTGCTACAAAACTTTGATTTTGAGCTGTTTAGTGATATTGAGATCGCTTTAGCGTATTTAATAGAATATAGCGGGACTTTTTGTATTTTGCCAAAGAAAAGGAAGAGCTGTAGCAAAGTTACCACTCTGTCACCTTATTGCAGAGACATTTACGGGAAAATGTGTTTCCGCACAGCAAATATTTCCATAACGTGATTTTTTTGTTGTGTAACAAATTCATTTTAATAAATATATTTGTTCAAAGAATTGTCACCCCGACCGGGATTCGAACCCGGGTTTCGTCAATTTGCTCTAACCACAGAGCTACCGATACGATATTCTTCAAAATCGGCCATTCTTCATATTTAAAATAGAATTTGGGGTTTATTTTTGTAACGGAAGCTTCCAGACAGCTGTATTTAGAGGTAATTACAGTAAACCCTCGTTAGCACAAACTCGCTTAACACGAATTTCGCCATAAACACGAACAAAACGTCGGTTCCGGTAAGGAATTGCGGTAATACGGACATTTATAATACTCGGATAACACATTTTTTTATAACACGAACTCCGATCATTTCGGTCTCTTGGAATTCGTGTTAATGAGAGCTTACTGGATTTAGAAACAGAAAACGCTAATGTGAGAAATTTTTAATGAAAAACATATATCTCACATTTTTGTTGTTTTCTGAATTATTTTATTTGTTTATGTGTACACACTTTTCTAGACATTAATAATTCATCCAAACATTCCCTTACTCTTGGATTCCCTAGTAGCTATTAATTAGTTGGCTTCTCACATGATTTGCTGGCTCAAATCAAAAATGTTTTCAGTGTGTAGTAAATTATGAATGGGTAGGCTGTACACTGAATGCGGCACACTCGCCCCCACGTCATGTTACATGGAAAGTATCCGCTCGCTTCATTATATCGCATCGCGCGCATCAATAAACTTTTGTCGTGTGATCGATACAACACGTTGTAACGGGCGGATTTCGCATGACTGCTTCATTGGCAGGAGATGAATGGCGGTGGAGCAGAATAAGCTGTATGAAGTTGCGCGGGATGTCATATGAGCAAGTCGTCTAACAAGGGCTATTGATTTCCGCTCTCCGCTGAAGTATGGAGCGGCTGATGCAGAGATGGCGGGGTCGGAACGGGCGCGAGATAAAGGCCGTGCGTCGGAAAAACTGCGATAAAAAGAAGACGGGAATGGAGGGGCGAAAAGGGAGAGAGGGATGTAAATTTAGAGTAAAATGAAGCAATGGATAGGGAAGCAGTGAGGGAATGAGATGAAGTATGGATGGCGGGTTGATTGATCTCCAGGCGCGTCAACTGTTGTTCCATAAATGTAGAGCAGTTTTTTCCTCACGAGGGGCCGGTGATTTTCCTATTCCGAGGAGTGAGATGCGGCGGTGGACTACACGACGGTTTGTGAGGTTTTCCCCAACTACGTATCTCCCACCTGCGGGTCACCGCCAAACAAAGACAATCTCTAAGTTCCTGACAGGTCTCCCGACATGTATGGTAGTGAAGTACATGCGAGTGTGTGTGTGTGTGTGTATGTGTGTGTGTGTGTAAGTAAATGGTGAGGATAAGGAAAGGAAGAGGAAAAAAAGGATCGCACGCGGTTTGTGGTCCGTTTTACGGTACTGCTCCGGTCACAGGGGGCCACACCATTTTTTTACTTTATAGATTAAATCATTTTCAAATGCTCCTAAATATAGTTTTAAAAATGAAATTGAATGTCGCATACCTGATTCACACATGAGGGACACCGGTGACCCTCGTGGCCCCGCACGTACATATTTACATGAGGGTCACCAGTGGGCCGCAATTTTAGAAAGAGAAAGTTCTTAATCAAATTCAATGATATTCAGGATATTTCAAAGGAAAACAAATACATAAATATTAAGTGCCTTTTAGTAAGAAAAGGAACTGTATTGAAGAAAAAACTACCAAACAAAAAGCATGGAACAAATCCTATACAATACAATAACGCTGCTACAAGTGGTAATTTAGAACGCCAAGAGCATTTTATAATATATTGTTCTTCGCACAATTAGAGAAATTTGAAACTAAATCGATTTGAAATCCCCCTGTAAAGATACAGACCTTGAAATAAACACCAGCGTGAGACCCACCTGTGACCCTCATGGCAGTCAATGGGCTAGAGAAAGTGGAAGCTGAGGAGAGACAGAGGTGGAAGGGAATGCCAAGATGGAGAGAAAGGTGGCAATGGTGGGAAACTGAGAATTTCGTGAATGTCGGTTATGTTGGAATTAAGGTCGATGCAGATATTGAGAGGAGGCGGTAAGCAGGATTTCCAAGATGGCGCCGGGAGAGGTGGCTCAGTGCACCACCTTATGCCACTGCTGTGCCTCTGACCGGGAGATCCTAGTTTCGGGTCGCCACGCCGGCGGAATTTTCGACACTAGCTTACCAGCTAGGTCGAATTCAGTCGCTGTCTCGAGGAGAATTCTAGCGGCCGGCTGTTCTGATCAGAAGTTTTCCCTGGTCTCTCCGATCAACACCAGGCGAACACCGAAGCTGTACCCTCTCAAATGCGGGCCACGGACCGCGCGCGATCTTTCCTACCTCTTCCGTGTTCTATCCTCACCCCTTACACGCACTACACTTGTCAAAGAATACAAAAAAACTTTAACAATTTCACAAAACTCTTGCAATGTTGCGAAACACAAAATTAAAGGCACACACTGACCAAGCGATGCTACCTGACTAACACAGAAAGCAAAAACCAAATGAATGTAACATTGAAAGGTTACGAGGCACATATGGCTGGGTTGTCGAACCACATCACTGTCACAGCACCACAGCTCCTACAAATCACACAGCTGTCTAGTATAGGGTCTCAAATGCAGAAGGCGTGACAAATGCCCTTCACCGCCGTGGATGCTTCATGCTCCCAGTCCACCATAGCTCCTTCCGCTTGGCCCACACTCCACCAGCTCTGTCGCCCGCTGTCCACCCGTGTTCTGGCGCTGCCCCGGGTTCAGACCCCGGGCAGGGCGCAGGGGGGCGGGCAGCCGGCTAGCTGGCGGCGGGGGGCGGACGCAGGCGGGGGGAGAGATACGGGCGGCGACGGCGCGATGGTGTTGGTGGCGGCGGTGGCGGTGGCGATGTAGTGACGTCACCGGAGTCGGCGGCGAGGGTAGCTGATTGCAACCTGGCCGGGCGGCGGAAGAACTGTCACATGCTTCAAGGCGCGGGGAAACAATGATTCAATTAATGTTTTCATGCCATTTCATTGATTGATTGATTGATGATTGATTTTTTTTAAGTGGGACGCGCGAACTTTGGAGTTGGCGCCCCCATAACACACTGGTGTAGCATGGAACTCCCATAATTTAGCGGGATTACCGCAAGGAGTGCCCAGGTGGGCGGAAGTCGCAGGAACTTGTCCGCACCGAGCGAAATGTGCCAACAACACTACCACATGTGCCGGGAAAGCGGTCGGACGCTTGTCTCGCTGTGGTGGTACTCCCCTGATTAGAGATACCTGGTTGGGAAAACCCCGCTAGTCGACGGTAGGTCGACGCTGGATCTCGTCATCCAGCAGGAGATAACCGCCACACCTCGATGAAAAATATGCAATACACTTGCGGGAATAATGACCGCCGTAGATGACGTGACCGGAATCACTATCAATCAATATATCAATCAATCAAAGATGGAGCTGGAGATGGGGATGAGGGTGAGAGTTTAAAGCAAGGTGCGAAGGAGAGGCGAGGGTGAATGGTGTAGCTTCAACAATTCTGAATGTCATTTAAGCGATCCTCCAAAGTGTGATTACTAAACATGCCGACGTCAATCCATGAGAGAAAACAAGTTATGTTTATTGAGTACCAACTCAGAAGACGAGGCAAGGCGCACAAAATAATAACGTCATTAGTGTAACAACAAGTGTTTAGTGGTCTGAGGTCATTTAAAATCATTTTTGATAACTGTTTTGATTGTAAGAACGTGTTAATCATGTGAGGGGGAGCTGGAGGGAGATTTGTAGAGAGAGTAGAGGGGATGCAATGGGAGTGACTTAGTGAAACTGGTGACAATGGCGGTGTCAGCAGCCAGGTCGAGGGCAAGGGTTAAGAGGGGTGTGGGCGGGCGTTGACTCGCTTGGTCTGACGGAGAATGAAGTGAGTTTGTTACGTGGGAGGAGAATTAATCTCTCGTTGACCAGGAGCCTGCAAAAACACACGAATGATAGGCAGCACGACGGAAGGTTTTTGGACAATCTGTCATGTAGAACACGGGAACGCATGCATGACTGCCTGTAGCTGTCGCTTTTTACGGCGTAATTTTTGAGTGTGGGATTTTGGGGAAAACGGGAACCGATCTGATAGTTGTTTTTGCTTATTTTGCGTACTATTATTACATTTGTTTATGTAACGTATGCTTATTACATACGTTGCCAATCCCATGCTTGTTGCTGATGTGGAGTCACAACTATGTTTTGTATAACAAGCTAATTTTGTGAAGAGTTCAGTTTTCTATAATACGATTATGACCAGGTCAGAGTGTTTGTTTCTGTATCCCAGTCTTTCATAATATAGAAATGAAATAATTTTAAAAATACTTCAATAGTAATTTCAGATGTTGTTAAATGATGCAACTACGATCAATATTGATAAAATTATAAAATATAAATGAATACATACGGTGTTAATTCAATTTGAAGTTCCTATAAAAAACTAATGGATGCTATGTTTCAATTAGAATCGCTTTAGATTCCGTAATAAATTTCATAACGTTTGTCACATCGTCTGTCCGTTTATTCTCTCCCAACTTTACCTATTTTTATTTACAATGCTTTTATTTCAGATCATATAGTTTCATCTTAAGTTTTCGAATACCTCCATACGTCCCTTTATGTTCGAGAGGGGAAATGACCTTTTTAAATTGAATGGGTGAGTGGAAAAACAGTTCAAAATTGCTCATTTTCGCTTTTTTTTACAGAGATTAGTGCATAACTACATGTTGAGACTGGAAAATTTCAATAAGTGGTCATTTCTCCTTTTCTTTGATTAGTGAAAAAAAGTATCTTGGGCATATACGGCTCTTCTACTCAAAATTTCAGACGTGTGGCGACTGGGGCTGCTTGCAGCGGATGGTTCACATTTGTTACTTGCCAGTGGAACGGATCTGTTGTAATTTACTTCTTTTGTTTCTAATCGAGAGTTTGTTTGTAATGAACCAAAGGGCGACAGATGAGAAAAGTAAGGGAGGAGCCAATCATTTTCGTTATTTTGGTTAGAAAGAATGTGTTCACAGTCAAGATTGTAAACAAGCATTCACGAGGTTAAACGGAATATAACACATTCAGATTCAACGGCTGAGTGGAATTCTTTTGTCAGGTCTGTCTCCAAAATATGAAAGAGGAAAACATAATAACGAACCTCATTAAATCAAGTACGAAAATCTTGTTAAGATAAAAGGACATACAGAATCCTTTCCAACAAAAATTGCACACTACTCGTCAGATTCTGTGAAGTTTATGCGAATATTCTGTGATGTTTATGAAGATTATGTAAAGTGAATTCAATCTTAAATCTCAGCCTGTTCAGAAAAAATATCTTTAAAAGGAAAGAGGGATAATATGAGCCGTACTTAAAGTTTTTAACTTGAAATTTGGGCGACCCCAAGTTATAATACTGAAGTGCGCTCTTTCAACAAAAAACGTGGTATTTTTTGTGGTATATTGTTATTTTACAAGAAATTTTTTTGATAAATCTTCTTTTATTTGAAAACAATACTCTTGGAGATGAAAACAGTACAAGACCACAATTTTTAATTAAAATATAGCACATTATTAATAAAGTTTTTATCGCAATTCTTCCTCAACGCATATTTGTACGGCATGGTACATTCCTGAAATAATAAAATTGTTTAAATCGTACGGGTTTTTTGTCATATCTAATCAACAGTTATAATTTGAAATAGCTCAGAATGAACTTTCTGGACTAGTACTTTTTTCCACTTCCCATTGAATTGATCTCCCCTCCCTCTGTATATTAGTGGGCAGGGCACCTGGCCCTTTGAGACGAGCTCCTTCATTAGTTCTGCGCCCATCAACGCAGCGGCCGCCCGCGTCTAATCAAGCAGCACTCGGAGGAGACGGATCCCAGCGCCTTCCCTCCCCTCTTCTTGCCACCCCCACCACCCCCACCTCCGCCTCCACCTCTGCCTCCGCCTCCACCTCCGCCTCCGCCTCCGCCTCTGCCTCCACCTCTGCCTCCACCTCTGCCTCCACCTCTGCCTCCGCCTCCACCTCCGCCTCCACCTCCGCCTCCACCTCCGCCTCCGCCTCCACTTCTGCCTCCACCTCTGCCTCCACCTCTGCCTCCACCTCTACCTTCACCTCTGCCTCCACCTCTGCCTCCGCCTCCACCTCCGCCACCACCTCCGCCTCCGCCTCTGCCTCCACCTCTGCCTCCACCTCTGCCTCCACCTCTGCCTCCCACTCCACCTCCGCCTCCACCTCCGTCGCCGCCTCCTCCTCCCATTCCCCATCCGCCTCCACCTCCATCTCCAACTCCGCTTCCGCTTGTAGCTCCTCTTGCACTACGCACGTATTGTTGACGTCTCCTTTTGCTTGCTGCGGAAGTAGTGGAGCCGGGGAAAACACACTTTTAACAATAACGTTGCATTATCAACTTGCTACGGTTATGTGATATTGAGTTAAAGCACGCCTCTTTCCTGCCACAAACTCTACCATACATAAGTCTCTCTCTCTGTCCCTCTTCCACTACGATCAATTCTCTGTTACAATTTCATACACAATACAGCCTTTGCAACACCCGGCGTTCGACTCCACTAGATTCGACTGACTGCCGCATGCATGGACCTTTCTCTACCTTCGTCGCCGAACTTCAACTGCCACTAACCGCCAGCCGGCCTCAGCGTTGCCAACCGATTGGGGCTGCCGTCCTCGGCGCGAAGTCCATGCAATCCCACACAATTACTATACTAGCGTCGCCACCAGCCCCAGCATCAGCATCACCTTCGGAAACGCGATCGTCGCCGTCATCGTTAAGAAAACCTCCATCTCCCAATCACTCACCCCACCCTTACACAACTGACTTTCCGACCTCCTCCGCCACCGCTCTCATTGTCAGCCTCCTCACGCTTACAGTCACCATCATATTCAACGCAACGCGTGAGCCTTGACACCCGCTCAACTGACACTCCAACCTCCTGCGCCTCCGCCCTCATTCTTAGCCTCCCCACGCTTGCAGTCACCATCATATTCAACGCAACGCGTGCGCCTTGACACCCGCTCAACCGACACTCCAACCTCCTGCGCCTCCGCCCTCATTCTTAGCCTCCCACGCTTGCAGTCACCGTCATATTCAATGCAACGCGTGAGCCTTCACACCCGCTTAAGCGACAGTCCAACCTCCTGCGCCTCCGTCCTCATTCTCAGCCTCCACACGCTTGCAGTCACCATCATATCCATCGCAACGCGTGTGCCTTGACGCACCGCACCGCCGTGCCCACGCCTCGCCTCGCATCGCGTTGCCTTCCCCGCCGCCGATCGCCCTCTGCGGGTCCTTAAGCGTCGAGGCGGCGCCCCTCTCGCAGCGGACGCGCATTCCGATCGTGCCCCGCCCCCTCCTTCCCACTGGCCTCTCGCCTCCACGAGCAGCGCCGCGCGCGGGCTGCCCTGTCAAAGCGGCTCTCGGCCCCAGGCCGCCCTGCCGCCCTCGGAGCGCACGGGCAGGAGGGGAGCGGGCGCGGGATGGGAACTGGCAGGTGTCGGAATAGGGGAGGAAACGGGGTGGGGAGGTGATGGGGCGGAAACCAGAAAGGAAGGAGACGGGAACAGAGGGGACGAGAATTGGAGTGGGTGAGAAAAGGATAAGACGCGAAAGGGAAAGGACAAGAAAGGGAGGGGACGAGAAAGGGAGGTGACGAAAAAGGGATAGACGATAAAGGAATGGACGAGAAAGGAATGGACGAGAAAGGGATGGACGAGAAAGGGAAGAGATGAGAAAGGGATGGGCTAGAATGGGAAGGGACAAGCAAGGAAGGGAACAAGAACGTTATGGGCGGAAAAGGGGAGGGATGAGAAAGGGGGAGGTAACAAAAGGAGGAGACGTGAAAGGGAGAAGAGTAGAAATGGATTAGACGAAAAAGGGCGGTAATGCGAAAGGGAGGAAACGAGAAATGAAGGAGAAGATAAAGGGTGGGGATGGGAAATGTGTGGGCGAGAAAGGGTGGGGACGAGCAAGGGCGGGGATGAGAAAGAGAGGAGATGAGAAAGGAAGGAATGAAGAGAGTTTGGAACGATTAGTGCTGGTAGAGGGGAATTCGAGCTAAACGGAACAGGATAGAAACGAAGTGGGATGGGAATGTGTGTGGGGTGGGGTCGACTGGTAGGGCGAAGTTGTAAGAGCGGGACGACGAGGTGGCCGAGACAGCGTGGGAACAAGGTGAGGGTGAGGGTGATGGGATGTGGTGGCTTCGGAGTGGCTGCTACAGGCAAACACAAGCGCCACGTCAGATATTGGCGGCTACACAGCTCGAGTACGTTCACCCTGCAATTCGCAGCTGCCTCGCTCCCCCGACGCCACCAGCCGCCGTCGCTGGAATTTCCTTCACTGCACGTCAAATTGCATTGCAGATAGGATATTAAATTCGAAATTATTGAAAAACAGTAGTCCAATTTCGGGAAAATTCGCTTTGCTATTTGATAGTAAAATATATTTGGCATGATCTTGAAATGAAGAAAATCAAGAGTATACCCGTATAATGTGGTCTAATGGTCTGAGTTTCATAATTAATAAAAAAATATTATTATTATTATTATTATTCCACTACATCACGACTAAAGATGTTATGAGTCGGCTGAATATAAAATCTACTCCAGGCTGCAACCAGCTACCCAAGGAGCCGACAGGGTGACTGTTAGTGCCTCTACAATACTTTGCACAAAATGTGGGCTGTTCCAAATAAAGCAATTTTTGCACTTCCCAGCCTTTTGAATTACCGGGAAGTTTAGATACGTTCTTGCTCAAATTTTTCGGAACAAATACAGGTCCGATAACTATCGGGACGACCTGTGCTTTTACATCCAACATTCGGCTGATCTCGATTCCCAAACTCTTGTATTTAAGTCGTTTCTGGGCCTAGTTGGTTACGAAGGTTTGATCGCAAGGTACATCCACATCTACATGTAGACATGATTTTATCTCCAAATCCCTGATAATAATATCCGGTTTGTCTGCCGGTATCATGCGATCCGTTTGCATTTGTAGGTCGTACTGTACACAGTCCAACAGAAGTCATCGCTTTTGGTGAGTGTTCGTACCACTTGAGACATGTGTTTGGAACTTGGAGGGCGGTACAGTGTAGGTAGCTACACACCCTGTCGTGTCTTTTCAAGTATTCAGTCTTTGCTAGAATTGCACAAGCTGAGACAAAATGATCAATGTTTTCTACGTGTTCCTGGCAAATCCTACATTTATCATCTTGGGAAATTTTGAAAACACTTCATCATAATGTCGTGTTCTCAAGGCATGATCTTGGGCAGCTATTGCAAGTGCTTCCAATTCTGGCTTCATTCTTCACCTTTTAAGCCACATAAATGATAGATCTTTATTGATCTGCAACTTGTCCATTCTTTTTAGATATTGTCCGTGGAGTGGTTAGTCTCTCTGCCATTTCTGTAACATTTTTTGTCTCACATTTCTTGTTTATTGGCATCAGAAGTTCATTATCTGTGTTATTAGACATGTCTTGCCTATGTTTCCCATTCTTCTGTCAGATTTCATGACCTGCCTCATTAGTGGGTCATCTTGATGGCTGACTACATACTTTCCCATCCCGGTTAATAAATTGTGCAAGGAGGCTTCAATTTTTCTGAGGCCTCTTCCTGCTTCCTTACGTGACACATTAAGTCTAAGTACATCAGCTCCAGGGTGAGCGACATGATGCATTGTAAGCAGTTTTCTAGTTTTTCAATTCATTTATTATTGTTATTATTATTAATATTATTATTATATGGCATTAAAACGATTAAGCCTTTTTATTAATAAGAAGCGAAGGCTGACACCAGCAAGCGGGCTGTTTTACGTGATATTGGGTGGCGCATGTAAACCTGTCTTCTGCGTTGGTGACCCTGCATCAGCGAGCACTGCGCGGGTCTTCTGTCACCGGCGCACCTGACGCAGCCGCCCCCTCCCCCAACCGCCGCGCGCCCGCTGTGAGGGCGGCGGCGCCCGAGCGTGACGTACCACAGCCACCGCCGCCCGCACCCCTCCCCCGCCGAGCCCGTCAATTCAGCCGCCGTCGATACAGCCCCGCCGCTGCTGCCACGCCCGACACCGTTGCCCAGACGACCCCCTCCACCGCCCCGCTGCGACAACCCCGGCTCCCCAGTGCGGCTGCCCCGGCCCCCGCCCCCGCCACCGCTCGACTCCCGCACCCCCTCCGTCGCCACCCGCCTTCTCGGCCGCTCGAGCCGTTTACGCTACGCTACCACTGCACACTCCGTCCCCGCCGCCTCAACCGCCGCCACCATCACCACCACCCCCATCAACACTACCGCAGCCACAGCGATAGCCACCACTACCACTACCACCACCACCACCACCACCACCACCAATACCAACACTAACACAACTACCACCACAGCCACCACCACAACCAACACCATCACCACCACCACCACCCCGACACATGTACCACCACCAACACCAACATCACCACCGCAGCCACAGCCACCACCACCACTACCACTACCACCACCACCACCAACATCAACACAACTACCACCACCAACATCAACACCACCACCACTACAGCCACTGCCACCACCACCAGTATGACCACTACCACCAGCATGACCGCTACCACCACCAACAACGCTAACACTACTACCACCACCACCACTACCATCACCACCACTACCACCACCACTACCATCACCACTACCATCACCACTACCATCACCAACACCAACATCACCACCAACACCAACACCATCAACACCACCACCACCACCACTACCACCACCAACATCAACACCACCACTAATACAGCCACAGCCACCGCCACCAGTATGACCACTACCACCAGCATGACCGCTACCACCACCAACAACGCCAACACTACTACCACCACCACTACCATCACTACCTCTACCACCACCACCACCAACACCAACACCACCACCACCGCCACGAACACCAACACAGCATCTACCACCATCTCCACCCCCTACCGCCAATACAACATCCACTATCATTACCATCGCCATCTTTGTCACATCAGCACAGTCCCAATTTCGCCTATACTCCCACCTAATACCCTCCCTACTCCGAACATTCCCCCTTCACGTGCTCCCGCCGGTGCAAAACACTCCCTGTTGCCGCTTCCATCATATCAGTCAATCAATCAATCAAATGTCGCCGCTGCCTACATCACCATCACCACCACCGCTCTCCGTCACGCTCAGTCCGCTCCAACCCACGCACCGACCACCCCCACTCCAATCGTCGCGCCCGCACCATCTCAACCCCCGCGCCGCCGCCGTCGCCGCCGCCGCCTCCGCCGCCGCCACCACCACCGCCGCTGTCGCCGCCTCCGCCACCACCACCACCGCCACCACCGCCACCGCCGCCGCCGCCGCCGCCGCCGCCGCCGCCACCGCCACCGCCACCGCCACCGCCGCCACCGCCGCCACCGCCGCCACCGCCGCCACAGCCGCCACCGCCGCCACCGCCGCCGCCGCCACTGTGCCGCAGCGGTCGGTTCACCGCGTGTCCTCTGTGTGCAACGCATGTCCAACACCGTGTTAGCTGCCCTTTCTCGTGTTCGCTATACGACTCTTCACGAGGCCACACTATGCGTCTGGCGCGTTCTCCTATTAAACGAGGAATGCCGCCTACGCGAATGGAATACGAGTACCGTTCCAGTGGACGTGCATGTATTTGTAATAGTAAACTCTCACTGATTCCCGGAGCACAGGTGCAATTATTTTAACATAATTTCAGATTTTGTGTGAAGTTTCATAAATAAACTATATAGTGGTGCTACAGAATAACACAGAGTTTGCCGTGTTAGTTTTCTATTTCATTTGGTCTCGGCTAGCTATTCGGACTTGACACACATTCTTGCCAGTTGCCATCTATCGCCACCTAAAGTACATTTTTAATCGTTTCTTAGTTTTCCCTTTCCTAATAGGAAATATGAAAAAATGAAAAAATACTACGTATGGTTTCGGCGTTAGTGGTGTTCACAGACGGACAGACGGACAGACGGACGCACGGACGGACGGACCGACGAACGTTCGGCTTTTAATTGGTTTTTCGTTCACAAAACCCCACAAAACTGGGGTGCTGGCTACACCACGTGTTACGGGATTTTTTTCTTAATTTAGCAACTGGTTTTATCCACTTTTTCGTTATCAAGGCCCGACAATCATTTTTTTCTGCCGAAAATCTTCCGTTTTTTTCGCGCAGCATTACATAACTTACTCTATACTACGTATATACTCCGTATATACGTATGTATACGGGAAAGTAAAAATGAAATTTTGCTAGATGATATTTATAAATGGATTTGAGAGTTGAAGGGAGGTAAGGGAAATTGACTTCTGATTAAGAATATAAACGTATAAAGCAGGGTCACTCTCCTTTTAATGTCTGAAAAATAGCCTTTTATTTTTTACGAATCTTCATTCGTTAAATAGCGAAAGATACTCCTATTTATTCGGCGTGAAATCCCATGTTTTCGAATTTCTTAAATTTTCTGTTACAACTCATTGTGAATGATTTGTTCTACACCATTGACTAATTCTTTTAAATTTATTTATTTAATAAATCATTATTACGTATATAATATTTCAATACTGGACAATTGTGGCTAGGCCAAAGTCTTTCGGCCCTTACAATACCTACATCCTACCACGTTCTAACCTATCAAATTCCGGCTTTCATTCCAAATGGTCTCTCCATCGCATCAATGCTGCGGAAAAAATACTATAAGATACGACTGAGGGGAAAAAACGTGAAGCGGGAACAACCTACTGTCAGAACACGAGTACATGCTAATCAACCAATTCTTTTAAAAACTATTTATTTATTTCCCAGCGTGGACGTCTTCTCCTTCCAGTCTTTGACCTCCTCAACTCCTGAAATCAAACAGCGCCACAGAAAATCGCCCTCACCATCGCCTCTGCGCTTACTTCTCGGAAAAATAGACATAAAGTGCTCCTTTAACCCTCCGGCGGGCGCGCGTAAAATGTTCACACCGGCAGGCGCGTGTCGTAAATTTTACGACATTCAATGACTCTTGAAAAAATCAAAGAAATTGTAGAACAATTGAATTTTATGTCGCATTATAATATCTAAAAATGATATTACTACCAAAAAACATATCCGTTGATAAACGTTCCTATTTATAATCAAAAGATATTGTTCTGATCCAGTATTGTTCTGATGCTTGTCTATATTTTCAACATTCGTTTACTGTGACTGTCACTATCCAATTCATGATCTTCCTCCGATCAGACAGCTCTTGAAGAATATTCTGATTTTCGTTCACATGAATTCTTTATCTGGACATTTTACAGAAAATTTCAATTAGGCCAAAATATTATACAATATTTTAGCACAACAGCCGGCGCGCAGCGTAAAGCTTGTCACTATGCACTTATCCCGAATAGAGCATTACAAAAATTGAATATAGCGTGCTAACTAAACAGTGGCTGCAGGAATGCATCACTGAAGATACCTGCAAGGAATACCAAGAACTTAGAAATCTTTGACAACAATGAGCTAACAGCAAAACAAAAAAAGCTATTTTCGTAAAATTTACGACAGCGCGCCCGCTGGAAGGTTAATGGATGGTATACTTCTTTGTTTACCTATTTACTTACTTATCAAATTAATTAATTGTTGATTTACTTAATTATCGTTTACTTATTGACTTATGTTTTTGATCTCGAGTCTAGGCTTCGCTTATACTACTAACCAGCGAAGTTTTCTCACTCCCTGATTACCGTTTCTCTAATAGTTCGAACCTTTCCTACAAATGTTACTTATTGTCGCCAAGTGAGACCTATTTTCACCCAATATATTCTGGGCGAGCGTTGTTTTTAAATTAGGAATAATAGGTTCCTATTCCCATCCATTATCTTCCCCGTGTTTCTGCAGCGCAGCAATCCGGTCTTCTGCGGTTGTGCATCCGATCTTCCCTATCACCGCAAAGCGCAAAGATGCCATTGGAATCTTTCAATCTACGTTGCATCTCCTCAACCCTAAACTCCCCAACGCTAAACCAAGCGTATGCTCTTGAGTCCCTTCTTTCTTTTTAAGCGTGCTTAACCTGTTATCAAGTCTTTCTAATTCCCCACCTTCAGCACTTAGTCTCGTTTTCCCAGGGTTTGCAACATCTTCCTAAACTATTTTGTGTTCACGTTGCTGAAATGAGGATGACTAAAAGGATGTTGGAGATCAAATACATGGGGCTGTAAGACATCCTCCACGCCACAAACACATGGGGACTTCTTTGTCTCAGGCGGATTTCAAACCAACAGTTGTAATGCCCACTAGATCTTATGCCCTAAACTTCTTCACCAAGATCCGAAAAAAAATTAGAAATGTAATTGACATTTCGTGGCCACGTGATGACGCAAACACTGTAACCTAGGGAGCAGCTAATCAGAAGCTTCGGCATTTGCACATTGTTGTCATCTAAAATTAGGGAACAAATGTTACGAACAAACTTTTTTGTTTGTTTTTATTTAAGTTCGCATTAACTACGAGTCGAGTTAAATCAATAGAAGGCATTAGCGACCACTATTGATTTAACGTTAGGGTTATCTGTGTACTGAATGAAGTGATATGGAGATGACAGGGGTGAAAGGACGAACACAGATACAACCATGCGTGAAGCGGGACCGGGAGAGATGGCTCAGTGCATCAACCTGATGTCACTGCAGTCCCTCTGAACGGAAGGTACTAGGTTCGAGTCCCGACGGTGGCAGGATTTTCGACACTAGCTTGTCAGCTAGGTCGAATTCAGTCGCTGTCTGGAGGAGAATTCTAGCTGCCGGCTGCTCTGATCGGTAGTTTTCCGTGGTTTCTCCGATCAACACCAGGCGAATGCCGGAGCAGTACCCTAACAAACGGGCCACGGTCCGCGCGCGATCTTTCCTTCCTCTTCCTTGTCCTATCCTCTCCTCTTACACACACACTTACACTAACATGCACTACACTACCACACATGCCGGGAGACCAGTCGGGAGCTTACAACTTGTCCCGGCTGGGACGGTGCCCCGCTGGTGGGAGATACTTGGTTGAGGGGAAACCTCGCTAGTCGACGGTAGGTCGACGCCAGATCTCGCCATCCAGCGGGGAAACGTTCATCGGCACCTCCCGAGGAAAAACACGCACTACATTGACTGGACGAATGACCACAGTAGTTGACGCGCCCGGAAACAGGAATCAATCAATCAATCAAGCGAGGCGGGACCCGAACCCGCGATCCATCGGACCGAAACCGCCATGGCTCTACTGACTTAGTGATTTCGGCCACCCGGATCAGCACGAACAAATTTGTTTCGAGTTTCTCAGCATTCCTTTCTTCTGTTTGCCTAGTTAGTGTTGAGAGCACGTGGTAGAGCGCGCGGCTGCGGCTACGCCGCCTCCTCCACACCCAAATGTCCACTACATTCTAGTTTTATTCGTACTGTACAAGGAAAAGGACAGACAGTCGGAAAAGACACTCGGTTATCTTGTCGTGACATACTCGTATTTGCCAGACTCTGCTTGCAAAGTAAATATGTTCGGTCTTCAACCGCCTAGGGACGACTTCAAGTACTCTGGTATATTTTTCAGACTCAAATCTCTTCCTCTTATAATCTACTTGAATACCTAGTATTCTAAGCTTCATTAGTTATTCATTTGGCAACAGATCTCACACGTAGATTCACATATTTAATTTGTCAATACAAATCTGTTAGATTTTAACAGCATTTAGGTATTTTAACGAATACTAAATATCTTTGGAAACTTATAAATACGTTTGTTATTAGTATGAATACATAAAAGGGGAAACATATACATTATCCGAGTACGAGTTAGAGGTCAAGATAGGCTCCAAATTGTTGCCCAAAAAAATTGCGAACACTACTTTCAAATTCAATATTCTCAAAAACGTTCTTTCAAAACGTTTCAACTAGAACAATTTTTACATAGAAACACACCCAGAAATTTTCAAAGCATTTTCTACACAAAAATTGTTGTTTCTTATAATAAAAAATATAATCAATATCAAACCAATCTCGAAAAGTTGGTGTGTTGAATGTTGGTAGTATTCTCGAACTAGCATTCTAAAACACTAATTAGCATAGCAAAATGGCTGCTACGTAACAAGTAGTTGCACTGGTATTGTGAATATAATAATTTATCAATATGAATACTTTAAATCCTTCCGAAAGTGCATGTATAGCGAACGAATAAAATGAGTAAGGTGTAATGCACTTTAGTGTAAATGTGTAAGTAAGGGGTGAGGATAGGACAAGGAAGTGGAAGGAAAGATCGCGCGCGGTTTGTGGCCCGTTTGGTAGGGTATTGCTCCGGCATTTGCTTGCTGTTGATCGAAGAAACCAGAGAAATTTACTAATCAGAGCAGCCAACCACTAGACTTCTCCTCCAGACAGAGACTGAATTCGACTTAGCTGAAAAGCTAGTGTCAAATCCCTCTTCGGCCCATCCCAGCCTGCCTCGTCCTACACTGCTTCTGGCAGCTCTCCACGCAACCTCCATCTCCTCCCCGTCCCTTCTCCTTCGAGTTCTAGGATGGCTTTCGCTCCGCAGCCTCTCCTTTTAATGCTTCTTCCTTTTGTTACTTTCTCTTCTTTCGTTTTCATGTCCTTGGGTTCATTTCTCGCACCTCGTTTACAGCTCTCTTCGTTTACCTGTTTGCTCTGTTTTTCCAAAGTTTGTCTGCTTTCCTCATTTCATTCCATTATTTTGTATTATATTTGTAAACTTTCTTGAATTCTCATTTTGCATGTTGTTCCTCTCACTTTCTCTTTTTTTTCTCTTACTTTCCTGCATTTTTCCTTATATATGATTATTCAAGCTTTATACGTGTTATATCTAAAGACTCGACCATAACCAATGTTAGAAGTAGATGGTTAATTCATCGGTCATAGGGCGTGAATAAATCTACGTGAATGACAAATAATGAAGAATTCTCGAATTCATAAGGCTAGTGTTGCCATTAGCCACGAGGAAATGGCTGAAGTAATTAAATTGTCCCGAAAGAACACGAACACAACGCGAGAAGTATTTTTACGTAAAATGCGATAAGAATTCTGTTGCTACTTGGGAATTTTTCCACCAGATTTCATACATTTATATGGGGATGCAGTCACAAAATGTTTATTTTCCTAAAGTAAGAAGAAATCACAAAGAGACCTAATGAGTTGGTGCTACATGGAAATTCAATATGTGCATTATTATAAATCATGACTTAACGAACAAGCTATTTGGTTTTCCGTGGTACTCTTCTTTCTCTACTTTAGTTTCACTTTTCTTCAAGTGATTTACCCCTGTTCTATTATCCATCTTCTTTTCTTGTTTTTTTTATAATCATTGGAGCATCTAATAAGGCAATAATATATTTACTTTTATTAATTATTTACAAAAATTATTGCTGACTTCCATTCTCGGCTGATGTCCCTAATGAAGATTTTTAAAACCAAATTGCTTTATACGAACAAATAATTTTAGAAACTAATTTTTGCAACGAAACATTAAAATAGTGTAATTGCATTTCAAGCATTGAGAGCATGAAAATACGAAAAATCTTCATTTGCTTCAAACCTGCTTTTGTTCATCATGTAACAATGAAGATCTCAGATCAGGTAACGCACAAGTATTACAAATGGCAAGACATATTACGTATCCTGTTACAATGTGGTTCTATGCTTAGTAATAAAAGTGTTGAATATCATCTAAGAGTGTCTCCATCCTTTAGGCCGAATATGAATGAACACGTTTAGTGTGTTGTATTTAGTACACTGTGCGTTTTTTCATTGTATCTTTATGCACATTAATAATTCTTTCGTACTGGGAACATTCACCTTTTCAGCTATATCCCTCTCTTGAATTCATTCCATTCTCCGTTGTAGAACCTTATCCCCCCTCTCAGTCTCTCACTCTGTCACTCACTTCCCCTCTCTCTCTTCTCTCTTTCTTTCTCTCTCTCTTGGTCTCTCTCACTTTTTCACTCGCTTTCCCTCTCTCTCTCTCTCTCTCTCTCATTCCACCCCACGTCACTTTGGCGTAGGCCTCTTCTTCGTCCCGCACAGCCCATTTCTTCTCTTCGCCCCCACCGCTCGCCGCTCCCGCCGCCCCCGCCGCCCCGCCGCCCCCGCCGCCCCCGCCGCCCCCGCCGCCCCCACCGCCCCCGCCGCCCCCACCGCCCCCGCCGCCCCCGCCGCCCCCGCCGCCCCCGCCGCCCCCGCCGCCCCCGCCGCCCCCGCCGCCCCCGCCGCACCCGCCGCCCCCGCCTCCGCTTCCGCCCCCGCCCCCGCCCTCGCCCCTCGCCCCCGCCCTCGCCCCTCGCCCCCGCCCCTGCCCCCGCCACCGCCACCGCCCTCGCCATCGCCACCGCCCTCGCCACCGCCCCCGCAATCACCCCCGCCCCCGCCCTCTCCCCCGCCCCCGCCCTCTCCCCCGCCCCCGCCCTCTCCCCCGCCCCCGCCCTCTCCCCCGCCCCCGCCCTCTCCCCCGCCCCCGCCCTCCCCCCCGCCCTCGCCCCCGCCCTCACCCACGCCCTCACCCCCGCCCTCACCCCCGCCCTCGCCCCGCCCCCGCCGCCCGCTCGCGCCGCCGGGACAAATGGACTTTCCACCGCCGTGCTCTGAATAACGGCCTCTCTTGCGGTTTAATATGAACGCGCGCTGTTCATGGTATGTAGGAGACTTCCGCAGGTGACTGTATAGAATACAAATTACGCCGTACTGGGCCTTGTAATTAAAAGCTGCACTGTATGAATCAGTTCTGTGGGCGTCAGCTATTAATTTCGTTACAACGATAATGCGGCGGCCGGGAGGGCGCGCGACTCATAACAGGCGGCTGCCGGGGAGCTCCCAGACCATTGGTTGGGCGAAAATCACCGTCCTCGAGCTGGGGATACAGTGAACGAAACATCGCGGTTGTTTGTTTCCAACGGCCTATTGAGGAAATTTGACATTTATTTGTTCCTTTATTTACGGGTATTAAATAGCGGCAGCTTTATTTGATTTACACATTATCATACCGTTGTGCGTAATTTCGATATAATAACTACAGTGTTTATAATTTCATGTCACATCCATTTAACGCAGATTTATTACCTTGTAATGTTTTATTAATTTCTCTCTTTAATGCACTTATAAAGTTAATGTTCACACATGTTGTTGACAATTCCAATTGTTAAATACTATCTAATATTATGAGTCAATTGAAGATTGAAAAAAATTCAGATATTTGAGAGATATTGGATTATAAGGTGATACAAAATCGTCATATGTAACTCAGTTTATATAGTTGTATGATGAAGACTGTGAATGTCTTATTGGTATAGCATGTTAATGGAGTAAAGAAAAAGTGGCAATGTAAAAAACTTCGCAGAAGGTTTTTAATTACCTGTATGTATGAGGCGTATAACTCATATGTTTCGAGTTTACTAAAAAACTGTTGTTTAACTTTGGAGTGTTATATTAAAACATACGTCAAATCTCTAACGTATTATTATTATTATTATTATTATTATTATTATTATTATTATTATTATTATTATTAAAATTACTAAGTAGAACATAAGACAAATATCAGTATTTAGGCTTCTCTACATTCCACAAAACAGCGCACCTAGATGACATGAAACTCAAGAATTTCACGGTGTTTGTTACATTGTATTTAAAGTTAACTTATTTTTTCTATTGTTCCTAACCAAATGGTAAGTACTAAGGGATCTGAGAAGTGAGACCTAAAGAAGGGGGAACTGGTGAAACGCTTCACTTCCGCACTTCAGACAGTGTGGCAATTTTTTACTGATTTAGATTTAAAGGTGCGTGTATGACCTCACCACCTGCACCACCCTTAAACATCTTGAACGACGCTGATAGTCTTACGTGCTGACATCTACGTACAACGCTGATAGATCCTCGGAGTTATACCTGGCCCATACACACATTCATCAACACGGAGTAACAATACGACGTATCGTAGTAAAAATACACTTATTAAAAAGACACGACAACATAGTAAAAATGACGTTTTTTGAACCAAGAACCCTCCAAAATAATTTTGTCGCCAAATCTTGGCCGCGAAGTTTTCAACCGATTACAGGACTTTCTACCGGGCTACGTATAGCAGAGGAAAAGTAATAACAGCTTTATGCAGTAATTTCGTTCTCTCAAAATGTTATCCAGAAACTCTATCTTAGAAGTATTGTTATATCCACATGCGCAGAATCGTCGGGTCCTCAAGCTCCTTTACTTTGTTCTCGGTCTGTTTAAGTCTCAAGACATCCAACATTTGATATTACTTCAAATTCTGCAATCTATGCTTGTTTCTAAACTGTTTCCAAGAAATTTGGAGAGGAAAAGAAGCATGAATTGTGTCAATTTTATATCTGTCGAGATTACTAGAAATGTCTTGAATAACTAATGAAGTTTAGAGCAGCATTTCTTGATCATCAAGATTCGAGCATTTCGATTATTGGTGTGGATTGTTTCATGTGTATTTAGAGCGAGGTTGACCGCAAGAGATGTAGTAAGAGTGTGAGTGTACATAATTTAATAAAAGTTAAATAACCTACGATATTTATTTTAAATACTTTTTGGAAAACTAAGCTGTTCGTTAAATTGTACTAATTTTTCGACCTAAAAGAAGAATTAAAACTTCTCACTATGGCCATAGGCCGTTAATACAATCGAAACAAATCGTGTGAGTGCTCCTATTAAAAGTATAACTATTTCTGTACATACATTATTCTGATAAGTTTGTATTACGAACGAATTACATTCAAGTATTGATCATGACACTGTAGATAACAAAAATCCCGGACGTGAATGGTTTATAAAACTCAGCTAACCGCTCGGCATACAAACTCCTAGACAATTTTTTGGGCATCGGGCTAGATGTAGCAATATTTTATATTATATTCATGTAATATATCTCTGTTATGTTTGGGTGACCTGAGGACGTATACGACTAATGATGTAAAAAATCCAGCCTGATTAACGAAATGTTATGTGTCTATTGGAGTTTATTGGAGTTTGTTCAGCAATGGTCTTTCGGAGTTGTGCGAGCGTGTGAGATGCCCCAAAGGCAGTTTGTTCGCGAGGAGTCGCGAGTAGAGTCCCTAGATACAGAGAGTAGCGCATTCCATTGTTCCACCTATCCCGCTATTTTATATCCTATTGTCTGGAGCAGTCCTGTGTCACTAGATAGGCCACTTCCGGTCCTTATTTAAATTTTGAATTGTGACGCGGCGACGCCATATGCCCATGTCTGTTCGCCACCAACTCGCTCTGGCGATGAAGCTGTGAACTACTCAGTTGCACAGATCGCTGGCTCGGGTCAAGGCGGGTTCTGCATTTCCGTTGGCTTTCTGCCTCTTGGGTGTGTGGGCTACGTGCAAAAGGCCATTAACGGTTTCTAGCGACCAGTTACTTTACGTTTACGAAAGAAATTTAATGATATACTCTTGAATAGCATTGTCTGAAGGGTGTATTATCGATACGAGAAGATGCTGGGTGCCAAATTGCACAAATTCGAAACGGTAATTAGCCATCGAAGCGCGCCATTTTGGTTTTCTTTGGAGCGAGAAAAAGGTGAGTCGTATCACGTTTTTATGCATGAAGTTTGTTGATTAATGCTGATATTTTTTACTAGCATTTTTTAAAATAAGTCTGTAAAATAAATATATTCGTTTTAGATGCAGAGAATGGCTAAAATGTATTCAGAACCAGCTCTAGCAAAATGCTCGTAGAAGCATTAGTAAGACTATATGCAAAGAGCATTTTCTGGAACAGCATGTATCTGCGAATCAGAGACCATTGATAATGCTGATCCAATAAAATTTTCGGAATCACGAAATCCCCTTTGCGATAAACTGGTCCAGTAGAAAGAAGTAAGTTCTCCATTTTCTTCGATGTGCATTCAGATATTTCAATACTGCGTCGTAAAGTGATTTTCTAATTTTTATTGGTTGGTTGAAAGAATTGCACCACAAATTTCAGATGTTGCTAATGGTAAGAGTTATTTTCGGTAGTAATAAGAATTTATTTGTTCAGAGAACAGTTAGTGGCAATATTCATTGCAATCAAATATTTAATAATTTGAATGAAGTGTATCTCACCAGAAGTTTTCTTTTCAGAGCCTTCTGTAGAAGTGTCACACTGTACTTTTTGTCTGTCTGGAGTAATTATGCCCTGTACATTTGGTGGCAGTATTTGTGGTAAGTGTTTTCCTTGTAGGCACATTTAAATAATTAAATTCTAAATTGTGGAATTTCTTGTTAATTATATTCAATTTCAGATCCTTTGAACCAGTTGACACCAACTGCAATGGCTGTAACTGGTAAGACCTTTTTAAGTATAATTAATCTGTATCTGTAATAGAATTAATCTATATAGCACAGTTTAACTTTTATGTTTTTACATTTGTAAACTGCGGTTTTCTTAACTGAGCTCCTGACAGGAATCAGCTTTTGACAGTTTTATCCAATCGGGAGCTTTAACGTCACCATAGTGGCATCACTTTGGAGACTACATGCTCCCGATTGGATTGCAGCGAAACTGCTGATTCCTGTTAGGGGCACAGTTAAATTCAGAGTATAGTTCATCTTTCCCTGTTGGCAATAGAGCTTCAAACAGGGCAGATTTGTTTGAGGTAGCAAATGAGCATACGATTTTGTTTTTGTGATATTAATTTTGATTACACAATAGTAAATAGTTTGAAGGGAGAGTTTCTACCAACATTTTTTTAAATTTTCAGATCCTTTTGCACAGGCGGTTGATCATACTGAAAAACGTAATTTTTTGTATAGGTGTGAAATGCAAATAGAAGCATGCTATTGAAACCATAGTGTATTGATAACAATTTATTCTTGATTGTTACAGGTACTACTGTCTTTCAGCATGCTGCTACACCAAGTGGCAGATGCATTTGCTAGCCTTGTTTTTGTCCTTACTTTATTATTAGGGGATATTTATTACATTGGTAATGCAGGCAGACTGGTATGAAAAACATGTGAAAAGTTATTGCTGATAATCTGAATTTTTGCAGATAAAAATGGAAATGATTCATAAGAGTGAAAATAATGTTGATCTATTATTTTTAGTGTTAAAAGTATACCCCAATAATGTAAATTAACGTGAAGTGATCATTTTGTTTTTAAAATTTTCTTTGAGAAGTCAAAACTCAAGAGAGACAATTTTAAAGAATTATTGTTATGTGCTGTGAATTACTTTCTTAATTCTCAACAAAGTTTTTGCAGATACCTCTTCTAAGCTAACAGTTCGTAGTGGTTTACATAAATAATGAAGTATTAATTTCAGTGTGTACTTTGTCATTCAATTCAGGTCTATTGCATAAACTATTTTCCCCACATGTTTTTGGAAAATTCTAATTAAATTGAACTTGATTTTAGGATTAAATTAATTCTGTAAAAGATGGTCATTTTCACAAATTTGGAATGCCTATTTTACTATGACACTTTATTTGGAAATTATGAAAACAAAAGTTTTTACTGCCTGTTTCAGAGCAAAGATGTAGTAATGTTTTCATTTGTTTCTTTTAAGCACTGTTCATATAGTTCATGTATAGTGCTGTATAATAAAGTAGTATTCACATTAATTTGGCATGTCTTCAAGCAAGCATATTTGCAAAGTTGCATGTTGGGGCTGGTGCGTGGTGTTTATTGCCTTTTATAATACAAAATTGTTAATACTATTGAAATTATAAAATTGTATAATGTCAATATTCTCAATAAATACTAGATTATACTACTATAATTTGTCATTTTCCTTCCATAAAATCTTTACAATTATTTTTGTTGCTTTTTATAAGTTATGGTTAAAGGAATGGGAAGTGAAATTTTAAAACTCCCGCGTAACTGTTTTTTTTTAATTTTGCGGTTACTTCTACGCTATTGGCTGCTCATTTGCCCAGTAGAAATCCAGACATGTGCATATGGCGGCACCGGAAGTTGGGCAAATAAGGGTTCTCCGTTTAACATTGAGTGCCGTCTCTGATATATACTCTTTGGTCTGGAGAATTGGAACTGCATCGTACTCTGTAGGTTGAGAATCATGAATCTACTCCAAACCAATATTAATATCCTTGAAAATCTCCATTACGTCACCAATTGTAAAAATTTTCCCGGTTGGTGCCTGGCGGGGCTATCGGGTGAAAGGATATTAAATGGCGGCGGTTTCGCTACTCTCTGTATCTAGGGACTCCAGTCGCGAGGCACCCACAGCGCGCGAGGCGGCCGGCGCTCGCGTTTCGCTTCGCGAGCGCTGGGGCAGGCGGCGCCAAGAGCGAGTGGGCGTCTCCCAATGCCGAGCCAATTTGTTAGCGCGTTAACACACTCCCACGTATCCGCGCTCGCGTTTCCTTCCCACTCCTCGATCTCACGCTGTTATTCCTCTTCATTGATGATTGATTGATTGATAGTTATTCCGGGCGCGTGCTCTTCTAGGGTCGTTTGTCCCGTAAGTGTAGTGCGTGTGTTTGCTTGGGATGTGGCGGTGGTCTTCCTCCTCTGGATGGTGAGATTCGGCGCTGACCTACCGTCGGCTAGCGGGAGATACCCGAGCCAGATATCTCCCACCAGCGGGGCACCGCCCCAGCCGGGACAAGCTCTAAGCTCCCAACCGCTCTCCCGGCATGTATGGTAGTGTAGTGCTTGTTAGTACAAATCTGTGTAAGGGGTGAGGATTTGACAAGGAATAGGTAGAAAAGAACGTACGCGGTCCGTGGCCCGTTTGTTGGGGTACCGGCATTTGCCTGGTGTTGATCGAAAAAACACCGAAAATACCGATCAGAGTAGCCGGCCGCTAGAATTCTCCTCCCGACAACGACTGATTCGACCTAGCTGATAGGCAGTTGTTGAAAATCCTGCCACCATCGGGAGTGAAACCTCGGAGCTCCTGGTAAGAGGTACTGCAGTGACATCAGCCTGAGCCACCTCTTCCGGCGCCATTTCTCTTATGTGGGCGCTCTTCCGTGGTTCATAATGGTGTTCATCACGAATAGGCCTCACCACCTGGGAAGGGTCAGTGGCAACGACGCATATTTTTCTCTTTCGTTGACCGGAATTGATTGAGTGATGTTTCCGGTCACGTGAACTCCTATCATCATATCGCTCATCATATCATCATATCGGGAACTGTGTGAATAGTAGCACAACTCAAGAAGTATGAATTTTGAATTAATGCACTCTCTAGAATTGCATATTGGTCTTCCTTCCAGCAGCGACAGCAGTATACCTTACAGTACAGATTTCCATCAATAAATTGCAGAAGTATGAATGCAAGAATAATGCATTCAATACAAAGTGAAAACTTTAAATTCATTTATCTCAACATCTGATTATGTGAGTTGTACCACTATTGCAGCCCTCGGACGATAAATATAAAATATATAACGTGTTGTGTAAACATCCCTAAACTATTCAGTCAATCGCAGCCAAAGGTGTCGTTTAAAATCAGAAAGTTCCCGATGTCTGAAGCTGTAGTTCACATTTTTGCGTATGCTATATGAACATTAATAATATGAAGACCTAGGGGCAATAACATGCTATGCGACTATACATAAATTTTGAGAAAAGGGAAGTAAAGGTTTAGACATTGCATTCTATACATTGGGACAAAGAACATTAATTTATGAATTACACGGCAATCTTGCAGAGAATCTTTAAAGTAAAAATCCAACATCTAGATGCATCTTTGAGGCGTCGAAATATATGATTCTTTTTTAATGTCGACATTGCGCGCAACCTGGCGGTAGGGCGAGTAGTATCGGGGTCAGGCAAGACAGCACAGGGCGATGACGGTGGCAAAGAGGAGATTGGCTCGACCAGGTAAGGGCAGATCAGGGTAACTGGAAGCACTGCAAAGTAAATTGAGAGAAGTGTTAAAAGCTCTATGGTATATCAGAAATGATCAAATTTTAAAAGACTTATCTAAACAACCTCTAAAATCTTGGAATCCTAAAGTTTCTTCTCATTTCTACTCTTCTCTTTCATATTGTCCAGCCATTTGTCTGCACATTAAGGTAAATCAATCTTTTCCCACGGATCAAATCAAGATATTCTAAAGACCTACTGCATCATCCTTAATTAGCTGTGAAACAGGTTCAAACATTTCTAGATTCAAAATGTATTTTGTGCTCCAAATATTTTTCGGAAGGAGCCCTTCCTGGGTATCCTTAGTAATTAATTTCTAATATTATTGTATACACAATGTACACTTACGATGAATGTTGTTAAAAAAAAGTTCATTCTGAATACTATGTAACCTAAAATCGCTTGAAAGATATATATTTCAATTTACTTCAAAATATCCCTATAAAAATTTCACTTCTCCCCATCACTTCTCACACACAGTTTTAAACTGTTTTTGACATAAATAAATAAAAAGATATTTAGTGGAACAAATTTTGTCGATAAAAAAGAACAGAGCAGGCCTCAACATACCATGCCAGGCTAGACTAGGAAGGAAAAATATATTCCTTTTCTTGTCTGAATAGATGTATAAGGGAAATAAATATCCAGGCAAGAAAAACGATTCGGCTTAAAACCTCCCGTGCGATTCAAGGGCATGGTTTTCCACTAGTTCTCACTAGTCCCGTGAATTATTTTATGCCGGAAGGTGGCTGTTTTCTCCCACGCTGGATGTTGAAACCCGGCGCCGAACTGCAAGTCAGTTTTTGGATCATTTCTCTCATGTGTCACTCATAACGGGGCACAGTTCTTCCGGGAAAGCTCTAAGCTCCAGGCACATGTCGTCGTGTAGTGCTTGACCGAGTGAGTGTGAAGGGATAGGACACGGAAAAGGAAGGAAAGATCGAGCGCGTCTGTAGCCTGTTGATTAAGATTAATAAGAAAAAACACAGAACACAACAGATTAGAGCAGCCGCCCAGCTGAAATTCTCTTCCAGACAGCAGTGTTGGAGTTCGAGCTAGTTTTCCAGCTAGTGTCGAAAATTCGTCACTGTCGGGATGCAAACGCTAAAACTTCGCGACCAACGACGGGCTGAGTTACCTTAGAGGCAGTATTGCTTATGCCTTTGCAGCGTCTCTGACTGTGAGCACCTAGGTTCAAGTCCCGTCGGCGCCGGATTTTCGACTCTAGGTAGAGAGCTTGGTCGAATTCAACCGCTCGCTATCTGGAAGAGAACTGTAACGGCAGCTGCTCTGAACTGTGTTCCTTGGTTTCTTCTCTCAATACCTGGTGAATACTGAAACAGTACCTTAATAAATGAGCTATGAATTGCCCGTAATATCATCTTTCTTATTTTTGGCTCCATTTTCTCTAACACACACACACACTTACAAACACTCTTTCACTCACTCACTTACTGACGAAAAAACAGTTCTGAGTCAAAAATTACCGCACACTTATTTCGTTCCTTTTACACTGCATTACGGCACGTAAAGGGATGGTTGGTAGTCTCGCACATTGCTACTACGTGAGATAGTTGATTGTGTAACTTGAAACAGAAATGGAATTATTTAAGGTGCAATGTATCCTGTGTTTTATTGTTGAAGGTAGAAGAAATTGGTAAAATATGCGAATTGTTGAGTGAATTCGAGTGCACGAAATAATCTTCCTTAAAGCATTTTTACTGAGCCAATAATGTTTCAGAGTTTTCAAAATGAAAAGTTGAGGGAAGAGCTTATTTTGTCAAAGAGAAGGAGAAAGAGTTGGTATATGTACTTAGAGCTATTCGATATCAAATTAATTAACCGCCACAAATATAAGAAATAATGTTCTCTTCTAGCAGAAATACTTTTTTTACTATTGTAATATGCCTTTTCTGGGAGCTCGGAGTTTACTTTTTCGTGAGGAGACCAGGAAAGTCTTACTGTTTGCAGTTGTAGAGTGATAAACAGCATGTTTGAAACTGATTTTGCTTAGCATCTGAAAGTTCAGAATACAGCAGGTTGAAAACAGATATTTTTAATGTGTAATAAGGATGTATTGATGTATAGCTTCGAAAAGGTAGGTAAAACGTCATGTTTGTACATGAAACACCTTTTTTCCTCTAGTTCATTTGTTAATCCGAACAAGCAATCAATCCCCGCCACTCTCTGCATTTTAAGATGAGAAATATTGGTTCTCAAAGGCAGTAGAAAAAGATACAGAATCGCAGATACTGCCTCACTTTGCTAAAGATTTTCATTATAGAGGTATTGCGTCCAACATTTTTCTTTGTGTTCTTTCTTCACCTACTTTATCTGCTTTTGAAAAAATCACACTGTTGAAAAGTGAAACGTGGCGGTGATATGGTATTGCAAACAATCGTGTTGGTACTGGCACATCAATCGAACTAAATTTTATAGAATAATTTGGGAAAGGGAATAGGTAAAACCCTTGGTAAATGCTTTTCGGAAACTCAAAGACGCATTTTTCATGGCAAGTGCAGTCAAGTGAGCCCCTAGAGAAGAATTTCCAAGTTTTGTGGGAAATTATTACTACAGAGAGTAGTCCAATAACTTTTTGTCCTCCAGAAATACAAACTCATTTCTTCAAAGAGAACTACAGAAACATTAATCCGAGAAAATTAGTTTTCTTGGAAACGGAATACGGAAATACGAGCGTACTTAACTTGAGTGAAAAACAATACTGATGTAAATATATTCTCTTCCAACTGTAAGCTTATTAATCTTCGTACTATATTGACGCGTTTTGTTTTTCATTTTTGTGAACTCAGTTTATTTTCCAAGCCATTCTTACTCAAACATTCGTAATGGAAATGCAGGTAGATGAAAAACTAAATATTTCTCTTTTGCTACTTATTCCCAGAATTTACATTATTCTGCGTTGGAATTAAGAAGCGCAATATAACGTTGCATTTAATTCACTGATGTATCTTATAAAACTCATACTTTATTTTTTATAAAAAAGCTGTTTTTAGAACTACAATTTTGTATATTTAATGGAATATTTCCGCAAGGGAAACCAGAGAATATAATGAAGCAGCATACACCTCAGAGGAAAAAATAACTTTTTAGTTAGATATGTTTTCATATTTTTATTCTGTTGCATTTTTTACACAAATGAATACTTCATGCGTATTCTTCAGTTAGTTTTCATAGTGATTCCTTAGTTGCTCATCTTTAATCGATCTATTTCTGTGCAGCTAATCTGCGCTTAGTTCGGCTTTTGTTTGTTTTTTATGATAAAACATATTGCCTGCGTTACAAGGTAATTATTAATGTGTGTTAGTACGGAAAACACTGCTACGGTATTTTCTCTCGCAAAAAATAGACTAGGAAACAAACCGTGCCACGAGTCGATAAATATGCATTGCAGTTCGTAAAGAACAATGGTATAACTTTGATTTTTTGAGCGATTTTCATTCAAAGTTCTCTTTGACAACGTGTTACCGCCCTGGTCGGTTTTTTCAAAGGATTGTGATGCAATAAAGCTGATCTTAATATCATTATGAAACATTTTTAAATATTCTATTTTTCTTACTCTGTTAAAATTGTATTATGATAATTGTGATACATTGATATTCACATCGAAGGACTTCGTTCAGCATCTTACAAAATTAATGGAATATGAACCTCGAAATTTTTTCCGGCCTTAACTCCTAAATAGTCATGTTCGTCTGGTGTGCTGTGTAAAACATGTAAAAGGCTTTGCGAGACTACTCTCAAAAAATGAATTTATAAAAATTATATGAAATACGGTAATATTTATAATTTTAGATGTTTCTTCAATCAAGAAACTGTTTTGCTGGTCTTAGATGCCTATTCCCTTTTTTTGTTGAATAACAGGACAAATGTTGACTCCTTTGTGTTGTCTGAATCATCGTAGTGTAATCTGGTCGATTAGTTGTAAGTTTTTTTTGGTTGTTGGGACAGAAAATATTGCTAATAATTTAGTTTCATTAATTTTTGAAAAACAAATAATCATTATTTTTCACCTCTTTTAGCCCCTTTTCTTGAAAGCTACGTAATATTTCCCATTCAAGTTTTTGCACGGAAATACGAATGCAATTATTCGCGGATTGAATCACATACCCAGAATGGCGCCACGCAAGATATTTCCAGTTATTACAATACTTGAAATTAATTGAACGTCTCAGATGTTACATGAAACTCCATAGACATACAGTAACCAAATCATTTTAAGAATCTAACAGAAGATATCAAATACCTTATGGCGGTTGTGTAGATGGCACTCTGGCGCGTCTGTTTAAGGGTTAAGAAGCCGGCTTGTCTCTGTGGAGGTTGCCAGGTGGCCGGAGGAGTTTTTCTGCCCTGTGGCTGGCTTCGCTCTTTTTCGTCTCCGCGACTCCTGTCAAGGAAGGGACCCGCGCCGCCGTCCCCTCAGGGGAACAAACGCAGCCTGCAGAAAGCGTTGCGTCGCGTGCTTCAGTTCATCCTCTGAGCCGCTCCGGCCTCGGGGTTCCCTCCTTGCAGTCTCGGGCTTAGCATCTGGCACTTCCCTCCTGCAAAGCACGCTCTTGAAGTTTGGATATAATAATATAAATGGAAAAAACTACATCAGATGGCTCAAAGAAATGTAATCATTGATGTGACGTAGGACATGGCCCAACTTAGGAACTAACCGTAACATTCTGATGAAGAGTTATCGATGTGCGATAACAATCAATGATTGATACAGATAAAACAATTAAAGTTCGTCTGCTACCCATTCAATATGCAACTTATCAGTCAGTCATTTGCTTACTATTCGCACGGGACTACTGTGCCTTTACCATAATGTATTTTCGAGTGGATGATTCTACTTCTGTTGAGAACTAGTAAGCCTTTTTACAAATTGTACGTATATTACTTAAAACATCGAAAATACATTTTTCGAAATATGAAACATGTACATTCTACTTAAAATATGGTAGTAAAGGAACGGCAGACTTCTAGATGGCTCAAACGATTTTAATTACTTTTGATAAATAGGTATATTTTGGTCCTATAAATCGGAGTAGGAGTGCAATATAATAATATGCGAAGTATCGTCAAAATATTTTTTGGGGGTTTGTGTCTAATTTTGTTTATCTTTATTTATTTGCTTAATTGTCTCTGCTACCAGTTTTCGTGAATATTTTTAGAAGAAATCCAGTATCTAACTTGTACATAGCAGAAGTAAGGTGGTCTGTTGGAAAAAGTTGCAGGAAAATTGTGTTCTAAAGAACACCTTTCGAAAAGACAATATTTTATAAATCTCCCATAGGACTTGTTCAATTGTGGTTAAGTATTTTAAAGCACATATTGCTGCCATCCTTACGTGAAAATGGTATTTCTTTAATTAATTTTCTTGATTTATTTTTAACCTATTGAATTTTGCACTAACCATTACATGTAATGCATTTTAAAACGAATTACGTATATACAGATAATGTCCAAGGATGCAACATTAACTTCGACAGCATATACATTTTTTAGCAGCAATAAATACACACAATTTCTTGATATCCTTTCAGTGGTTCTGGTGAAAGTTTTTTGCAGACATTTTGTGTAAACTCTAAAAACTCTCTTAATATTCTTAAATGTTGCTTCTAGTATATTTTATATGCTTATCATTGCCACCCTTCCTTTATTGAAATGTTATGAAGTAGAGACAAATGAAAATTTACTAGAGAGGGAAGATATTTTGTGTTAGAAGTTGACACGTTGAAATGCGTGTGAACCCCCAACAAGAAGTATTGAGGGTTAAGGGCGCTATTTAACCTTTGAAAATATATATTGTGTTATATAGGAGCGAATATTTTGTCAACAAAACTTGAAAAAACGCTCTTTTTTCTGTATTCAAAATTCTACTAGAATATAGTTTAGGATATAGATCACAGAATTATGAAAACGTGCGCCAATTTCACATCTCCCCATGGCTCGTCACACACAGTTTTATACTGTTTTTGACGTAAATAAATAAATAAATAGAAGTGTGTTCTGATGGTGGTTGTTGTGTTGCAGACCGCGTGCGCTACGAGGGCACCATTCGCCTGGCGAACGCCAGCGCGTGGCTGGAGGGGCCCGGGGGCCGCGCCCCCTCCGCCTCCGCTTCCACCCCCGCCTCCGTCGCCGCGCCCCCCGCGCTCGTTAGCACGCTCGAGAAGCTGGTGAGTAGCTAAAACTGCGTGTCCAACTCTTGGGTGACCGATTGTTGGGTGACCGACTCTTGGATGACCGACTCTTGGGTGACCGACTCAGTGTTGACATACACGGGTGACAGACTGTTGGGTGAACAATTCCCGGGTGACCGCCTTCCGGGTAAACGAATTTCGTCTAACGGACTTCCGAGTAACCGAGTTCCGTCTAACGGACTTCCGGGTAACCGACTTCCGGATAACCGACTTCTGGGAGATCTACTTCTGGGTAACCGACTTCTGGGTGACCGGCTACCGGGTGACTGGCTCCCGCATGTGTGACTCCAAGGTGACCGATTATTCCCAAGTGACCGACTCCCAGGTGACTGACATCCGGATGACCGACTCCCTGGTGACAGACACCCGAGTGGCCGACTCCCGAGTGGTCGACTCCCGGGTGATCGACTCCCGGGTGACCGACTCCCAAGTGACTGACCCCCGGGTGACCGACTCCCGGATGACCGACTCCTTGGTGACAGACTCTTTTGTGATAACTGTTAATCTTATTGTAATTTTCTGACAATATACCCATTTGTAGTGTTTGTTGTGTTATCTGTAGAAGTAGCGGCCAGTATGCAGAGGGCATGGTTTCAAAACTCGTCTTAGGCATGCTTTCATGAATTCGTGTCATGTTGGTCTTTTCAAAAACCCTTGTATTTCATCCTCAGCTGCCAAACATTCATCATTCCTCCTAATATCTGGTTTAATAGAGTTGAGATTGTCTACGGGATACCTCGACGCGTTAAAAATATGAAACTGGTGTAGATGGGCCTTCGGTTTACCTAAGGCACCTGGATCCAGACAGGGAGATACCGAAACCCATCTCAGCCGCGAATGAGGAAGAAACATACAGATATTGGATCTCTGAATGCGAGGTCCAGTAAGATTTATTACTACCCGTGTGTGCACAGGAAACCCGTGTGTGTACATTATTTATTCGAATGAAAGTAATTATTATGAGGTCTACGCACAATTTTCACATCTCACCCCTAGAGTTGAGTACCTTTTCTTTTTGAATCGTACGAACCTTCCGAGTTTCGACACTAGAGTTTCTTCCATTTGACACTTTGAACAATTTCGAAGGATTTAGTGAGTGATAAGTCTACATAGTACAGTGTGTAAGGGGTCATCCATAAATTACGTAACGCTTAAGGGCGAAGGAGGGGGTCTGAGTCAGCGTTACGCTTCGTCACATAGAGATAGGGAAGTGCGTTACAAGGGGGAGAAGGGGTATTGAAAATACTCGAAATTTGCCTTACGTAATTTATAGATGACCTCTAATTTATATCAAAGGTTTATTTATTAAATACCAATTTTTTTCCATTTTATATTAAATATATTTTTCAGAAAAATACAGTTTACTATGTTTACTCTAACATATTTTAGGTATTGTTCGTTGTACTCTTCGATTGCATCTATTTATATGCTCTTCATTTAAATGATTACTTCTGATCACACACTAATTTTACCTGTGTGAATTTCCCAAAACGTAATTGCAACCATCTAATTAAGTAGACACTCCTGTCGATCGCCCTGACCAACACCATATTAGGTATAAATTGCTTATACATTTCTCGTACACTTCCCACGTTCATTACGTGAGCATTAACATGACACCAGATGTGATCAATTTATGCTCTCCAAAATGGGGGAGCCTGGACAACAAAACATTAAAGAACTTATCTAAAGTGCTAACGTTGTAAAAAATATGCCTTTATGATTTGTTATGAGTTTGAATAAAATTGAATACTTATCGTGAATAGACTTAAAGCGATTTACAACAGCCCTGAGGTGTTTCACAAGGTGGCTTTTAAAGAGATTTGCCAAAATTCATGGGAATCCCTGTCTGTTTTGACATTTCGTAAACTTGCATTGTATTTTACATCGTTTTTTAGCCTTGTGTCAATCTGAAACTCGCAATTAACCATAATAACAAAACAAGAACATAGCTTCACTATGTTCTTGTTTTGTTGAGCTCTCCATTTGCAAGTTGTGATAGGAGAGGAGGCGGGAGTGTGAGTCGCTATTTTGTTTATTTCTGTATGCTTTTTACTGTTTTTTACAAACAAAAATCAAATCAAAAAAATATTCACGTAATAAAGTTCTTGTGTTTATCTCCTGCAAATACTCCATTGGAATGCGTTCTGCGGAATATTATATCTGCCAATACTTTTCCTTTCACATTAATCAATTTCTCGGTATATCAATGCAGTTTTCATTTATGATACGGTCTTGTTATTTCAAGACAGTATTGAAATACAATTGCCTTGAAAGCCAATATGTCTTTGACTTGGACAAATAAGTTGATATGTCACCATTTTGAAGAAAATGGGACAACCTTATTACGGTATTCTCCTCATCATTCTGTATATTGTGAATAACCAGATAATTGAAAGTTTTGGTAGATGCCCAATAATGGTCTTATATGCATTCAGGAAGATACTCGAAATTTGATAAAATTAAGGTATGTTGAATTGTCGGATAATTCATATTAAAAAATGATAACATTGATTAACAAATAAGCGACCCGTTTATTCACTGTAGAAAATTTATTGGCCACAGATATTGCTTTACAAGATTTATTAAGATTTATTGCTCACTAGATATTCTTCTGTAAAATTTATTTTTGAAGAATTAGTACCTTATTCACAGTGTTCAAAGGCCTATTAGATGAATAGGACATTCTACTTTTCTTTTTAAGAGAAAATATTTATGCTGAATTTAGGCATATTATAAATTCTTTATCATTCCATTGATATTATCATTCGATGTTTCATTAAATTTAAAAAGAAAATCTTTTAATGTTAAAACTAAATTCTATTATATATTTTATTAACATTTGTTAACACTAAATTGTTTGAGCTTGACGCAATGATCAAAACTACACGAAGTGTTAACATCCAACATGTGGTCAAAGCCCTAGGAGATTCCATGTGAGCCGAACAAGGTTTCAACCCAGTACACATGTTTTGCGAAGTGGCCAAATGTAAAACCGGCATTTGATCTCCCGAAGCGTAAAACAACTGTTCCGGCTCTTCGCCTGCAGTGCACTCGTTCGCCGCTGAACAGATACTTGCGACAAATTCCCCGCGTATTTTCGGTCCGTAACGGCCTCGTGCCTGGCGGCCGGTGGGGGTCGGCGGCGATGCGAGGGCGGAGGGCAGAGGTCACCGGAGAGCACTGGCCGCGCGAGGGGAGGGAGGGGGCGAGTGAGGAAGATTTTTTAATATATTTATTTAAGTTCGCTTTAAAAACATCTGTGGTCATTAACGACCACTATTGATTTATACTGGAGATTCATTTTTTTTTTTAATTTAGAGCAAACAGAAATATAACAATAAACTGAAATAAGTGCAATAAATTTTGCAATTATTCATAACATATTATCTAAACCAGCCAAATTGGGATTAGTTAAAACAGTTTTGAAACTTTCTATTGAATTCCACATTTCATAAATTTCGTTCTTGATGCCAAGAGAGATTCGTAGATTTTGGAGACTGGAACACTCGAGGAGAATGTGAGGGAGTGTTTAGTGTTTTTTTGCTCATTAGTAGAGACTGGATTTTTATGTAATTACATGCGGTCAAAGTTTGTTGAAACATTGTTTTGTCTTTCTTCATACCATTCTCAAAATTATAATTGTGTTTTACATATTTAGTACTATAGAACATAGTTTGCTATTTTCATAAAATATTTTTTCTATATATTATCTTCAATTGTATTTCACTTTTTGTATGAAAAGAAGTATTTTCAAGAAAATTTGCATTTTTTCTAAATTATTGGTGAAATCTACGTGTGAAAACTGTCACTGACGGCGCTTTATATGATTTTAACATTAATTTCCGAGAAAAATTGGCGATCGCCGTGTAAAAGCTTTGATGAGAATGTTTCTGGCTTTGTTGATTGTTTTCTGGTAGTAGATATAGCCCCTTGGTGCATTGGCTTGTATTGCGTCTAGTTTGGCTGCTAACTACGGTCCTGGATAACAATAGATGAGGCTTTTACTACTGACAGGAAAGTTGTATGATGCATAGTGTGTTATCCAAATGGTTTCTAAAACGTTTGTATTAATTTTAAAATTTATTTAGAATATTTTTTTAATTTCGTTTTATTTAAATGGCTTTTTAATTATAGTATTTCAATACTACATATTATATCCAATTTTACTTATTACATATTCTTACTCTTTTCATTACATATTTATATGCATATTTTGACGTTTAATACTACATATTTTTCCGGTGTCTTCTCATTAGTCCCGTGAGTGTAGTACACGGCATATCCCAGTAGGTGGCGTTGTTCCAGTACCGCTGAAACGTGAGATTTGACACCGATCTGTAGGTCGATGTACAAGTTTCCCCCCTCCAGGTACCTCCCACACAGCACTGCCCCTGGCCGGACAAAGTCTGTCTGATTGGTCTACCGACATGCGTAATAGTATAGTGCATATGTACGTGTGTAAGAGGATAGGAGCTGCAACGTTGCGGAAGGAAAGATCTCTTTTGCTCGCAGACACAAAAAGCCACATCAGCCTCGACAAGTATCCCACTATTCGTAAACGTTTATATCCCCATTTGGGTAAATGTGTAACTAATCCTGTTACTGTCACAAGATCTAACTGGTGTAATATTAACAAGACACGGATAGTTACACGAAGTGTATTATCGTGTTGTGTCATCCATACATACAAACGATTGTATATTATATTATACGATATGTAGTAATTCGCCCTAAGGAAGGTCGCAGAATGGCGGCCAAAACATTGGCACCGTTGGGCCTAGTAAGCGGCGTCTCCAGGACAGCCAAGTAGTTAAGATATTATACACTTTCACGAAAATCGTTTACATTTATAAATAGCTGTTTTTTGCTTTGCCTGGTGGGGCTTATCTTCTTACTAGCCCACAGCCTCCTATTAAAAAAACTGATAAATTGAACTTTGACAAAAATTGATGGACTTCACCGCGATCCATTGGACCAGTGGGAGCGGATTGGGTACAGATAGAGTTGAATGCCAAGGTGAGAGGTACCCACATTTATTTGAGCAATCAATTAAAGCATATTAATCAATGGAACACGTGTGGAGGGCGCGTTTTTAAGTAAGTAAAATAATTTAGATGTAGCTCCGTCACTGAAGATTATTAAAAGGCAAGTGGTATCTGTACTTTGGTATAAAATGTGCTGGAACTTTGGCGTTGGTTCAAATGTTATAATGTTGAAATGCAGGTTGATATCGGGGGTTGAAGGACGGAGCCCTGCCGTCGACTTGGAAATGCCACAGCAAAGCGAGTAAAATTAGCCGTCCCCATTTGGCAGTTTTTTTACATTTACTACATTCACTCGTACAACTTTTGAATCACCACCCATTACACAGCTCATTCCACTCGCGTTCCATTTACCCATTGGCTTCCGCTGTGCGTCAAAGAACCTCGCGGACGCGGGAACCCATCGAAAGAGCGAGCCATGTCGGAGCGGGTGGGGCGGAACGGGGCAGTGCGAAGCGGGAGTGTGCCATTGGGGCGGGGGGGCGGAGCGGGAAGTGGCGGGGCGGGGAAGGACAAAGCGGGAGTGTGCCAGTGGCAGGGTTGCCAGTGGCAGCGCTGCGCGGCAGAAGGCGGGGCGGGGAGGGGTGGAGCGGGGAGGGGTGGGTCAGGGAGGGCGGGGCGGGGTGGGACGGAGGTGGGACGGGGTGGGGCGGGGAGAAGCGGGTGTGTGGCATTGGGGCTGACAGTGGCTGCGATCGGCGGCAGGAGGCGAGGGAGGGGCGGGGCGGGGAGGGGTGGGGTGGGGAAGGGAGGGTTGGGGAGGGGAGGAGAGGGGTTTGCGGTGAGGGGAGGGGTGGGAGTGTGGCATTGGGGCTGCCAGTGGCTGCGATGCGCGGCTGGAGGCGTGGGCGTGGGCGGGGCGAGGCGAGGCGGAGCGGGTGAAACGGGGCAAAGCGAGAGTGTGCCATTGGGACTGCCAGTGGCTGCGATGGGTGGCAGGAGGCTAAGGCGGGGGCGGGGCGGGGCGAGGCGAGGCGGAGCGAGAAGTGGCGGGGCGGGGTGGGGCGAAGCGGGGCGAAGTGGGAGTGTGCCATCGGGGCTGCCAGTGGCGGCGCTGCGCGGCGGTGGCGGGGCGGTGCGCGGGTGGGCGGAGGGATGGCCCGGGTGATTTAGAGACTAGTTAGCGGCCTATCTGCGCGCATTTTATTGCTCCTCGCGCGATTTGTCGGCGCGCGCCGCTCCATCGGTTTTATGACTGCGGCGCCACATCCTTCTCGCGCCCTCGCGCCCCGCCCCGCCCACACGGCGTGGCCCTCTCTCCTCCCCCTCCAATAATAATAATAATAATAATAATAATAATAATAATAATAATAATAAACTTGGCGTAACTCTCAGTTAAATGAAAAGACAGGGAAGTGCAAGACATTGCTTTATTTGGAGCAGCCCACATTTGCGCAATGCATTGTAGAGGCACCGACATCCGTAAATCTGCTTCTTAGGTAACTGGTTGCAACCTGCTGTAGATTTTATATTCAACCGACTGGTAACATCTTTAGCAGTGATGTAGAGTAAATAATAATAATAATAATAATAATAATAATAATAATAATAATAATAATAATAATAATTCCTTGTCGCTTACTCGCCCTGTACCCACAGTCCATCTTCCGTAACTTTCTCACCTTCCTAGCCCGCTCCCTTTTCATCCTTTCCTTCCTATTTTCTTTCCTCCACATTTCTCCGGTCGGCCCCTCCTCACTCGCTCTGCCTCCCCGCCTCTCGCCCAGGCCGCAATCGCGACCTACCCTCCCTTCAGATCTCTCAGCTCTCTCAATTTCCGCAGCCTGACCTGTCCACACCCCACCCTCTGAAATGTCCGCGTTCTCGCCCCGTTTGCCATTTCTCCTTCTGCGCCACACCCGCCCGCTTCCTCCCAGCATTCTTTTTTTCGCTCCTTTATGTACCTGCCTACTCATCTCCTTCTCACCGCACTTTCTTGCTCGTTTTCTCTCTCTCTCTCTTTCTTTCCCTCTCTCTCTCCCTCTTTCTTTTTTCTTTCTCTTTATTTTTCTTTCTTTTCTCTCTCTTTCTTTCTCTCTTTTCTCTCTCTTTCTTTCTCTTTCTTTCTCTCTCTCTCTTTCTTCCTCTCTTTTCTCTCTCTTTCTTTCTCTCGTTTCTCTCTTTCTTTCCCTCTCTTTCTTTCCCTCTTTTTCTTTCCCTCTCTTTCTTTCTGTCTTTCTCTTTCTTTCTCTCTCTCTGTGTCTCTATCCCTACCTCTCTCCCTCTTTGAAGCCGCCCGATGTCCACGTGCTTTGCCTCACCCTTGCCGTCGGCGCCTCCCTGCCCCCCTCGCTGTCCCCTCCTCCTGGCCCCGCCCCCTGGCACTCGGCGCGTGGAGGGGCGGCCGGCGCTCGAGCGCGCGTGTTTGAGCGGCCTGTCCTCCCGCTTGATTAGTTCGCCCGAATTCAGCACTGTGCGGCGAGAGCTGTCGGCACGTCGGGTATTTTCCAGCTGTCGAAGGCTCTCCATTGGACAATTAGCTTTGAAGCAGAAGAGATGTTTCTTGCATCATGTCCCGATTTTTACGTAGTGTATTACTGATTTCGAATGTACGCGTCAATTGATTAGACACTATTCAGCCATTAATCATGAGAGTCTGTGGTTTTGTTCAATACATATGAACTCGGTAAAATCCAAAAACAATGAAATAGTTTTTCGCTGAAAAATGCGAATATTTGTTCGTGTGAGTAATCCACTTATTCTTATTCTGCGCGGACTTGCTGAATTCTCGTGCTTTATACGTCACTGGTTAAGACAGAGTTGACGTAATGCAACAGCAAAGCTCCAAAGAAGAGTTTGCCACTATTAAATATTTCCTGTACACGTGTTGCGTAATGGAACAGCCACATTTTTTAAATTCTTGGTACACAAAGAACTGTTGAACTGTGTATCTGTATGTACTATTACCTTATTTTGCTGCAGTATTTGTGAAGACTGTTTTTGTTAAAATATTAAATTTGTTGAAGCGTTGTACGAGAGTTTTTTACTTGTTCAGGAGCAGTTTACGAGATATTTTCTGGAAAACCATTTTTTGTGGTTCTTTCAGAGTTTTTTTGTTGTTGAAAGCCATTGTTTGTAACAATTCTGTCATAATAACGAAAATACAGTGATCTTCGGTATTTTGAAATATTTAACTTGCCAGGCTGATGAAATTCCTGAAAATTGAAGGGTATTCGTAGATTATAGGATCACTCTTTCTTCTCATATTCACATCTAAAATAAGCGATGCCTGCCTTCCTTCACATATTTAGGGTTATTTTCTGCCAATCTTCTTGAAACTTGCAGTTTCAAAAGTTTCTATACCGTCTTCCTTTTTTCATTATAATGTAATTGTGTAATTGTATATTTTTTCCTAAAGTGCTGTGATTTTGGCTCGGACTTCACAGAGAACGAGTGAACTTTTTGAAGTTCTTTTCGGTAACGAGGACAGTAAAATAGATTGTAAAAAATGTCTCGCTTGTATTTCCATCTGAAATTCCATCTCCGTGTGTTCATGCTTTTTATGTCTGGGAAATGCAAACACATGGAGACCTTCATAAAGGGATGCTTTTGAAAATAAAAAACGGGAATGTAACGGTATACATAGTATTCGTTTGTTTTATTTATTTAATTTTGGCAAATACAAATTGTCCAGCAACTTATTCTAAAGCATTTATCAGGACATTCAATTTATACGAAATATTGTTTGCAAAATAAATAATATAAACAATAAATCATAAGCGAGAACGAGAATATAAATATTTTATATCGTGAAAACTGTCCTTAATAAGATAGCAGAACATATACAAAAAACGACAGTTGCAGTTACGATAAAGAATTAACGGAATATCAGAACTAACGAATAATTGAAAAAAATTAGAATAAGATTAAACATAAATTGTATAATAATTTTCTTCGTGATGAAATTTTTTGACAAATTTCATGAACATTTTAATTATGTATTTTGTTGAAACAGTATTGTGTAGTGTTAATTCCTGCAAAAATGTTATATTTTCTAATCGAAGTTCGTTTGCAAGTCGTCGTATATTTTTCATTGAGTTTTGAAATTAAAGTTCCTCACATTTGTAATTCAAAATTTCGCATTTTCAGAAACGCTCGAACGCCATTTTCTCAAAATTGGCTCCAAACTTTTTGTTTAAACTTTACGAACGGAGAGAGCATATTGCACAATTTAATAGGAAGTAAAGTTTACTTAGGGGTATTGTTTTGTTTTTTAAAAATTACACAAATGTAGTTTTTTAATGATCTCTCACACCGTTTATATGCATATTTCCAGCAATTTGTAAACTCTGTAATATTTGTGAATTAATGTGCTTCAAATGACTTCCAATCAAGTTTTTCGAAAACTCAAACATTTTCTGTGAAAAAGAGCTTCAAATTTCGAATTTACAGAAGCGCATAAACGCCATTTTCTTAAAAAGGCTCCAAAGTTTTCAAAGAAAATTGTCATTTAAAACGAGGCTTTACTGTTCTTTAATGTTCTTAAAATAATATTTCGTTCCACTATTAGGAAACGAAAAAATTGATAAAATGTCAAAAAATGTACTTTGGGCGGCGATAGATGGCAGCTGTCAAGATTATGTAGCAAGTCCGATAGCTAGTTGAGGCCAAAGGAAATAAAAAACTAATACGGGAAAGTCTGTGTCATTCAGTAGCACCACTAGTTTCTGTTTTGAAGGGGTGTCGCAGCGCATGACATACAACACGCTCTCAAAGTATTCGACCTTGGATTACATTTGGAGATTCAAGTGAATACAGATGTTTGAACTATAGTTTCTGACTACAAGTTGGACGTTTAATCATGGAACATTTTGCGGCTTACAAACTCCGAAATATACAAAAAAAAAGTAAAATACGAGGGTTGTACCAAAAGTAAGGTTCCCAATGAGCTACAGCCTCGAGGGAAGGGGATAGGCTAAATGCGACAACAGTGTCCCGCACTCTGGAGCTCGCCCGTCCGCGATTTGCTACGTCGCTCAGTGTTCGCGTGGCAGCCGTCAGAGATGGATGTGTTGATCGCCGCTCCCGCCAAGTACGAGGTTCGAGCAGTAATCCGGTTTCTCCACGCAAGGAAGTAACTGCAATCCAGAAAAATTAAGAAGGAGCAAGCGCCAAGAAAAAGAGTATGGGCCTTTCGGACACAGGCTTTGGGTCTGGGTCTGGGCCTGTCGGGACGTAGGCGCAAAGAAATAATTTTCACATGCCTTCGCACCTGACACTGTTTCTATGGTCATACAGTCGGAGACTTTCTCGTCTCGGCTCAATACGGGCCTTTTACAGCAGTTTCACTGGAAGGTGTTTGGCCGCTCCCTATAATCCAGATCTTGCTACAGCTTTTTCCAAGTTTTCTTATATCACAAGAAATTGCTCACCGGTCATCATTAGGCGAGTAAAAGAGACACAGAGTTGCTAGTGGCTGTCAAACACTGGTACATATCGCAAGCGGCAGACTTCTACGACGCAGAAATGAAACTATTGATGGTACGATATTGATCACGGTATGATAAATATTTCGATTCTGGTGGTTATTGTGTGAAAGAAAGTGCAAAATGTTCTGTATATGCTACAATTAAGTATGCCCATGAAATTGTGTTTTCTTTTTGTTGTTGATGTAGGGAAACTTGCTTCTACATGCACCGCGTACTATGTAGTCAGAGAAGAAAAAAACATGTAGCTGTGTAATATTGCGCCTAAAAGAAACATTAGAATAAAGATATCAATACTGTAATTATTTAATCCAGAATAAGATGCACTCAGCGAGATCCAGGGCCAAGAAATTGAATTTAATTATTTCACACTGTAGCAAAAAGCCAAGAAACGTCCGCCTATTTCTGTAATAGAACTAATATCCAGAAAAACATCCATTTCCCTTTCCTCAAAAGAGAAACTTGTACCACTCATTCACATTTAAGTGATAGAAAATTGATAGCTTATTATTTCTTAAGGTCTCTCAAGGGCGTATTTATCCCGTCGTTATGTTGCTCCCTTTGACGGAACCTTGCTTAAACTGCGGCAGATCGTTTCGAATCCCCTGCATTCAGAAACGCGAGGGCGCTTTTGAGTGCGAAGACACTACCGGCTTGCCACGCGGGGATTGGGGGCCAAGGAAGATGAGAGTGGGCCGCAGTAGAGACAAAGACGTGCGGGGGGAAGTGAAGGTTGGGGACGCGATGGGGTCAGGCATGTAGATTGATTTCCGGGCGCGTCAACTACTCAGGTCATTAGTCCAGTAAGAGTAGTGCGAGTTTTTCACGTAGTGGCTATGATCTTTTACCAGCTGGATGGCAAGATCTGGCGCCGACCTACCGTCGACTAGCGGGGTTTTCCCCACCCGCGGGGCACCGCCCCAGCCAGGACAAGCTGTAAGCTCCCGACCGGTCTCGGGCATATGTGGTAGTGTAGTGCATGTTAGTGTGTGTGTAAGAGGAGAGGAGAGGACAGGGAAAAGGAAGGAAAGATCGCGAGCGGTCCGTGGCCCGTTTGTTAGGGTACTGCTCCGGCATTCGTCTGGTGTTAATCGAAGAAACCACGGAAAACTACCGATCAGAGCAGCCGGCCGCTAGAATTCTCCTCCAGGCAGTAACTGAATTCCGGTGTCGAAAATCCTGCCGCGTCGGCACTCGAACCTAGGACCTCCCGGTCAGAGGGACATCAGGTTGATGCACTGAGCCATCTCTCCCGGACAGCCACGTAGAGCGCAGACGGTGTAATTGTAGAGCGAAAGAGCGTGCGGGAGCGTGGAGATGCTCGGGTGCGGATAGGACGAATGCCGGCCAGCGGGACGGAGGCTGGGAAGAGGCGAGGAAGTGGGAAGAGATAGGGCGAAGGCAGAGTGCAGGTGGGGCAAAGGCCGGCGGAGCCGTGGAGGGGAAGGGGTGGGGGAAAGGAGGTGGAGGCGGGGAAGAGACGGAGAAAGGGGTGGAGGTGGGGAAGAGGCGGGAGAAGAGGGGAGGCGGGGGCGTGGAAGAGGTGAGGAAACGGGTGGAGACGGGGAAGAGGCGGGGTGGAGGAGGGGATGAGGCAGGGAAGGAGGGGAGGCGGAGGTGTGAAAGAGGAGGGGAAGAGGTGGGGGAATGGGGTGAAGGCGGGGAAGAGGTGGGGGAAGAGACGGAAAAGGGGTGGAGGCGGGGAAGAGGCGTGGGAGAAGGGGAGGCGGGGGCTTGGAAGAGGCGGGGAGGAGGGGAGGCGGAGGCGAGGAAGAGGGGGGAAGAGGCGGAGAAAGTGGTGGAGGCTGGGAAGAGGCGGGGGAAATCGGGTGGAAGCGGGGAAGAGGCGGGGAGGAGGCGTGGAAGAGACAGGGAAAGAGGTGGAGCAGAGAAGAGGCGGGGACGAGGCGGGGGAGAGGCTAGGAAGCGGCGTGGGAAGAGGTGGGGCAGAGCGGAGGCGGGGAAGAGGCGGGGAAGATGCAAGGAAAATGCGAGGGAGAGGTAGGGCAAAGGCGGGGAAGAGGCGTGTACGTGCCGGGGAGGAGAGGTGCGGAAGGAGTTGGGCGGTGGCGGGGGAGGGGAGCTGAGAAGAGACGAGGTGGCGGGGGAGAGGCTAGGAAGCGGCGAAATCCAGTCGCCGTGTGTTCCAGGGACGAACATAATCCCGGATCGCGAACTCTCCGCTCTCACAGGCTCTACTCTACATTCACTACGTGCATTTTTTGTGTTTTTAACTGAAAACCTATGTTTAAGCAGTAACTCTTTAGTTGGACATTTCTCTATTCCAGTCTGTAGGCAACAAAGGATTCGACCAGAACTGTGTCAAAGTGATGGGGAATGTTCGAACAAGGATTTAGAGAAGAAAAAAAATTTCAGTGCCGGAACGTTTTGTTTTTAAAAACAGGTGACCAATTACTATCTTTATCTTTAAAATGTAAAGAAAGTGGTTACAGCGGAGTGCAGAGGTAAACAAAGATAATTATCACATGGCGATAGACATCTGGGATTGGTTTAATTTGAATATATGCTTGCTTAGCATTGGCTACTTACTACACGGTCAGACATAAGTGAAATATTCACCCACATCTTCTAATAAGGTACAAAAATTTGAAAGTTTATAGATATCTCCCGTGTTTGCCAAGACTTCCAATGCAGAATAACTATGACACCTTAAAGTGTGTAAATTGTTAGAGGTCCAAATGCAGTAGGAAAATATGTCTCTTTTTTCATTGTCGATCGTTTAATTCAAACGCTACCTTTAAATTCAACAGAGAATATCAGGTCGATACGACACAGATTAATATTTTTCTCCATCCAACACAACAAAACGTTTGAGTCATATTCGAATGGATGTGTAATCGAGTGCATAAACGTCCATCAACGTATTTTTTCCGAATAGATTCTTTACCTCTCATATCTCTCTTAGTTTACGCGTTCAGAGAAGCCTTCGAAGATGTCAAGCTAATCAGACTCACAATGTTTAATATTACGCTGAATTTAAAAATACATTTTACTAATTTCGAATATATACGTCGGAAAATTATGTGGATTCATACCGTCTGAAAGATGTGTGTTGATTCCTTGGATATCCAGGAACTAAAAAAATCCAAAAACAATTATAGAGTTTCGATTTTGATTAAAAAAATGCAAATATTTGGTTTGTCATTCCGCTTATACTCCCATACTCTGAGCCAACCCATTCTCGTACTCAGTGAATTTCTACTTACCACACTGCTGACTTTACACGCGAGGAAAGCTTAATTTTTTGCCGTGTAACATGAGAGTATTTACTATATTATTCTTGAGCAGTGCGTACTATTTTATTTATTTATTTATTTATTTATTTATTTTGAAAATCATTTTGTGCCCCTTTGGGTTTGTTCAGCATGTTTGCTTCTGCAGGTAACCAGTTAAAAGTAAATTTCGGGTTTTTATGGACAGCTTTAAGGTTATCGATTGGAAAATGGACGCACCACATCTTCATTATATCGTGATTTATCCGCTTCAACAGTCGTTCACTCCAAATCGAACCATCTGTGCTGATAATTGACTCACTTCCAGGGGTCAATTAAGCGAATAAGCACATGTCGGCGATATTGATTATGTGTTCCCTTTGAGTAATCTAATGCGTCTCTCCTGGATCTGACAAGTCCGTCAGGTTCGAAATTGGTCCTTTAGTATGGCATCCATGGAAATTCTCCACGATCTCTCACTACACGGTTTAAATTGTTAAGTACGCTTGTATTTACAAAAACAATATTTGACAGTTCGTACATTTTGTTAATTTAGGTAAACTCGGTGTTTTTAATTTTATCGCGCATTGAATACACACTGATGTACGGATCTATTTAAACGGTTAATTTAGTTTTCTGTGTCTCATTAACAACCTGAGTTCCATCTCATTCCTTACATTTCTCCAGTTCTTTCTCCGGAAAAGAGGTGGGTGTTGCAAAATACTCCCGTTTTCTGTGTTCTATTCTCTTTTCACTCTATGTCATAAATTCTCGTCTATACTTTACGTCTGAACGTTTTCCTTTATTTGTCTAAAATGAAAGGTTCCCACGCTATTATAGTGCTCATTTATTCAGTACGTTCTGTTACTATAATTGAACCTAGCATATTAATTAAGTAATGGGTGTTGATGAAAGAAGTGTTGAAGTATGATCATTGGTCTCGCGAGTGGTTCCGGACCTGTGTATAACGAGTTTCATGGGAGCTAGGCATACAATAGTTGTCCGAAGTTGCTCAAGTACATATTCGATATTCGACATACTTCACTGTAGGGACGTACATCGAAGACAAACTTCAAAAGCAAACATACCGGTATATTTGATAGACCGTGTCATGTTGTCGGGTAAGTTCGGAAGTAATGGCGTCGTTTGGGTACTAAATCAATCACGGTAAATATCATAACATTGAAAGATATTTTAGGTTTTATTATTATTATTATTATTATTATTATTATTATTATTATTATTTCAAATATGATGTAATACTTGAAACACCGCTTTTCTATCGAGATTCCTGAACTTTTATGTTCACTGTTGTTGCACAAGTAGATCACGTGATACAGTGTCCTTTATAAATATTTTATTCAACTTTTTCATTTTCGCATAAAGAGTTTAAATGAAGCGCTCAACGTAGATCATGTTTTACATTTGAGAATGAGCATTTTTTTTCGATACAGTTTTGTTAATATTTTTAATTGATATTGTTTTGAACTCATGTGATTTTGGATAACGAAAAGTGGAAAGAAACATTTATACCTGATTTGAGAAATATATAAATACATATTTATACCTTTAATTTCAATATTAAAACCAACTATTGGTGCTACGGAATGGCACAAACGTTCCCGTATTAGTTTTATATTTTGGTCATGGGTAGCTGTTCGGAATTGCCACATGCTCTGGCCAGCTGCCATTTATCGCCGCCCAAACCGCCCCATTTTTTGACATTTTCTTAATTTTTTCGGTTTCCTAATGGTAGAACGCAAAGATTAATTTTAGAATATTAAAGAACACAAAAGCCTCGTCCTAAACGGCAATTTTCTTATAAAAATTTTGTAGCCGTTTTTAAGAAAATGGCATCTAACGCTAATAAAAATGCAAAATTTGAAGCTCTTTTTCCCAGAAAATTTGTGTGTTTTCAAAAAACTTAATTTGAAGTCATTTGAAGCACTTACACTTACAAATATAATAATATATAATGTTCCGTATATACGTACGCATATGGGAAGGTGAAAATTGAAACGATTATTTGAAGGGTGTTCAAAGAGGAATGAAAATTATTGTTTCACGTGTGAATAATTCTCTCAAGCTTACGTCACACCTCACCTACCCTCGCTCAATTCACCGCCTCTCCGCCAACTCTTCGCCTTCCCCCCTGCCCAATACTCGCCTCTCCACCCCTCGCCTCCGGCCCCGACCCGCCCACTCCTCACATCCCCGCGAACTCTACGCCTCCCTGCCTCCAGCCTCCCGATCGCCCATCTCTCGCCACCCCGCCTCCCTCCATCTGTCTCTCTCAACCCGCCACCAGCATGTCGCTTCCCCTACCCTCCCACCCTCCCAACCACCCACCGCCACCTGCACCCGCCACCCGCCACCCTCCGCCGGCCACCCGCCACCCGCCACCCGCCACCCGCCACCCGCCACCCACCTCCCACCTCCCACCTCCCACCTCCCGCTTCCAGCCAACCACCCATCCCTCATCGCCAGGCTTCTCACTTCGCTCACTTCTCGCTCTCGGAACCTCGAGCTTAGGCCTCCCCCCCCGCAACCCGCCCCCCCAGCCTTCCTTTGGCCCGCCCGGCCGCTCAAATATTCATACGGCGACGACACGACGCCCCGGCAGCGGCGAGGGCGGGGAGAGCGGGGAGGGAGGCGGAGGCGTGCGCATGAAAAAGTCACAGCGACGCGAGACGAGACGCCGCCGCCGCCGCCACGCCGCGTCGCCGGCGACGATGCGTTATTCAATGCGGCCGGCGAGCACGCGTGCGGCCGCTGCACGGCGTGAGCCACGCGAAAAGCGCACGCGGCGCTGTGGCACGCGCCCCCCCCACACCCCGCATCGCGCGTTTCCACGCCGCCTCGCCAACATGCGCTCGCCGCGCAACCGTGCCCTCGTGCCGCACGCTTCAACCCGAGCTCTCTGCGGCTCTGCTCGGGGCCACTCCAGCGCGACTATGCGCATCGTGCATTGTGGGTCACTGCAGCGCGACTACGCCTGGTGCATTGTGGGCCACTGCAGTCCGACTGTACGCCTCGTGCTTTGTGGACCACTCCAGTGCGACTGCACGCTTCGTGCACTGTGGACCACTGCAGCGCGACTGTACACTTCGTGCATTGTGAGCCACTGCATCGCGACTGTCGCCTCGTGCATTGTGGACCACTGCAGCGCAACTACGCCTGATAGATTGTGGGTCACTGCAGCGCGACTATGCCTCGTGCATTGTGAGCCAGTGCAGCGCAACTACGCCTCGTGCATTGTGGGACACTGCAGCGCGACTGTACGCCTCGTACATTGTGGGCCACTGCAGTGGGACTACGCCTCGTGCATTGTGGGAGATACCTGGAAGGGGAAATTCCCCAAAATTTCGTGTAGATCGGCGCTGATCTCAGCATCCAATCGAGGTAGGAACATTGCCACCCTCTGGATGAAACATTCACTATATTAACGGAATTAATGATATACCCGTTAACATTCCCGGTTGTTTCAATCAATGACGCTTCTACCAACCCTACCGCTACACTGGCATCTTCAAGACTTCTTATGCCCATCTACCCCATGTTTCCCGCTCGTCGCGCTCCCAAACCGTTCTGTGTTATCCCGCGTCCTCAATGCATCCTCGTACTCATTTGCAACCTCCTCATTCGGTTTCTAGCACTGCGTGCGACCTCCCGGAGTTCCACAAGGCCACCTCTCCGGGCGGTGCCTTTGTCCACGAGCCACCCGCCCGTTGTACAATCCCATAAGACTGCTGTTAAATGAGGCCAATTGCTCTCCGAAGGCCTAGGCCACCCCCGCGCCACGTCACACCCTCGCATTGTCGCCCGCATCCAAGGCGCTCGCCCTCGTTCCTTTTTCGGTGGCCACTGAATTCGCTCTCTTGCAATGTGTTGTCGACCATTCAATCTCTGTTTTTCGCTTCTTAGTCTTCCTGAATTTGCCTTCCGTTAGGCCTTCTCTCAGACCCTTACCTTCCTCTCTGCCGTTCTCTCTCTCTCTCTCTCTCTCTCTCACACACACACACACACACACACACACATACACACACAACACAAACACGTCCTATATATATAGGAAACGTCGAAAACAATTTTTTAAGACTTTCTAAGCATATTTAGTCTAATAAGCTACGTGGATATTCCGAATGGTTGGGCCGCAATGAGCACTCAAAATTTGGTTTGAAAAAATGATTTCTAGGCAACAATTTGCATTATGGAAGCATAGTAGCACTCCAGAAACATGTAAATTGTTTATTATTTACAAAAGAAATGGGTATGTTTGCTCATAAAAATTAAGCTAGAAATAAAAAAGCAGTCGAATTGTGTAAATTGGGTGCTTTGTTTATTTCTCACTTAATTTTTCTTTCTGGACAAATATATTCGTATCTTTTATATATATATATATATATATATATATATATATATATAGATAGATAGATAGATAGATAGATAGATAGATAGATAGATAGATATATAATCCTAGTTAGCTTACTATGTTCCATTATGATTTGACCGTGAATTTTACAAACCTAGTCTGACGTCAACCTGACGTTGTCAGCCTGATGTCAACCTCCAACCTCAAAACTTCGTGACGTCACAAAGTAAACAAAATCGGCTTGGCAAAGCCGATTTTGCGCTCGTGACCAAGCCGGTGCGGGCGTTTTTAAAAAGGGAAAGTATAGTTCGAAATCTATCAAAAATACAGCTTAAATTCACAGAAATAACTTTTCCATTTAGATTGTATTTTACGTCATTATATTGTATAAAAACGTGAGTGTTAAGTATTACAATTAATTCAGAAATGCAAATGCTAAAACATGTTTTTGAGATTTTTCCCTCAGATTTATTTTTCGCTCAAATAATGCAGAAAGTTATATTTCTAACATTGTGAATAGCACATATTTTAATATAATATGCAGAGCATTACGTGCCTCTTTCTGCTTTGATGAAGAGAGCAGCCACCGGAGGGAGGGAAACTAGTGACCTAGGGCAGGGGCTAAATGATGCAGTTCAAAAGCACACAAAATGGTTTTTTAGAAAGGAGTAAACACCATGGTACACAATAACAGTTCTTCACGTACTGGTAATATAGTTACGATTCCATAATGCAGCAGGTGAAAAGCGAATATCTAATGGAAGGCAGACTCTTCCTTGGAGTTTTGCCGTCACAGCATCGAAAGAAGTATTACTCTGTGTATGAGAATTCAGTATTAGAATTGGTATAATATAACAATCAAATATTTTAGTTTTTAGTCAAAATCGAAATTGTTTCATTTTTTTGAGTTCTTGGATCTTGTGAGGAAACCATAGACCCTACTCGCACGACTGCATGACCATAGACCCCACTCGCATGTGTTTTCTTTAAAATTTTCCAGGCATTGTCAATTAGTAATACTGTTTCCAACCTTTTCTTAATTTTTTGCATGAAAACGCTCGTCGATGCATTTTCAGTGGTTTCTATTCCACCTAATTACGGCCGGCATTTTAGCCCTTCGTGCGCCAAATCGAATTGTTTGACCGTAATGAATGTGGTTTCTAGATATCGTTAAGGCACGAAATGTATTCATTATAAATCGGTATTGTCTGTATTAACAGAGGAAATGAACAAAGCGAGCTCTAGGGATTTCCCCCTTTTCCTCTGCCTCTTCTTCCCCACTGCTTCACTATCATTCACTGTGTCGGATTTGCTGGTATCTACGCCTTAGATTGTCACTCATGGGTCTCAGTGATAATTACTGATGAAGAGATCCCGAATTAAATAAACCAAAGTTGGTACTAAATATTCCAATAGGAATACTAAAATATTCCAGGTTTACGTCCCCGCCCCCCCTTCAACGCCAGTGCCCCAAGTTGCATTGAGTGTTGTATCCTTCATTCAGGCTCTCTTCGTCGCTCGCTCCGGGTTCGCAGTAACGATCTTCTGACACAACAAGACCTCTCGGAGGGGAAGATCCTTTTGAAGTATTTCATTTGTTGATGCAGGCGACCCGTTGAATGTATTCCGCGTAATTCTCATTATTAAATCGACGTACGTCCTACCTAATAACGTCCTACTATTTTTACGAAATTCAATGGAAATGCCTTTGAAAGTTTAAAATTTAAAAAAAAATACGAAGTGAAAATATTTTTAACTGCGTGGGGGTGCTTTGAAAGTAACAACGTGAGAGGAGAATTTAGACGAATTAAAAACATCATTACGAGGGGGATAATTGGTTCTCCAAGAAATAGAGGGTTTGCGCGGTAATGGCTCTTCAGTCCCGTGTGCAAGGGTGCTTTGGGTTGTAGCAACGAGAAACTACGAGCAGAAGGAAATAAATGGATTAGCGTTCTTTAGGAATATTTGTTATAATATTGTAAGGTTCAAATCATTAACTTTCGTTGCAAAAGTTGTACGATCAAAATTGTCTCTCCCCCTCTCCTAATTTTGGTTACTCAACAACTTATTTATTTATTATCGATTTGTTTACCTGTAACATCACAAGAAACGCTCTCAGCAAGTGTGAATGGATCACAGTAACGATTGGAAAAATTAAGAAGATGGAAATGGATGATGTTCCAGAAAAGGAAGTCATGTCATTTTTTGTGAAAATGCAGCCATGTTGCTTAAAGAGTTATACATGATTAAATTTGCGATGCACGTGGTGATGAAATACAAATTTTAAAAAAATGTAAATTTTGAAATGTTATATACTGTACAGCCTAATTAGGTGAAGATATTTGAGTTTTAATTTAAAACTGAATAAAAGTAGTATAAGTACTACTACTAATAATATTTTAAGTGCAAAAGTATGTTTTATTAGATTAGTTTGATTAATTATTGTATTATCCAAGACAGTGCCAGTCAACAGTATGATTTATTACGCCATAATTATCTTCTGTATAACAATGACTACCAACCAATAATGTGCACGAATTGTTGTACAAATAAATTACAATTATTGTTATTAATACGATCATTATGATATTCTGTAATAAAAAAGACAGATTAGGGTTAGTATAATAGCATAAGGCTCACGAAATCTCTTTGCGTTTGAACGTGACTAAACAGCAGTGTATGATGTGTTGACATCCAATCGGGGACAAATCTCATGTGTAAATTAGCTATATGAAATGTTTCATCATATGTTAATCGGCACACAATTGAAATCTTCCCCGCCCTACATTCCCTATAAGTTTGTAATATTTATTCTGAATCCTTCTGTGTATGGAAGGGGTTTTCATGAACACCCATGATAAATAAGATGGGTCCTTCTAAGTTTGAAAGGAAAATATGGAACAATTGCGTGTTGCATTATGCAAATTTTTACCTGATTCAATATCGTGATTCTCAAGTGATCCAATAAATAGAATAAAACAACATTCTATTATATAATATACCACATTATGTTTCAGAATATATTATGAATATATAAGCAAAAAATGTTTCTGAAGAAAATTCAAAATGGTATTCCAAAAACCCTATCTTCTCTACCATTTCTTGTTATTAGGTCTCTGTTTTATATTCATACTCTATATTATTTACTTTTAGTATTTATTTAATCTTCTGAGTATCTCATTTCTATTTTCAACCTTCCCATTACCAGTCTATATTGATTTTAGAATTTTTATAAAAGCTATTGATTTTCAACTGTCTCAAAACAAATATCTTTCACAGAATCTAACTAACCGGGTATGTTTTCTTCGTTCCATTTTCATGCGCCTTGTTCTATTACGTAGGTGTTTGTTTTTCCGTTCAGATCCATTCTCTACTACATTACTCCATTTCTGCGTTTCCCTCTTTTAGCGTCGCCAACCTACTTGATATTCTGCGTGCAGTCGGTCGTTGCAGCTTTATGTTTCCAAATATTGAGACGATCTTCTTCTGTAACGAGCTGATCGTTCTCGATATTTGCGTAAGAGATTGAGAAAGAATTTGGGTCCCTGCAGGATTTCTTTCCCATAAAAAAGCCCGAAGAAAGGGAAAGAGCAAACAATAAAAGAAATTGCTCTGGGTACTACCGAGAAACTGCCTTTGTTTAGCTGGTCTTGGTGTATAACCAAGAATAACAAATGTTCTATTATTACATTCCGTTCGCTTTAATTGAAACATATTGAGCCGTCGAAATTACAATCCCAAAGAAAATATTAAATTAGTTCTAACGTTCAAAAACTTCCTTTATTCACATTTAATATTTCATTAATTTTTTGTTTATAGGTAACTACACATTTCCATTGGAAATATTAATGTTCCGCCAATCTGTTCCATTAATTATGTAGTAGATACAAACAATGGTATTTTTAATAATCATTCGAGATGTGGCTTCAATTATTGATGTGAGTTATTACGCCGTATGAATAGTAGAATTTCGTAGCATTGCTTTTTAAATTAAAATTGTAATATCTATTAACTAATTCATAACAACTTTCTCGTGTAATTTGGTTGTAGATGCATTCGCTCCCTTCAATAAGCATTGTGCTACATTGCCTGTGTTATTGTTATAGTATTTTTTCTGCAGGCAAAAACAGTGCGCATTTGCTTGTTCTGCAGTACGTGGCGCGCAGGGAGACGCAAATCTGATAGCGCTATTCCTCCCTTTTTACCTGCACCGTCCTACCTTCACGACTCGTGTTGTCTTGCAGATAAGGGAATTTAATGGCGTCTCCCGCGCCGCTACCCAGCGGTAGGCAGCTCCCCCGTCGCCCTCGCTTCTTTACTCTACCCCTTCGTTGAGTTCTCGGAGTCTCCATCTGTTTCTCTTCTTTTCCCTTGCTCGTCTCCTAACCATCGCCCCTTCGTTTCCTTCGGATCGTTTAAACGTGATTCCTCGCGTTTTTAATATGTCTCTTCTTTCTTTCTGTACTGCAGTGCTACTTGAATTTTCCCTTACTGCTTGTTTAATGTTACGATATTATTTGTGGCGTCGCATTTGAGATTTCTTCATGTATTTATTCATTCGGTCTATTTTTTCATAAGCGTTTTCGCCCTTTGTCATTATTACTTCTTTATCTATTTTCTTTTTTATTCCCTCTTTTGTTATTTTATCAAAATCATCTCCGAATTTTCTTTATCTTTCTGCGTTTCTTTTGTACTTTCTATGATTCTCTCCCCAACCTCTTGGAACTTCACCTCTATTTCCCTCCTTGCCTTTTCCTTTCCTATCCGTCTCCACCATTCCTGTTCCTCTCGATGTTTGCCTTTCCCGGTGGAGGCCTACGGCCAAAGTCTGCTGCGACATCTCGCGTTGAAGAGGCGAATTGTTCCCGCTCTCTCCGCTGTATTCAGGTGACGCTGACGTCCCAGCTCTCGCTGCTGGCTGTCGCCGCTCTGGCGCCCTCCTTGCCCCACGCTGCAACCTCCAGACGCGGTCCCGCTCCCACCACCGTGCCGCTTTCGCCACTGTGCTTCACATCCCCACCCCCGCCCGAGGCCTGGAGTACTCGACACGGTGCTTTTTCTCGCCGTTGTTCTTCCCTCTAAGCTCCCTCACTAGTTTCCCCCTTCACTACCGACCCCGTTCGTCATTAGCCCTCTTCACCGTTCACCCTCACTACCGTGCCCCTCCATCTCGTCCGCCTTTATCAGCGTTCCCTTCGCCGTTCCCCTTCATCTCCGTTTCCTCTCATTACTGTTCCCCTGCATCCGGTCCTCCGTCAACCAGCGTTCCTTTCGCCATCCCCCTTCATCGCCGCCTCCTTCACCCCCTTCATTCTGTGCTTTTCCAGAACTCTCTTCACCAAACCCCTTCATCACCATCCCCCTTTACCACGGTCCCCCTTCATCCCGTCCTTTTTTACCAGCGTTCCCCTTCACCAAACCTCTTTATCACCGCCGTTCCTCTTAACCACCATCTCCCTTCACTGCCGTTCCCCTTCACTACCTTCCATTTCCATCCCGTCCGTCTTCACCACAGTTCCACTCAATACCGTCCCCCTTCATCATCTTCCCCTTTACCATCGTTCCCTTTAACCAACGTCCCCTCTTTATCAACGTATCATTTCACCACCGTCCCCATTAACCTATGCCCACGTTCACCAACTTATACCCCTTCACAACCGCACTTCACCTCCTTCATCCTAAATGACTGCCTGCTCTCTCTCCCCACCCTTCGCCTCCATTCCCTGTTATCTCCCATCTCCCTCTCTCCGCCACTCTACCACCTATGCATGTCTCAGCCGTGTCCCCCACCTCTCGCTCCTGCCTCCGTAACCCCCGACACCATCTTCACCATGTACCCCGTTCCTTCCCTGCCTCAATCATTCACCCGACATCACTTTCGCGTCATTCCCCGCAACCCTCACTTTTGACACCGCCTCCACCAGAGCTCTCTTCATCAAACCCATCATTCCTCACCGTCCTCCTTCACCACCATTCCCCTTCACCAACGATCCTCTTCAACACCGTCGCCCTTTACCCCGTACTCCTTTTCTAGTGTTCCCTTCACCAAATCCTTCATCACCATACCCCTTCACTACCGTCCCCTTCACCAACGCCCCTCTTCGTCACCGACACCCTTTATCCCTAACTCATTTTCTAGCGTTCCCTTCACCAAATCCCTTCATCACCACGCCCCTTCACCACCGTCCCCCTTCATCAACGTCCCTCTTCATCCCGTCCTTCTTTACCCTTCTCCAAATCCCTTCATCACCGCCTGCCTTCTCCGCTGCAGCACCCGCCTGCGTCTCCACCCCCTCGCCGGCCCTCCCTCGCGCCGCCCCCCCCGCCCCCGCAGCCGCTGCGCTTTGCGTCTCAGTCTGGCGCGCATTATGCGGCTGCATTGTCTCTGGCGGTGTTTTGCATTATTTAATGCGGTTTTAGGACCTTAAAAAACTCTGAACACGGCGGCGCGGCGGGCACGGGCTCAGCGGCCTGCCTTTGGCTTCCCAGCATTAAACTTCCCGCCCAGGATACGTGAATTTACCTTGTTCGCAAGGTGCATAAATACCGGCAAGTTAGATACTCCTTGTCCCCCCTCCTCTCGCCTACTTCCTTTTCGCCGCCACCCTTTCATTCTCCTCTTCTGCATCTCTACGTCCTCTCTCTCTCGCTTTCTCTCTTGTGCTCTCGCGCTCTCTGTCTCGTTGCCTCTCATCTCTTCCTCGCTCTCCCTCTCGCTCTATCTCTCGTTCTCCCGCTCTCTGGCTTTCTCTCTCTTGCTCTCGCGCTCTCTCACGTTCTCTCTCCCCCCTCTCTCTCACTCTCCCTCGAACTCTTTCTCGCTCTCGCTCTCTCTTGTTCTCTCTTCTCTCTCTTTTCTCTCTCTCGCTCTCGCTCTCCCTCGCTATTTCCCTTTCTCTTCCGGGGGGTAAGCACAGTGTGATAAGCAAGAGAATGTTCCTTGTTAAAGTTTATTTGAAATTATGTCGTAATTGTGCCCAACTACTCTTGCTGCCTCTCGCGAGAGCCACGCACCCGAAATTCTGTCCCAAGCGCCACTGCGTCTGAAATTGAATCGCTGCTTTGCAAAGGTAATGTGTCGAGCTCAGCTTTCCAAATAACCGAGCTGAATGTCAGTCCAGTATTCTTTGTGGTAAATCCTCTTTTATGATAACCGTACGCGCATGAAATGATGAATGAAAATGGTCTTTCATCTTAAACATTTCTTAGTGAATTATGAACTGGTAATCCTACAATTTACTCTAATTTTATGCAAATAAGAAAGTTTTTCTAAACGTGCAAATGCTTGTTTCTAGACATTTTAAAAAAAGTAAAACATTTCAGTGAATCACATTTTCTATTTAAAAACATTTTGAAATGCAATAATGTCAAGGGTCATAGGAAAGTTATTTACTGCATAATTCCCGTAAACTACTGTTAAGGTTAGCAAACATTAAATATAGTTCACGATGACATTCAATACTAAACTATTTTACAGTGTAAACTCACATCTATTATTTGTACAACATTCAAGGGGTTGTTTGCTTTACAAGCCACCTTGATATCTTCACTCACAACAGCAATAAAGGAATAATTATATTACAAACTGCATTTCATTCAACGTTACCTTTGCGTGTTAAAATTTATATTTATTGAATTTTCAATTCTAATTTCAATTATGATTCTTTCTAATATTGCCTTCTCAGCTTCGAGTTATGTTTTCACAAATAATTTTTCATTCTGAACTAAACAATTTCACCCATAATTTGTCAGATTTTATATTTGCGAATTATTAAACAATGAAAATTCAAAGTTGATAGTTTGTGGTTGTTTGTTTTGTTGATAGTTTGCAAAGTTGATAGTTTGTTGAAGATTTTTACTCGTACTCAACTTTCGCGACGAAATATGACAATGAGTTTAAAAAACATGTTCTGATTTATATCTCTTCTTTCCTCACGAAACAATCTCAGAAACATCGAGTCCTTTTGTGTAGTTATCCGTAACTTTTATTACGAGAACAGTAGCAATAAAAATTCTCTCGAATATCCACAATTATTTCGACTCTTCTAAAACCTAGAAACGGTACAAACGACTACTTACTCCGCGTATGTAAACAAGGAAAACGACCATAATAAAGTAATAACGTGGTAAGGCAGCAGAGTGACTGTGCTAACACAACTCCGCAGTCCTCAAATTTGATTTGGCAGCGAGACGAAATAATCCGCACCCTCTCGCCAGAAACAGCGCAGAGAGAGCGACATTGCGTTGGGAGACCGGCGGGCGAGAAGGAGACGCGACGGGAAGATAAGTGAGGTGCACGCGGGAACAAATGAACGCACGCCCAGGCCACAGCCAACGCGTACGTCGCTCACCGCCACAGCCCTAGCAGGCCGCACGCACCTCCACCTCCACCTCCGCCTCTACTTCTCCCTTCTCCTCCTCCTCCACCTCCACCTCTCCCTTGATATCCACCTCCACCTCTACCTCTCCCTTCTCCTCCACCTCTACCTCTCCCTTCTCTTCCTCCTCCATCTCCACCTCTCCCTTGATATCCACCTCTACCTCCACCTCTACCTCTCCCTTCTCCTCCACCTCCACCTCTACCTCTCCCTTCTCCTCCATCTCCACCTCTACCTCTCCCTTCTCCTCCACCTCTACCTCTCCCTTCTCTTCCTCCTCCTCCTCCTCCACCTCCACCTCTCCCTTGATATCCACCTCCACCTCCACCTCTACCTCTCCCTTCTCCTCCACCTCTACCTCTCCCTTCTCCTCCTCCTCCACCTCCACCTCTCCCTTGATATCCACCTCCACCTCCACCTCTACCTCTCCCTTCTCCTCCACCTCCACCTCTACCTCTACCTCTACCTCTCCCTTGACATCCACCTCTATCTCCACCTCTACCTCTACCTCTCCCTTCCCCTCTATCTCCACCTGCGCACACCACCACTTCCACCACCGCAGCCACCCCCATCTCCGCACTACCCCCACCTCCACCTAAATTACATAAAACAGTAAAAAATATTAAGTTAAATGTTGTGATCTTTAACCCATTAGCTGCTGATGTTACTCACAGTTAGTGTCCAAACATTACTTCCACTACTACATGCGAATTTTTAAGAACTTCTCTAAAGATTTGTCACCAAGTCCGCTTTTTACTAGATGCAGTTGTTTTGTGTTTATTCAAGGAGAAAATTGAATTATGTCTTCTGTTAATTTTATGATATTTCAATACTATAAATCTTAAAGCGAAACATACTGTCAGTCATTTCATCAAAAGAGGTATGTAATTTGAAGCATTCAACGTAACAATATTGTAACGTTATATGTTTGTGAAATAACAATGGTTTTACGTAATAATGCCTTTAGACATTCTTAAATAAAATTTAAAAAGGAAATACTCGAATCGTTCTGAGTGACTAACTGCCCCACATTGTTTATTAGGCCTGAATATAACTTATCATCAGATACTTCTAATAATGATTGTCAACCAGGTTCGTATGGCAAAACTGATAAAAATATTACAACTCCAGAGCATTACGTTGCAGAAACGTTCTAGTAGTAATTTATTTAACAGGTTCTGAAACCGCAAAGAAACAATTAATAAGAACAATGCAAAGATGAAGGAAGAAAAAATATTTCTTCAACTATCATCCTCCGATGTAAATCAGTAAGACTTCATTTGCAAAGAATATGTTGCAGCAAATTTCAAAATTTCAATTACATAACGCTACAAAAACAATAACTGATGGGTGAAAGTTCGCCAAAAAGACGTATTGTAAAGTTGTATGTCGTCGGAGTCTTTTCCTTGTTGCAAAGGCTCAAAATACGATTGCAAACTTCAAACGCGTTGCAGTATCTGTAATGTTGAACGTCCTGCGGTGTTTCGGTTAGTTGGAGAAAACTCTTTAGTGGATATCTGCAGGTCAGCGCCTGCGCACTCCCCACCCCCTGCCTCCAGGCTGCAGGTGTGTGTCTGGCGGGCCGTTCGGGCGAAGGGATCTTTCTTCCTTTTAGCCCCTTTTTTCCTCTCTCTGACTGCGTAAAGTGAATGTTAGAGTCCTCTTTCCCTTTGTATACGTTCAACAGATTCCTTCGAAATTCTTGCCAGTCGCCGCCAGTCGCCAACGCCGGAAAGAAATGCCTTCGCCCAACTTCCGGGAAGTTACCTTCTCCACATTCAATGAGGTCTCTCTCTCTCCCTCTTCGTCTTCCGCCGTTTCCGACCGCCCCCCCCACACCCCCTCTCCTCTCCAGTCCCCCCCCCTCGTGCCCCTTTCCGCTGGCTTGGGGGTACCTCCTCCTCCTCCTCCTCGGAGCAGTTGGAGCTCGCGGATTTTCCGTCCTCGTCCCCCGCTGTCTTCTTTAAACTCGCTTTCCTAGTTTCCCTGCCAGTTTGTCCAATCTGGCGGGTAAAGGACGAGGAGTCCTGGTGCGGGGGCGGATTCCCCCGGTGAGCTAACACGCGGGCGAGAGGGGCTGCGCGGGGGGGAGGGGGAAGGGGGAGGAGGGGAGGGGAGGGGGAAGGGGGAGGAGGGGAGGGGAGGGGGATCGCGATGTACGGGCGCTGTAAAGGCGAGTTAGTTTTAGTTTTATCTCAGCTGTCGAGTTGCGAGTGTGGACCTGCATTCGGCCCGTTCCCACTGGAACACGTTCCGGGTTTTTGAGCTAACCGCTGGCCCAATGTACACCGTGAATTCAGACAGCAACTAACTGGTGTTACTTTAATTTCTGGTCTGATGCACCCCAATTCTTTGTCTCACATAAATGTGTTCTTCAGCATTGAATCAAGACTTCAAAAATAAGGAGTTATTATTTCGATACCTATCTACAGTATCTGTTGGTTAAATTAAAATATAAATGTTTTGTTCAGCCACATATTTTAATAGAAAAATCTTATCCAATACCCACATTTAAAAATATTAAACAGTATAGTCACATTAAAGCAAAAAGTATCAAATGTAATTATTACTTCCGATAATTGCCTCTCTAGAAATAAAGTAATTAATTTAAATATTAAATAAAACAAATGCCTTGCAGAAGAAAAAAAATGTGCTGAAAAATCGCATAAAATTGTCTTTCAAAGAGTAATAAACACAATGTCAGGAACAGCAAATAAAATACTTTTGTATAACGCTGCAATAATTTAAATATTTAGTAAAACAGTCTTTGCAAATACACCAAAAACCTAGTATAGTATTAGAATACTCAGTATAAGTTCTTTACGTACCAAGAATATCCAGAAAATAGTTGTTTCAAAAATGCAACGCGTGAATAGTGAATATAAATTATGAATAAATTAATGGTGGACTGTATCTTCCTTGGAGTCTTGCTGTTGCATGATGCCATCTGTGTCGTACTGACGAACTGACTGTGGAAAATTCGATCGGTACAAGCTGGATTACATTATCAAATATTTTTTGTTGGTTTTTTATCAATCAAAATCGAAAATGTTCATTGTTTTTGGATTTTTACCGAGTTCATAGTAATCTAAAGAAACTATACACACATCACACATATCGAAAGCTGCATAGTTTTCTTTCAATGTATATTTATCTTCGAAATTAGTAATATAGATAATCGATATGTGTTGGCACATTTCGCTCGGTGCGGACAAGTTCCTGCGACTTCCGCCCACCTGGGCACTCCTTGCGGTAATCCCGCTAAATTATGGGAGTTCCATGCTACACCAGTGTGTTATGGGGGCGCCAACTCCAAAGTTCGCGCGTCCCACAAAAAAAATTCATCATCAATCAATCAATCAATGAAAACATTAATTGAATCATTGTTTCCCCGCGCCTTGAAGCATGTGACAGTTCTTCCGCCGCCCGGCCAGGTTGCAATCAGCTACCCTCGCCGTCGACACCGGTGACGTCACTACATCGCCACCGTCATCGCCGCCACCAACACCATCGCGCCGTCGCCGCCCCTATCTCTCCCCCGCCTGCGTCCGCCCCCCGCCGCCAGCTAGCCGGCTGCCCGCCCCCCTGCGCCCTGCCCGGGGTCTGAACCCGGGGCAGCGCCAGAACACGGGTGGACAGCGGGCGACAGAGCTGGTGGAGTGTGGGCCAAGCGGAAGGAGCTATGGTGGACTGGGAGCATGAAGCATCCACGGCGGTGAAGGGCATTTTTCACGCTTTCTGCATTTGAGACCCTCTACTAGACAGCTGGGTAATTTGTAGGAGCTGTGGTGCTGTGACAGTGATGTGGTTCGACAACCCAGCCATGTGTGCCTCGTAACCTTTCAATATTACATTCATTTGGTTTTTCTTTCTGTGTTAGTCAGGTAGCATCGCTTGGTCAGTGTGTGCCTTTAATTTTGTGTTTCGCAACATTGCAAGAGTTTTGTGAAATTGTTAAAGTTTTTTTTGTATTCTTTGACAATATGTAAAAAAATATATAACCTGCATTATACAACTGGATAATCGATATTCAAAAAAATATACAATCTGCCTCTCATTCCGTGACGGTAAGGGAATCGGCAAACCCCTGAGGAAAACTACGCAAACCCGCTTTGTCCCCTACACACTCCGCATGGATTGACCTGGAATTGAACCCTTGTTCCAGGGAAAGCTGCGGGGCGGGCCGGCTTAGATGGCTCAGGGCTTCAACTGATGTCACTGCAGAGCCTCTGACCGGTTCGAGTCCAGACGATGGCAGGATTTTCGATACTAGCTACATAGCCGTTGTCTGGAGGAGAATTCTAGTGATATGTTGCTCTGGTCGATAGTTTTACGGAGTTTATCTGTTCAAACACGCACTGCGCTTACGGGACTAATAACTTTAGCCATTGACGCCCGGAATCATCAAATAATCGATCAATGTGAGGTGGTATGTCCACTACTCCATGGCCGCCAAGCTGCGGGTTAACCCAGCTAAGGTACAAAACAGGTCATAAACTGTGAAATATTTTCTCACCCCGCACCCTCCTCATTTATTCTTCTACCGTACTTGAAAACTTTCTAAAACCCAGCATCGTTTATTTGTCAGTATTTTTCTGAATTTTATAATAATGATCTGTCTTTTACGTGTGCCTTCCTGGTCTTATCTCCGTCAGTATCATACCTTTTTCACATATTTTGCCAATTTTATTAAAGACATATTCATGTTTCCTTACAAGAGCCTGGAATGACTCCGAATTTATGAGCAGTCTACGAACGTTATTTTCTATGCTCATTTGAAACGTTTTCATGAACTCAGTTAAATGTTTCTGAGTCCTTTCATATCTGATTTTTCTTATCGAAATAATTTTCACAATATGTCTGAAGCATTTCGTATGAAAAATAGAAGCTACGTACGGTTTAAGTTATCACTTAGATACAATGTTTAAATTGATAAATTGTATTTATTATGTTATTGAAAATCACTTAAAATACAGGGTTGTCCAAGTGGTGGCCAGCGGTGCCATTTCTTGTGGTCCGCGAAACGTTGTTAGTGATAAGTCAAAGTCCCGTGCCAGGTCAATCCCCAACCATGTCAGGCCATAACAATGTGCCCCTAGTGCACGCGCTCTGCTGGAGTCAACACCCCTGTTTCACGTAAAAATAGGTGCAGTTTAGATTTAAGGATTCTTTTCTAGTAAATTCAGAAATTAAAAATCATCACAATTTGATTACTGCGTAATGTACGGTACGGTGTGATAGCACACATGGTTTCATCCCCACTGTAACGTCACACTCTGCCAAAACTTTTTCTTGTTGCATCTGCCGTTACAATTACTGTAACTACTTATTTTTTTAAAGTAGTATCACTTCAATTCTCATTTTATTTTAGTTTTATTTTAAATTTCTTGTACAATGTACTTTAATATATTGTACCTTCTCACTTTGTACTATTATATCTTACATATTTCGTTAGAGGAACACGTTTTTTTCGTTCAATTCTCTCTCTACAAGTCATCAATCTATCGGTTGCTAACCTAATTCTCTAATAAGCTAGGTTCATCATATGTTTCTCATTTATCAATAGAAATGTAAAAAAATGTAAATAAACATTGGAATTGTACGAAACGTTACACCGCCCCCATTTCAGAGCAGCTGGGCAAAGTGCTCTCAAACATTAAGAGGAAGACAGGTGTGGAACGTCCGAGTAATGAAAATATGGCCCGCAACCATATTAAAGATTTTAGATATGGCCATTGAGGTCTTGCAAGTTGGACACCCCTATTAGAATAGAAACCATTTTTATACAATCAGTCATTTAACTTCGTGTATTACCGTGTACATTCATGTTTATCATATTCAGCTGGCAGAAAGGAATGGGTCCAAAAAGACACCACGTAGAGTTCTTGATAAAATAAAGCAGTTATGATAAAAGGATTAATCTCCATCAATATCTCCATCAGTGTGTTAGAACATCCAATTTTTTCTCATAACCAGAACACACCGCCGGAAGAAAGGCCTTTTCCCTTTAATAGGATGCGCACCTAAGCTTGTTAAACGAAGTACGCTCAAGAAAATTTACTTCTCTCATTCACTACTCTTGAAAAAAAATCAATTTACATTCCAAGACAGACCTCCATTGTTCGTTCCAAGCGTTCATTAATTTTTGAAAAAGAAGCCTAAAAATGAATAGCGGAGGGGGGCTTTAAAAGTCGAACGCCCATTGGCGGAGCGCCTCCGCCCCCACCGCCGCCTCTGGCCAACGGACTTGCCCGAGGGCGGGCGGTGCGGCACGTAATTCACGTGTATTATTTATTCCGCGGCCGCGAGGACACACGCCCCTGTAAAAGCGCGCGGTCCTCGTGCGCCTTTTATCGGCCGCCGGTTTTACTGGCGCGCGCGGGGCCGCCTGTAGATCACGGTCGCCCCCGGCCCTGCACGCCGCCCCTGCGCCGCTGCGCGCCCGCCCCCGCACTCCGTCCTTGCGGTTACGCCGCTACGCCCACGCCTCTGTGCCCCCGCCCCGCGCCCCTACACCCCCCCGCTTCTACGCCAACGACCCTGTGCCCTCGCTCCTATGCCCCCGCTCCTGTGGCCCCGCCCCCATGACCCCGCTCCTCCGCTTCTACCCCTACGCACCCGACCCTACGCACCCACCCCTACGCACCCACCCCTACGCACCCACCCCTACGCACCCGCCCGTACAACCGGCCCATGTACTCCTTCCCTAAGGTTTCGTCCCGATGCCCCCGCCAGTACATTCCCGCCCATACCCCCGCCCAAACACCCCGCCCAAACACCCCGCCCAAACACCCCGCCCAAACACCCCGCCCAACACCCCGCCCAAACACCCCGCCCAAACACCCCGCCCAAACACCCCGCCCTTACACCCCGCCCATACACACCGCCCATACACTCCGCCCATATACCCCGCCCATACACCCCGCCCATACACCCCGCCCGTACACCCCGCCCGTACACCCCGCCCGTACACCCCGCCCGTACACCCCGCCCGTACACCCCGCCCGTACACCCCGCCCATACACCCCGCCCATACACCCCGCCCATACACCCCGCCCATACACCCCGCCCATACACCCCGCCCATACACCCCGCCCATACACCCCGCCCATACACCCCGTTCGTACACCCCATCCGTACACCCTGCCCTTACACCCCGTCCGTACACCCCGCCCTTACACCCCGCCCTTACACCCCGCCCTTACACCCCGCCCATACACCTCACCCCACTCGTGTATCCCGCACCTACGTATCGCACCTAAATTCCGCACCACCAGTACCATCCCATCCCTACACATTCGCTCCCTGTGCCCCCGCCCTGCCCTCACCTCATCCACGGCTCCAGTGAGCCGACATCTGTACGAGCTAGCTGCCTTACTGCTCTGTTGCCTGACCTCCCTGTTGACACACTTCTAATTGCCATATTTTTCCTGACCTCCCTGCCTGCCAAGGGCGTTTCATCCTCTCCCCGTTTGTTAAAGTTCGTCCAGTTTCGACAGTCTTCCCTCCTCAGTGGCTTGAGCTCCCTTGCCTCTTCGCTTCGCATGGTTAAAGCCCAAAAGGCCCAAGTACTCACTCCAGGCAACAGATACCACCTGCTTTCGTCCAGAGCTCTGAAACTTACTCTTTCTCTCTGTCCTTCCCACCAGCCCTTCGACATCTTCTCCTGCGCCGTATGACGTGGACGGACAGAATAAAGATGCCCCATTCCCAAAATTTTGAATAGGCTAATTAAAGAAAATAATCGTGAAATTTGACATTGTCTGTAGAAAAGGATAATATTTCAAAAACACTCATATTTTTGAATGCTTGCACATTAAACGACACTATCAAACGAATAGCTACCAATATAGTGCATTGCATTAGCCGAAGCAAAACAATAGTTCTTTCCAATGAACTGAACCCAGAGAGTGATGGCTGGGATAGAACCTGGTGCTTCATCGGGGCCCTCTTCATCTTCTCATTTCTCTCCCCTTTTCCTCTTTATCGGTCGCTCGCCGCACCGCACTGCGAAATCGCGATTTCTGTTTCAATTCGAGAAGTGTTGCGGGAACAAATTGGAAGCGATTGTTCTGAAAATCCTGTAACTAAACGACAGAGAGATGAAAAAGATGTTGACTAGAAACATTAAACGTCACGCACATTTTGGAATATAATCCGGTTAATTCCCTACCTGCTGTTCTTGAATTTTCAGGAAGCCTTTGTCCGCAAGGAATTGAATGGGCAGTAATAATAATAATAATAATAATAATAATAATAATAATAATAATAATGCCGATCCGATGACTGTGATCAATAAGGCTGTAGTGGAGTGGCGATCTCGGACCAGAGTATCGCGGGTTAGAGTTCCGCCTCGGGAATGGTTGTGATGGGTGCCTTTGTATTTTTGTTTCAGTCTGTTTCATCACTCATCATCATTGTAATTTCATCCCATCCCTCGGGGCTAACAACCCTGGGTTATAAAAATGGAATCAGCGTTAAAATGCTGATTCCCCCTATAGAAAAAGTAACGTGCACTTACCCCGATAATCACGTCTGAGTCCCGAATACACGTATCGCGTGGCACCGTGATGGCCGATTCGCAAAACAACCATTAGTCGACCACTTACAAAAAAAACATAACGGCGTCGCGCCCACGCCGAGGCTGCGATGGCAGTGGCTCCTCAAGGCGGGGAAGTTGAGCCTCTAAGAGAGGGAACCTTCCCCTACACCACTATTTGCGCATGCGCAGTCTATTTTTTGTTCTTAGTGGTCGACCTCTAGTACACGTATTTCTGACGCGATAAAGAATCCTTTGCCTGGAACTCTGCGAGAACAGTTTTAGACAAGAGGGTACGTTAGAGCAATGGGGGCGCGACCCCATGGACTGACCTGCGCGTGAGCATCGCGTGTGCCCCTCTGCACCGTGCACCGCGTGCGACACTCGCACTAAATGCAATCGTCCGGCGTGCGTGCGCGCGAGGCCAAAGCATTTGGCGCGGAGAGCCACGGACAGCGCGCGGACGCGGGAGATGAACGAGGGCAGGCGGCGGGCGCACAGCCTCCCGTACCTCCGCCCCGCCCCCGCCCCGGCCGCATAAAACACGACCCGCGGCGCCCGCGCCGCCCGCGCCTCCCGCGCCGCCCCGCGGCGTGTGTACACATAAGTTGCGGGTAATTACACGCGGGCGGCGGTGCGTAACTCACGCGAGTCGCCCGCTGCTCGCCACCGCCCCTGCACGCGCCCGCGTCCGCGCCTCGCCCTGGCGCGCTCGCGGCCATGCCACCTCACCCGCGCCCCGCCTATATACACACTCCTCGTCCGCCCGCCCGTGCCCACCCGCCCGCCCGTACCCGCCCGCCCGCTCGCCCGTACCCGCCCGTACCCGCCCGCCCGCCCGCCCGTACCCGCCCGTACCCGCCCGTACCCGCCCGCCCGCGCGCCCGCCCGTACCCGTCCGACCGCCCGCCCGTACCCGTCCGCCCGCCCGCCAGTACCCGCTCGCTCGCCCGTACCCGCCCGCCCGTACCCGCCCGCCCGTGCCCGCCCGCCCGTGCCCGCCCGCCCGTGCCCGCCCGCCCGTGCCCGCCCACCCGTGCCCGCCCGCCCGCCCGTGCACGCCCGCCCGTGCACGCCCGCCCGCCCGTGCACGCCCGCCCGTGCACGCCCGCCCGTGCACGCCCGCCCGTGCACGCCCGCCCTCCCCGCGCCCTGTCTGCCCGCGCCCTGCCTGCCCACCCGCACCCTGCCTGCCTGCCTGCCCGCCCGTGCACGCACCCGCGCCCATGCCTCGACCTGGCGCACTCTCCGGCCTGACCCTGGCCCTCCGTCTCTACATCCCCACACCATGTCGTCTCCTCTTCACTCTTCGACTTTCTCCGCCCTTCGTACCCAACACCCGCCTACTCTCAACCAACCCATCCTTCCGCATGAACCCTGACCCACCCCTTCTCTATACACATTCCTTGTTGTCCCCTCCTCGCGCCGCGCCCTCCGTCTCTACTCCCACTTTTCACTCTTTCTCTGCCCTTCGCTCCCAGCCCCACGCCCTCTAACAACCTCTCACCCTTCGGCTCACCCACTCGCCTTTATTTGCCCTCACTCTTATTTTATTGACCCTTAACTTGCGAGTAAGCGCCAAATAACAACAAAAGGAGATTAACAATTCTTGGAAACGTAGGTATATTTCCTAAATTACGGATGCGTGACAATGTTGAGGTTTGTTATTTGGTTAAAAAGTTTGGCAAAACCTTACAATCCATTTACGTTGCCATGGGAAAGCAAGCTGCATGCCGTTGAACTGATATGCAATTTTGCAAGGTTGTTTATGTTTGAACTGTTACCTGTATTGTACAATACAACAGAATTCTAAACAAAGCAGAAAGACGAGCATCATAGTTACAGGTAATGAAATGGATGTGTTGCCGACGTTCCCAATGTTGGCAACACAGCCTTCGAGGTGGCGTCACCCGGACAGCCAAGATCATTCACTAGGGAGTAATTGTATCTCGTTTTCATTACCTGTCAAAGTAGAACTTCGTTTCATGAGTTTCGTGGATGATCAGGAGCCACCGCGTCTTAGACATTGTTGTAAGTATTTTGACCGTCACACGTCCTTCTTCGTGGCAAAATCGATTGTTTCCTACCGCGGAAACCTACGTTTTCATTCTTCCCAATGTCACCGCTAGCACATTGTTGCTCATCGCTGACCGCATTTCGCCACTCTTCCCTTTTCCTCATTTCCGCGGTTGAAGAAGTTTTGTTGTTTTTCCAACTACTCTCCGCCAAAATGCCCTCAGACCTGACCTACGCCATCAGCGCCACAAATCTTACACAATTAATCCACAAAAAGTCTTAGCCATCGCGTCTTAGGCATAGTTGTGAACGTTTCGGTAGTAACACTGCGACCTTCTTCAGGGCAAAAACTACGTTTCCATTCGTCGCAATGTCACCGCTAGCACATTGTTGCTCATCGCTGACCCGCATTTCACCATTCTTCTTCCCTTTTCCCTTTCCGCGGTTGAGGAAGCTTTGTTTTCCAACGTCGCCCTCGCCTCGGCCCCGACCTACGTCATCAGCGCCGCCAGGCTGCCATTTGCTCTCCCTGCACGCGCGGCCGCCGTAGCCAGAGGGCCGCTCTGTATGCGACACGCACCTCCACCGCGCTCGCCACCGACCCTGCGTCTTTCCTGCGGTATCCAACAGCGCTACACCCATTACCCCATTACCATCATTTCACCATCAACATCAAACCCCCATCCACTATCATTGCCTCCGTCATCACGATTGTTATCACTGTTGTGCTTTACGAAACGACGACGTCACCAATAGGGTTACTATCACTGTAGTTATTCATACTATTATCAGTAAGTATTTCATTGATCCGTCCGCAAGCAAGATTGCTTAGATTTCTAACAATCTTAATCATTTTTCTTTTATCTCCTGTAAGGTCTGTCTCCAACATAATTCCGCCGCTTTGTTGTCCCTACTGCCGTTGATCTTTTTAGTCATCAATAATCATTTAGTTAAATATATTGAGTTCAGAAAAACATGAAAATATGCTGTACTGTGCAACTATTTACGTTCTACCAAAGTTGGAATAAGTAGGAATGTGAATTCATTTTAATTTATCTCTAATGGCAGAGTGCCTGAAAGAATTTAATCCAACAGTTATGAATACAGTAGTTTAAACTACATTGACCTACAGCAAAGATCGTTAGATATGATAATTAATCTCCCGAATGATAATCATAACTTCATATCATCATGTTATTTAACTAATAAAGAGTGTGTTTTTAATGAGGAATGCATGACACCATCTCTGTGTGACTGTAACGTGTATTTTCATCAGTCTAACAATTATTACTATTTTTTTCTTCTTTAACCCTCCGGCGGGTGCGTCCCATCATTTCCCACCAGCAGGCGCGCGCAGCACTCCGTACCGCATTTTTCAACTTCCGATTTTCGCGGCAATAGTTATTACTTTTGTTATGGAATGAGGAAGAAATATTCTTCATTTAGGTATTTATACATTTTATTTCCTGATAACTAACTAAATACCAAACGAAATAACAATATTAATAAGAGTCTCACCACTTGCTTCCTCCGTGGCTTGTTACGTGTTACATGATGGGGAATGAAAACGGTGCAAATGTGCCTTCTAACGTTTCTTCGGAAACAACGCATCTAAATTTGAATTAGTAGTTTATCCAAAATAAATTGAATTGAAATTCAATTGAGAGAAATTGAATAAATTGGAAAATGAATTAGAAGTTTATCTGTGTCAAGCTCAATAACAAAACAGCAGTAAGAATTCTAATGGATAAAATACGCAAATATTATACTTACATGACAAGGCGCGTGCGGTACGGAGTTCCGCAACCGTTGCAGAGTGCGAATTACTAATGAATAACGGTCGATCGGCAGTATCTAAAATCGTGATTTGAGCGTCATTCGATTGAAAATATAATGAATGAAGAATAACTAGAAGCTCAATAGTGCGACACCAATTATTTACACGAAATCCACAAAAATGTAAGAATGCGGCACTGAGTGCCGCTACGCGCCCGCCGAAGTGTTAACATAGTGTTCACACGGAATAATTACGTGCACACACCGCCACTGCCGCCGTCACGGTCACCGTCACCGTAACTGTGACCGTAGCCGTAACCGTAAATGTGACCGCTGCCGCCATCACCGCCGCCTCCGTCCACGCCTCCGCATCCCCCGTTGCGCCAGAAAAGTTTCTATCGTCCTCTCGGCTGCCGCTACCACCGTCGCCACGGCCGCCGTCGCGTCCGGCGCCGCGACCCGTCCCGGCCCGCCCTGACCCGGCCCGGCCCGGCGTCGAGGTCGCCCGAGTTGGCTCGTTATCGAGTGCAGCGGATCGGAGGTCGCGGCCCCCCGGGAACGCTTTTAGATGCGACCGCTCGGCGATTCCGATATGCTAACGCTCTAGCGCTCTCTAGTGCGGTCCGCCCGCGCCGCTGGCTCCCTGGAGGTCCCCCTGCGCTGCGCTGGTTGAGGCGATACCGCTGTGTCGTGAAAGAGGTCGGTTGCTAGTATTTCCTGTTAACGATAAGTACTTTGTGCGAATTATATTGTTGGCTGACTGTGCGAGGAGGGCCGGTTATTTTCTCCACCTTCCCTCAAAATGCTTTGACTAATTAACCCTCCGGCGGGCGCGTAGCGGCACTCAGTGCCGCATTTTTACATTTTTGCGGATTTCGTGTAAATAATTGGTGCCGCACTATTGAGCTCTTAGTTATTCTTGATGCATTAAATTTTCACCCCGATGACACTCAAACCACCATTTTAGACACTGCAACGGTTTTTTGAACTCTGTAATGGTTGCGTCACTCCGTACCTCACGCGCTTTGTCAATGTACATATAATATTGGCGTATTTTTTATCCATTAGAATTCTTACTGCTGTTTTCATATTGAGCTTTATGACTCAAATTTTGGAGTACTATCTACTATTTCAAGTTTAAATGCGTTGTTTCCGAAGAAACGTTAGAAGGCACGTTTGTACCGCCATTCCCGGGCATGAAACACGTACCAAGACATGAAGGGAGCGAGTGATGGATCATATCCTTATTAATATTATTTTGTTTGGTATTTAATTAGTTATTGTGAAATAAAATTTATAAAAACATAAATAAAGAATATTTCCTTCACAGCCCTTAGCAAAAGTAATAACTATTGACACGAAAATCGAAGTTGCTAAAAGCGGCACGGAGCGCCGCACGCGCCTGCTCGTGGGAAATGATGTGACGCGCCCGCCGGAGGGTTAAAGCTGTTGATGGGCAAAGAACCTAACGGAATATTTTCAGTGATGTGATATAAAGTTACCTACGAGTCAATACTTTGTTTACTTACGTACAAATCAATACTGCCATAAAATGAGTATGCATCGTTGACTGATTGATTTATTAGTGATTCAGGGCGCGTCAACTGCTATGGTCATTAGTGCCGTAAGTGTAGAGGATGCTGTTGTCGCGAGAGATGTCGGTGATCTTTCCCAACTGAATGTCGAGATCCGGCGCCAACCTACACGTCGGTTTGCGAGGTTTCCCCCAACCAGGTATCTTCTACCTGCGGGATACATCCCCGTCAAAGCAAGCACTAATCCTCCGACTCGTCTACCGGCAATGTTTGGTAGTATGTGTGTAGTGCATTTAAGTACAAATGAATGTATGCAAGGGGTAGGATAGAATATGAAAGAGGATGGACCGATTGCGCGCGGTCCCTGGCCCGTTTGTTAGGGTACTGCTCCGGCATTCGTTTGGTGTTGATTGGAGAAACCTCGAAAAACTATCGATCACAGCAGCCGGCCTATAGAATTCTCCTCCAGACAGCCGCTGAATGCGACCGAGTATCAAAAAATCCTGCCGCCGTCCGGAATCGAACCATGGGACGTCCAGGTCAGAAGCACTGCAGTGTCGTCAATTGATGCTCTGAGTCACCTAGGCCGTTAGATTTGTTGGAATGTATTTCCTTGGCTAGAGAGTAGTGAAACTACATTGTTTACTGGCTCATTAGTAGAAAATATGTTATATTCGAAAGGTTTGTGCCATCGGCCAATAGTACGTCACATTTTTATTTTGAGTATCACAACGCAAGAATGGCGGTTTTAGTAAAAATACTCTGAAACTGAATCGTCATTTCTTCCACTATATATTAGCCCTGGTATGTCGTTTTGTCTCTTCGCCCATATTGTTGTCGCCGAAATCACGCCATTTTGAAGAGGTTCATTTTTTAAATTGGTGGAAAAAATAATCAGAGGCGCACCCAGGTTTTCTCTCGGAATGGGAGACAGGTATATGTGTCCATCCGACTTGATGATTTCTTATAAAGAATATTCATTTGCGCTGAATATCAAGTGTATTTTTATTTATTAACTTTTTAGTCAATATAACGCAAACAATTTATGTATCGAATGACTTCCGTTTATACAGAAAATTAGTTAAAGCTACATTTTGTAATATGTTTTATTGGTCTGTAAGGCACCTGAAAACCCACCCTATTGTTATGAATGTATACGGTGAAGAGATATCTTCGTGCTAACCACGCGAACCCCTGCTAAATAGATAGATATTTATTATTTCCGCAGGTAGGTTTATGCAACCTGGTGGCGGATCACTAAAATTTACATATTATAATTACATATTCTAATTAGAAATTAAATACATTGTAACTTTAAATTATTTTAAGACAATAATAGTAATAATAATAAGATAACAATAAAGGCATTAATAAAATAACCGCATTTATTCTACATTTATGGTGGTCCTGTACAGATAATTTATACTAACAAATATACGACTTTTTATCCACTCCACTCCATTTCACTTCACTTCACCACACTTGCACTTCACTTCTCTTTCTACTTCTATATTGCACTACACATCACTACACTTCAATACGGATACTATAAACCAATGCATCTAATAATTATCACAATAATAATAATGGTAATAATTATAATAACAATAATAATAATAATAATAATAAAAAATAGCCATTCTAATAAACCTAACTTACTAACTAATAAAATTTACAAATATTATTAGTTAATTATCGCATGGTCGACAGGCTGGTATACCGCTGGTGGCCCGAGGCTTGAAGCGGGCTGTCGAGCCAAAGAACAGGAACAGGGGGAGCTGAAATCACTTGATCCTTGGGTGCGCCACTGAAAATAATTCGTAAAAAATTAAGAGTGATAAAGTTGTGTCAAAATGAAGTTCACTTTTGCTGATCAGTCGATTCAATAAGTTTGTTAAAGAATGTAAGGACTATGTTTGGAAGTTACGCAATGTCGTGACGCAGGTTAGTTACGTAATGTGCAGTACTATGTAATCTCTCCACATGGCTGGATGTATGATGAAGAGAATACGAAAACTAAACTATTGGATGTCTCTTCGCTAATGCGTCCTTTAAGAGAATGCTTTCTTCTATGATTGGACCTCAGAACGCCGTTGAGCAAAAGCTGTAGGAGATGTAAAAGTTGAATTAGAACTGAGAACTGTTCATTAAAGTTGCCTTGTTTCCAGGCTTTTTTTTAATTTATTTATTTTAGGTCGCTTTTAAACTGCTCATAAGCGACTTTCTAGGCTTTATTGAGAAAATTATGTTAGTATTTCTAAGATGCTATAAAAGATAATCGAATCTTCGCTTTTATTTTATATTTTGTGCTTTTTAATGGAATGTGTTTATTAAGGACATGTATCCTGCGTAAATTTGACTAGCATATACGTACGTAGTGCAGCTACTGTGCTAACGTCATTTAGTGAAAATGAACATCGTTCGTTTTTAGAAATATTGGAATTTATGTATTTTACAGTAAAAAAGGTTCTTGAAGAAAATGGGATGTAAATACCCTCTGGGCAATTGTCATTATTTAGAGTCCTATACTTGTTCCCATTTTTGACAGTAACAAATACTGGATGATGTTCTGGAAGAATAATGGTCCTACACCCAGTACATCGCAGACACAAACGAATCATATAATTTTTGCTGTTATGTAATGGCATGTCCATAGATGAAGGCCATTTACTACCAGTTATGACCGGTCGCATCAGAATATTTGTCGCAAATTGTGAACGATTGCGCGAATCAACGACTGCAATAAAAAGTCCCACGAACACGCATGTTGCTATTTCTGCTGTTATTATCAACACCGTAGGCCATGTCGCGGTCGTATTTGCTTAATTGCTTTTTACTGACCGCTAACTTTTGTAGTAAACCGACGGCGGCTCGGCGGCATCAGCATTATTCAGCAAATTATATCTTGGCCGTCGCTAATGGCCACACAGCAGGCGGTCAATAGAGGCATTGGGTGGGGGGGTGGGGGTGGGGTGGGGGTATTGGGGCGTGTCTGCGCCCTGCCCTTCGTATCCGCGCGAGAAAATTCGCTCCTCCAGCTCTTTTCGCATCGACGGCGGTTCGCGCCGATTATCCCTCGACCTGCCTGCGCAAAGGGGGTGGGGGCAGCAAAGGGACGGGGTGGGGGGAACCAAAGGGAAGGGCGCCTCGGCGGGGCGGAGGTGGTCTCGGAAGCAGAGGTCGAGGGTGGAGTGTGCTGGGACGGGTCGGGTCGGGACGCAACGGGGGTGAAGGCTGTGGTGGTAGGGTGGGGGGAGGGAAGGACAGGGGAGTGTTGGGGTGGGGAAGGGTCGAGAAAAGAGAGGAAATGGTAGAGGATGGAGGCGCGCTGGGGCAAAGTGAGTGGACTAGGAGAGGGGGCGGAGGAGCATGGAAGCGTGGTGATGGGGAAGAAACTAGGAGGAAGTGACGAAGAGTTGCGCTGAGGCAGATGTGGAGAAAACGAGAGAAGGGGAATGTGGGAGCCGGAAGTGGGGTACACGTGTCAAGAGGAGGAGGTGGTAAAGAGGCGAAATGGGAAAGAGGTGAAGCGGATACGGAGACGGGAGTGACGGTGGCAGGAAGAAGGGAGGCGGGACGGGCGAGGTGGGTCGGTAGGTTGGACGGTCGGAAGCGAGTCGGTCGAAGGTGGGATGGTCGGAGGCGGGACGGTCAGAGGCAGGTCGGACGTCGGCGGGTCAGACGGAGGCAGATCGAACGGAGGCAGAATGGAGGTAGGTGGGGAGAAACGGGAGCGGGAGGGACGGCGGAGGTATGGACGGAAGCGGGACGGAAGAAAGGCGGACGGATGGAAAAGAGGTGAGGTGATACGGGACGGATGGAGGCGGAACGTGCGGAGACGGGACTGACGTAAGTGCGGAATAACGGTGGAACGGACGCAGGTGGGTCGGACGGTGGCGGGACGGACGGCGGCGGCATGGAAGGAAGCGGGACGGAGGAAGGCGGGGCGGAGGTGGAGGAGAGGCGGGGTGGGAAGGGCCGGTTCGGGGCGGCGAAGGACTCGCTGATGGAGAGCTCCGCGCAGACAGCAGTGAATATATCGCGCCGCCCCTCCCCGCGCGCAGACGGGTGGAGTTCCCGCTCCGGGGGTGGAGGGGGTGGGGAGCGGAGGGACCGCAGGCATCCTCGCGAGCCCACAGCTGTCGCCGCGACCCTCCCCCCTCCCTCACCTCCGCGACACTCCTCGCACCTCGCGGGACCCTCCGCTGCGGCGCACAGTGGCTCAGAAAGAACGGGAAGCGGCAATAATTCACTAACTTTCAACTGCCATTTGGATTCATAGGATGAGAACTCCCTGAATTCAAATATGATTTCAAAACTTCGAAAATTAAAATGGATGGTTCAATATAGTGAATTTAAATGATTTAAAAGTTGTTTGAATTCGAACAAATATATATTATTGTAAATGTTTTGCAAATTGTAATATATATATATATATATATATATATATATATATATATATACATCTAAGAGAATTAAATAAACTTAATAAATAATTTTAATAATAATTAACTAACGTTTCTTGCCAAGAAAAGAAATTCAAATACTTTTAAATTCAGAGGCCCAAAGTAATACCATAAATAAACTTGGTATAAATTAAAAACTTTTTTGACCTTTTTTTGGCGTAATGTATCTACTCTTTAATTACCTACTTTATTTTAAGTTTACATTGCAATAAACAATAACTTATGTCATTTTTTTGGAATTCTTTGTCAATAGAATTCAGTCATTGTTACAATTAACAAAGACGTCTCGAAATATCCTTGAAATAATACACTGGCGGTGCTCTATTGTATTGTTCGTCGAGAACCACTGCGCGTCGCATTGCTGTCTCCACGTGCCTCCTTCCCATCCATTCTCCACCCTTCTGTTCCTCTTCCTTCTCCTTCCACCTCTGCTTCGCGGCCACCGCCGCCGTCGGCTGCCGAATTGGTGCCCCCCTCTTGCCCTCCTTCGACTCCGCCCCCCCCCCCTGCGTGTCAGCACCGTGCGTTGCGGCGCGGCAACTTAGTTGAAAACTGGCCCCGACACGCGGGGTAACCGCAGGGGCAACGTATACAACCCGCGGCGCACAGCTGTCGAAAGGGAAGCCGCTTCGCTTACGGAACGGCGTACCGGAGGCCCCGAGCCTCGCCGCTGCGGTGCACTTATGGACCCGGTGAAATCGGTGGATCTTTTGGATTCGGAGCTTTAGGGTTGGCGAACAGGAGTTTTTGGACTTTTCTTATTCCTCCAGGCGTATTCAATCGAACAGCTGAATACTTATGAAGCTCAATTTTCTTTATCTTGAATGTCACAAAGTAACACCTTTATTAACTTTTCTCTAATATTGTGTGTCAGTTATCTATTATCAATATATTTTATCCATTTTTCCTTTTTATAATTAATTTACATATGTTCTCCACATTTGATACATCTTTTTTTTATTTCTTAATGAATTCCAAATATGAAATTCGACAATTAAAAAAATCCGTGTCATTATTGTCCCTATAGTACATTATTTGTGGCACAATTCAGGAATTAAACATAAAGTAAAGATAATGGCTTTTTATAAAGCGCTTCCATACGTTTGTCATTGATGTGGAAATACCTTCTTACTCAATCTATTCAATTTACTCAACATTACTTTGAAATTCTTCGACTACAATTTCATAATTCAATTTAATCCCTAATAAAAATAATTTATTTCTACTGAACATATTAATATACTGACATTATTTATGTGTTATTAATTCACATAATACAGGAATAAACTAGAAAAATAGAATTTTCTGATATCGTAAAGAAACTCAACAATATTTGTATTTACAACATGAAGATAGAGTTCTTAAAATCGAATTACGAGAATAACTTAGATGCTGCGAATGCAATTTTACAGCTAAACAAATTTTCTATGTTCTTCTAACATGGTGTGTATCTCTGTATTTGGAGATATAATGTTTGAATTTCTAGTTATATGGAAGTATAAGATAAAGTTCATCATATATTCTTGCCGTGACCTGTCAAAACAAATTTGGTGCTAATATTGTCTTGTCCCATTACTTGTTTATGTCTCTTAGAAAAGTCATGTAAGGGTTTAAGCGCTAATATTCCTCATTTCTGGATTTTATTTCGCATTGAAAATGAATTTTCACTCCTTGGTATGATTGCATTTTTCTAATATTTAAGCTACTTGTAGATAATAATTCGTATTCTGCTATATTAAGAATCCAAGTAGTAGGTGTCCCGGAAGATTGATATGCTCTTAAATCCACTTCATTGTCTTTAATTGTCATGTAGGGAAATTATTCTTTATATTATACGGTTCAAAAAATCTAATTTATATTAATTGCCATTTTCAAATACAATGGAAAGTAATTTTAGCGTATTTGGTAATATAAAACAACCAGAATAATGACTTCAGTAAAACGTATGCTAATTATTACTCAGAAACGTTAAAATAAATTGAATATTGTTAAATTTAATGAACCGTTGATTAAAGCAAATTTGAAATAAGTGGTATAAATTTACGTTTCATGTGGTCAGACCAATTGTGGATGAAGGTATTTTATTTCGTATTTTGCTTCAGGGATTACGAGAAATTGCTTGGAACAAAGCTCGCAGTAAAACAAATTAAAACGTCATTTTACTCGTATTTTATTATCTCATCAGTTAAGCAATCTGTTTGCAGGTTCTAATTAATACAAAGATTTAGGGCAGTCATGTTCTACAGGGAGGCATTTCTTATCCAAAACGCTTTCTATAGAAAATTGTTTTGCACATTTTTAAAAGATTTTGGTCATCCCAAAAACATCAAAGCATACTGAAGTTGTAAGTCATTTTGGTGAGGACACTGATGAATATATACAATCTGATAACTATTCTGCTAAAGTAATAAAGTTTGAATTCTACTGATTGCACTGTTTTTGAAAAGAAACTCATAGACGACTGGATAGATGGGTAGGCGACTGAGTGAGTGGAGTGGGTGGGTGGGTGGGTGGTTGGCTGAAAACGCAGGAGGCAGGATGTCGGGTGGGTAGGAAGGTGTGTAGTTGGGCAAGCGGGTGGCTGGGGGGATGGGTGGACAGGTGTGAAGTTGGCGGGGCGGCTGGGTGCATGGACAGCTGTACAGTCGGGATAGGATTGGGAAGAGAGGTGGGTAGGGAGGCGTCTGGATGCGTGTAGAGACGTGCAAATGGGAAAACGACTGCTCGGAAGTGTGGGTGAGCAGACGAACATATGAGTAGGCAGGTGGACTGTATAAGCGGACAAGCGGGCATGTGGCCAGAACGGCGGTAAAGGTGTGGGTGGACAACCGTGTATGTGAATAGTCGGGTAGAGGGTTGAGTTTGACGGACATGCAGGCGGAGATACGTCTGAAAGTGAGGGTGAGTTGCCTGGATGGCGTAGATATTGGTAGACTGCTCATTGGCTGGTCAGGTGGGCGGGCTTGCAGGCGGGTAGAAGAAGGGATGGATTCATGGTCAGGCGATTGAGTGAGTATTTGGACAGCTGTGCAGGCGGTAGACGACTGACATAGAGGTGGGTGGGCAGGCGTGCCATGGGTAGACAGGCAGTTGAATCGGTGAAGAAGCGTGAAAGTGTGCAAACGGCTAGATGGTAGTGTGGGTGGACAGGCGACTGGAAGGGTGGACAGACGTGCAGGTGGACTGACGGCAAAGTGAAGGTGGTGGTGGTGAGTAAGCGTGTAGGTGGACAGACGAATGGAAGGGTGAGTGGGCACCGCCTGGCTGGGTGGATGAGATCGTTGGTAGGCTTACATGTGGGTAGGTGTCTCATTGACTGGTTGGGTGGGCGGACGTGCATATGGGCAGAGGAAGGGATGGATTCACTGTCAGGCGGTTGGGTTGGTGTATGGACATCTGTACAGGCGGGAGACGACTGGACGGAGAGGTGGGGCAGGCATACCAGCGGGTAGACAGGCGGTTGAATCGGTGAAGAAAGGAGCAAGTGTGCAAAAGGCTAGGTGGAAATGTGAGTGGACAGGCGGCTGGGTGAGTGGGCAGGCGGTCAGGTGGACAGACGGCGAAGTGATGGGTGAGCATATAGGTGGGCAGACGGGTAGAAGAGTGCGTGGGCAAACGCGTCGTCGGGTGTGTGAGTTCGTCGGCTGGCGTACGTGTGCAAAGGGCTGTTTGGCCGATTGAAAGGGTGGGCGTGCAGGTGGACAGAGGGAAGTGTGGCTTGAAGGTCAGGCGGTGGGTGGGTGGGTGGTCGGGTGAGTGGGCGTGGTCGCTGGCGGCGCGGCGCGTGGCAAGTCCTGCGCCAGGGAAGCGTGCGCGACGCCGTCGCAAGTAATTGGATTGTGTGTTTGGAGAGCGCTGGTCGCAGTGCGCTGGCGCTGAACGTGGAGACGGGTGTGGCAGCGCGAGTAGGGTAGCGTGGTGAAGCGCAGGGTGGCACGGCGGACAGGCTGGTTGAGTGGACAGAAGAATAGAAGGGTAAGTGGGCACCGCCTGGCTGGGTGGGTGAGTTCGTTGGTAGGCCTACAAGTGGGTAGGTGGCTGATTGACTGGTTGGGTGGGCGGACATGCAGATGGGCAGAGGAAGGGATGGATTCACTGTCAGGTGGGAGTGGGGGGGAAGGTGATCTAGTGAATGTGATACGGATCATTGATTTAATAATCGTTATTTCCGGGCATTTCAACTATGTAGTACGGTCATGACGCCCATTATTGTAGTAAACCCCCCACTATTGTAGAATTGTAATATCGTAGAAAAAGTATTGTAGTTTATTTCTGGAGGTGAGTTGCTCATCCCTTATTAGAGGGAGTGAAACGGCCACGATCTACGCGTTGACTTGCAATGATTTCCCCTCCCCAGGTATCTTCCTCAGAGAGGCATCATCCCACTCGGAACAAGTTATGGTCTCCTGGCATGTGTGGTAGTGTAGTTCATGTGTGTGCAAGCAAAGGATTAGGATAGAACAAGGGAGAACAAGGAAAAATCGCTCGCTATCTGTGACCTGTTGATTAGAAAACAGCTCCAACATCGGTCTGGTATTAATAAGCAACGGAAAACTGCCGATCAGAGCAGCTGGCCGCTAGAATACTCCTCCGGACATCGACTGAATGCGAACATCGCTCTACAGGTAGTGTCGAAAATAATCCGCCTCCGTTGGTAGATGTGGGTGTGGACGTAAAAAAGTGGGGCGGGCGCACTTTGGTTAGAAATGCCTAAAATCTGGACAAAATTCGAACGTACGAATAGGTCACGAATCCGATAATGAGACATGTTTAGTGCGGTAGCTGCAAAACCCTGTTTTTTCTTACGTTTTTCCAAATGTCATCCGCCATATTGAATCCTCCATTTTGAATTTTTTATTTTTGATATCATATTCGTATGCAGTGGGGTCGAAATCCCCAATATAGCCATTATTTTGCATTTTGCAAGAGATATTGAATTTCAACAACGTTTTAGGCAGTTCGTCCCACTGTGCGGCGGGGCATGAACGGGGTGAGGCGCGGGAGGGCGCGGCGAGGTGTAGTGAGGCGGAGCGTGGTGGGTGGGCGGGGCGGGGCGGGGCGGGGCCGCGTGTGCCTGGCGCCGCTGTTGTCCGATGGGTCCCCGGGGCGGCTGTTTAGCAGAGTGCGGGCGCGGCGCGGCGCGTGGCGGACAAAAGAAAGGCCCCGAGGAGGAGGGCAGCGCGGAGAAAGGACACGTGAGCAATGGGATTAGGGAAATGCTCTTTGCCCCGGAAAGGGAGAACCCAATTTTCTCCTTTCTGGAGTAAATCTACTAAATGAGTAGTTTAATTTCCTGCCACTCCTTGTTTATTTGTTGTATTGCGGTAACGGTTGTTTATACGATTGTATCAATTCGACAGTAAGCACGTGGATGCTAACTTGAGAAGAGGTACTGAATGTCATACATTTTCTATCCTCTTATATCTTTTGGAGAGTTGGGAAAAGATCTTGCAGTTGATTCTTGATTTAAAATCATTAAATTCATTACATTCAAAATCTCATTATTATTCCTTCATTTGCTCTAATCTTTCATGTGCTTCTCACTTACAAAAATGTAACAAAACAAGTAATGTAGTTTGTTTTGATGGTTTAAGTGTCCGAATAATATTTTATTTGAATTGTCATTAATCGACAAACATATCTCGATATTTAGGTGTGTAAATTCTTTATTATACAACATTAACAGGGATTTCAGAAAAAAACTCAACATTTACGAGAGTAAGGCCATTTAAGAACATTCAAACCAATTGGATAGGAAATGAAGACTGTTCTAGAAACCTGAACTGTTCATTAGAGTTACACTTAACGTGATTCACGAAGCAATCACTCTACAAGCCCCCGCGGGCTTTCCGCTGCTGATGCGCTCTTGCTGAGAATGAATGCTCTCCCTCTCTGCACACCCTGTCTCGCCTCCCTTCCTTCACCGTCGCCTGTCCTTTTCCACCCTCTCCCGCATTCCCCCACCGTCACCGCTCGATCCTCACGCTCGACCCTCGCGCCCGACCCTCGCGCCCGACCCTCGCGCCCGACCCTCGCGCCCGACCCTCGGGCCTGACCCTCGCGCCTGACCCTCGCGCCCGATCCTCTCGCCCGATTCTCTCGCCCGATCCTCTCACCCGATTCCTCTCACCCGACTTTCTCTCCTGGTCCTCTCGCTCGACCTTCTCGTCTGATCTTCTCGCCACATCTTCTCTCCTGATCCTCTCTCCTGATCCCCCAACCTTCCCCCTCACATGCCCCCTTCCCCATCTCCCGGCCCCACTCTCCCCCGTCCCTAATTCTTCTCAGCAGTTTCCTGCTCACTCCGCTATCCTCTGCACTTCCCATTGCACTGCTTTCCCCACCATTTTGCCGCTCACGATCTTCTTCAAAACCTGGCCGCTCTTTTCATCCTACCCACTCCACTTCAGCGTTTCGCGTCCCCTTCCGACTGCCCCCACGCCTCCTCGCCCTCTCGCGACCCCGCCCCGCCCCCGCCCCGCCCCCGGGCCGCGTGCAAGGAATAACTGGCGGCGGCGCGCGCGCGTGGCGTGCCGCGCTCTCGCGGGGGCGTGAGCAGCTCGAGCCGCGCCGTGCCGCGCCGGTCTGCGCCGTTCCGGCAGACGGCGCACTATTTCCGGAATGTTGACGAGAGCGCCGGACGCGCCGCGCAGTGGGCCCAAAGCGACCCCGGACATGATCGAAAATAAGAGTTCTAGTTTTCGTGTAAAAATCGTCTTAGTTTCTGTAGCTGTGTGACGAAGAAAAGCCAGGCGGGCGGAGTATGCTAGTTACGGTGACGGGAATACGTCATGTTCGCCACATATTACTCGTCAATACTCCGGAATACGTCGTGTTTGACCCTTACTTTCCAATCGTGGGAATTAAAGCACGCTCAGGCAAGGAGGATACCGTTAGATAGCACGCAAAGGCGAAATGATTGATTAGTGATTCCGGGAGTGTGAACTGCTAATGGGATTAATCCCGCGAGTCGAGTGCATGTTTTAACGTACGAGGTGGCGGTGATCTTCCACTGCTGGTCGGAGAGATCCGGAGCCGATCTACCCGTCGGCTTGTGGGATTTTCCCCAATCAGGTATCTTCCATCAGCGGGACACTGCCTCTGCTGGGAAAAGATCTAAGATTTCGACTGGTCTCCCAGAATGTATCCAGTTATACGTTGCTAGAAGAGTTCATGCAGTCCCCCTGGGTTAGTCTATAGTGTTGGGAAAGAAGTGAACCGTTGCTTGTGTTAACTCATTACATTTCGAATATAATCCCTTATATCACTGATTTGGTGTTCTTGTGATGTGAGAAACTGTTGTTGTTTTTTGTTTGTTTGTTTTTCAGAGAAACGCGTTTAAAGGATGGCCTTTGAATACAATGGTGGGTACAATGTCAATACAACTATTTTCTCGACGCAAATTTTCAAAGCACGGGTATAGCATTAGAGGAGAGTATGCTACAACAGAAGAGATCCAAGTCTTTCATCTCTTCCTAGTAATAATTCATTACTACATAAATAATAATGTCCTAACACTTTCGGGTCATTCTTTTACTATATTTTAACATGTCCCTTTCTAGGATGAATAAAAATAACGATCCCATTGCTTGGTTATTGACTTTATATCAAATCGCTTTGGCTCATTATTACCCAGTGGTGGGTTATGAAATATATGCTGTAGATAGACTCATTACAGTATAGTTACGGTTTTTATAAATTCAGATTTTTGAGATTTATAAAAAATAGCATTTACAGAGTCGTCAAATATATTCTCCCAGTCAGAATAATTACTCCAAATTTGATGATGTAACTTTAGTAATTTATTGAAGCAAGAAAATAATACCTCGTTGATTACCCCTTGAACAAAATGTGTGTTCTCATTTCCATGTTTCCCTTGTATTTCGCAGGTAACAACATTGTAAAACTTGCTGCCCCTTCTAACACACACTTGGAACAAATATTTCCTATCACCTCAATGACCGCCGAGCTACCATTACCTCATTTGTTTCCTACTAACTCATTTGTTAGTGACTATTTAATCACTATAATTACGTAACTCATTTCTTTATTTTGTAGAAAGTATAATCTCTTAAAATTTTAAATTTGTAAAATCTGAAAAAAGTATAATAGAGTAGTGGATAAACTTTGTCTGGTAATGTTGAGGTAGCTACGTTCCGCGATGAAAAAATCTCACTCGGTTTAAGCTTCGTACTTTCTTTCTGTCTTCATTTTTCCGTTTTCTTTTCAATTCTTTCTTTTTCTTTCCTTTTCTATCTTTTTCTTTCGTTTTCTTTCTTTTTCTTTCCTCTTCCTTCTTTTTCTTTCCTTTTCTTTCTTTTCCTTTCCTTTTCTTTCTTTTCCTTTCCTCTTCCTTCTTTTTCTTTCCTTTTCTTTCTTTTCTTTCCTTTTATTTCTTTTTATTTCCTTTTATTTCTTTTTCGTTCCTTTTCTTTCCTTCTTTCTTTCTTCATTTTCGCGTTTTCTTTCTTTTACCGTTCTTCTCTTGTTTATTCTTTTACATGCCTTTCTCCTTGTAGTGGTATTAATGTCGTGGGAGTGGCCCACTGTGCGCCGCCGCTGCAGCCTCTAATCCCCCGCGCGCGCTAACGCGGTGCGGACGCGGCCGGCCGTCCCCCCCCCCCCCGCACTTCCCACGGCCTCACGTTCCTGCGCGTGCCTGCCGCTCTCACGGCGCCCGCTCGCCGCGCGCCACTCGTTGCAAGCGGCGACAAACGATGGGACGAATAGGCGAGCGGTTGTCAGAGGTTGCCTGCAGGTACACGCAAGCACGTAAAGCGAGCAGTGTAAGCATTTTAATCTAAGCTACTAATTTCCAATGCGCGCGGATATTGGAAAAAAGTACGCAATCCCCGGCGAAGAAAGTGCATTCTATAGTTTCCTTGATAACTAGGAACAATAATACTTTCAGTTTTGACTGTCCTGTCCTTTGGCTCGACAGCCTGCTACGTGGCTTGGCCGGCCAGCGGTGACCCAGCCTCTCGGCCATGCGATAAGGGGTTCGTGTGATTAGCACAAAGATATCCTTTCACCGTATATACTGGTCTTCATAACCTCAGGGTGGTCTTTTTCATCGTCACATTGTAATAGATACTGATACATTTGTAAGGAAAGCGCACAGACTGAATACGCATGCGTTATTGCTTACGACGCAGCTGGCGTCAAGCGGCAGAAAGGCTCCAAGGATGAGGCCGACCCACATTAAGATTTTGCTACTCACGTTTGCCGTTATGAAATAGCATTTTTTTTATATTCTTCGTAAGTAGTTTCTAAATCACTGCTGTACTACGTATCTGTTTTTACTTTACCATGATATTGCAGGTTTGTGAAGATGGTTTTTGTTAAAATATATAATGTATTGCAGTGTTTTATGATGATATTTTATTTGTTTTAGGGCTAGACATTTTTGTTTTTAAGTAGTGTGTGTGCAACTTTCTAGAAAACAATTTTCTACAGATTTTTTCAACAACGTTTTTTCTGCTGTAGGCTTTAGTTTTATTTTCAAAAATATAAGCTATTTTTCTTGGTCACTAACACACACCTTTTTGCTATCCCTAGAAGACGTTGAAAAGTTTGATAGACCTTTTGGTGCCAATTCAGGAAACTCTTTCGCCATACTCATTGTAGCTGATATCCTAGAGCACTTCAAACGCTATGTTCGAGAGCATATGTAAGCAAGAGTAATAAAAACATATTTTTACATATATTTTTGCACTTGTACTGAATTCTGCTGCTTCCACAATACCTGATAATATTCCTTCAAGCATACTTCCCTGAGTTTTATCTTGTTTATCTTCCACGCAATTTACCATTTGTGAAAACAATTGTCAACTCTTTAAGTGCATGTTGCTTTATGCTTATTAAAACCATTTTTTCGTAAAATAAACTGCTGGAAAAAATTAATGAATGACATTTGAAAACTACGTAAATACCATTTTTGACACAATAAGTTATTGTTATAATCAATATTTGGTTATTGAAACACTTTGAAATAAATAATTTATTACTGGTTTTTGTTCACCTAAAAACAAATAAGAATTGAATGTGATCGGCAAAAATGTTCGTTCTTCTTTTGTTCTTATATTTTTCCAATAGAGTAAGTTTTATAATAATAATAATAATAATAATAATAATAATAATAATAACTCCACCTAGGGAGTACACGACCTTGCAGTTGGTGGTGGAGCTTGAGTACCCCCATGAGCCTTAAAGCTATGTCAGTGGTAGCCTAGCTACCGGTGGGGCCTCCCTTGCTGAATGGGTTGAAGGTGAGGGGTCAGACGAAGAAGTACTCCATTTTGAGGAGAGTGGGAAGTAAGTAGAGAGGGAAGGGTCATGAACCTTTGGACTTCCTGTTGTCGGCCCATAGAGGGTACAGGAGAGAAACTGGTTTGGCACACCAGGCCACTGATTAGAGTGGAGGCCCGAACCTTGCATTAGCCAGCGAAGGAGGCTGCCTTCAGCAGTCAGTGAAAATCCCGTAGGGTTTAGTAATGCCGACTGGCGATCGGAGGGACCCCTTGCTGGGCCCGGCGGGGGGATGCCCCGAGGCCACTGTGGGTCGCAGTAACGGATGGCAGGAAACAACCCGAGGGTTAAGTGTGATCTGTGAACTCGAACTTGCGTCCTGCGAATCTTCAATTCAAACCAATGAGCAAAATGGATAGAACAAGCAATGTAATGAATCTTAACGTGCCTTGTTCTGCCAATGTCCCATACCTGCTCAGAAACCGAGCTAATGTCACCTTGTCGACGTCTGGCCATCCCACGGATGCTAGTCCCAGGGACCCAGAGCCGGCAGTAGCTCGAAGCCATCGTCAGAGATGGACCCGGGATGAATTAAAGGAGGTGATGTGGTGCTTTTACTACGCAAAAGCGAAAAATGGGGGCTCTGAAATAGAAGTTTTCAAGGTATGGAGAGAGCGGAACCCAGATATGAGACCTACCCTAGACTCAAAGAAGCTTGCCAGTCAACGACGATACATACTCAGCAGTGGAAAATTCACAGCAGATCAACTTGCTGACATTGAGAGAAATGCGGAATATGTACTTCGCTCGAACAATCCACATGACGAACATGTAGAACTTGAAAATGATGATCCCGTGGAAGGTTCATCGCTTTCCAGTGAAACACACGTCAGTGGTGAAAACTCATCTGGCAATGAATTACACGATAAGGACATGATGCGAAATCTCCTTCGGCGCGAGATAGAAAGAGTTAGTCAACTTCCGTTTAAATCTCGCGAACCGTTGAGGAGAATATACGAAAATGCCAAAGCTAAAAGAGTGATAGAAACAGTGAATTCTGTCTTAAATGAGGTGGTGGAGACCCCAGGCAGAGATCTAGATATTACTGAAATCAATCACATCATATATGCAACTGGATATCTAGTATCTCAGATAATTTTGGGGCCAGCCAAGAACACCGACGGCCGACAGCAAAACAGAGTAAACAGCTCTGTACCCCCATGGATGAACAGAATTATGAAACGGATAGCCGACACCCGGCGTGAAATATCATTCTTAGCTGAGGCATCTTCTAAATCAACGCACACCTCTAAAGTTCAACGAAAAATATTCAATGTTGAACAAAAATACCAAATTGAAAATGACACCAGCAGGCTAATGGTAGTTGAGAAGCTAAAAGAGAAAATTCAAGCATGGGCTCAACGAATAAGAAGGTACAAACGTAGAATAGATTTCCGTGTACAGAACCGGTTGTTTGAAACAGACGCGAAGAGATTCTATCGCAATCTGACTCAAAAACCGAATGGCAAAGCTGTTATTCCTTCAAAAGATGACGTCGAAGCATTTTGGGCAGGAATCTGGGAAGAGAGCAGATCCTACAACAAAGACGCATCTTGGCTTCAATCTGAAGTTGATGCTGCCGATGAACTTGTAGAAACAGTGGAAGATGTTCACCAATTCTCGGAAGAGGACCTCTTCCAAGCAATTAAGAACATGGGAAACTGGAAGTCCCCCGGGATTGATAAGATCCAGATTTATTGGATTAAGAAATTAACAGCAATACATTCTCATCTAGCAAAGGCTGTTAATAAAATTTTTGAAAACCCAAAGGAAATCCCGGAATGGCTCACACGCGGCATCACGTATTTGCTACCCAAAGCGGGAGACAGCTCTTTGGCGAAGAACTACAGGCCAATTACTTGTCTGCCAGTACTGTACAAAGTTATAACTTCAGCTATAGCTGACAAAATGTATAGACATCTAGATAAGAATCATCTAATGCCAGCTGAACAAAAAGGATGTCGTAAAGGCTCTTATGGGTGTAAGGAAATCTTGCTACTGAATAAAGTCATCTTGAATGATGTAAAGAAACGCAAACGTAATTTGAGCATGGCTTGGATTGACTACCAAAAGGCCTTTGATAGTGTACCACACGATTGGATTTTGAAGACCCTGGAGATCTATCGATTTCATCCTAGACTTGTTGAGTTTTGCAAGGCTAGTATGAAGTCGTGGAGTACCAGGTTACTAATCCACAGCGGAAAGGAAGCAGTAGAAACCAGAAGTATTCAGATTAACAGGGGTATTTTTCAAGGAGATTCACTATCCCCTCTGCTGTTTTGCATTAGTTTGATCCCACTATCGAGACAGTTGTCGCAAGCTGACTTTGGTTTTAAGCTCCATGGTGATGAAAGGCCAGTATCACATTTGTTTTACATGGATGATCTGAAAGTGTTTGCCAAGAATGAAGCGATTCTCTCCCAAATGCTGTCTGTCGTGAATGACTTTAGCAATGACATCTGCATGATGTTGATGGTCTTGACAAGTGTGCAAAAATCAATTTAAAAAGAGGGAAACTCACAACGTCTGAGAACATTGAAATTGATACGCACACTGTGATTCAAGATCTTGAGCCAGGTAAAACTTACAAATATCTGGGCATTGAAGAATGCGAAACCATCTCGAATGACAGAATGAAAGAGAGAATTCGTAGGGAGTATTATAGAAGAGTGAGACTGGTCCTGCAGTCCGCTCTGAATTCCAGGAATAAAATATCTGCAATAGGTAGTTTGGCGGTACCTGTAGCCGAATACAGTTTTGGACTAGTGGACTGGACTGAGCAAGAAATTCGCACCATGGATCGAAAAACCAGAAAACTGCTGACAATGCATCATGTTTCCCACCCTCGAGCTGATATACATAGACTTTATGTGGCACGTAAGGGAGGAGGAAGAGGCCTCAGACAAATTGAGGCCTCCTGGCACAACGCAATAGTCGGGTTGGGTAAGTATGTAGTCAGCCATCAAGACGACCCTCTAATGAGGCAGGTCATGAAATCTGACCGAAGAATGGGAAACAGAGGCATTGTTAGTGTAGCAAGAAACATTGCGAAGAAAACTAGGCAAGACACGTCGAATAACACAGACACTGAACTTCTGATGCTGCTAAACATGAAGTGTGAGACACAAAAAATGTTAAAGAAATCGTGGAGAGACAAACCACTCCACGGTCAATACCTAAAAAGAATGGACAAGGTGCAGATCAATAAAGATCAATCATTTATGTGGCTTAAAAGGGGAAGGATGAAGCCAGAATCGGAAGCACTTGTAATAGCTGCCCAAGATCAGGCCTTGAGAACACGACATTATGATAAAGCGGTTCTCAAAATTTCCCAAGATGACATATGCCGCATTTGCCTGGAGCAAGTAGAAACCATTGATCATATTGTCTCAGCTTGTCCAATCCTAGCAAAGACCGAATACCTTAAAAGACATGACAGGGTGTGTAGCTACCTCCACTGGCAGATCTGTACCGCCCTCGAAGTTCCAAACACATGCCCCAAGTGGTACGAACACTCACCGAAACCGGTGACGTCTGTTGGATTGTGTACGATATTGTACGACCAACAAATTCAAACTGATCGCACGATAGCGGCAAACAAACCGGATATAGTTATCCGGGATTTGGCGAAAAAATCGTGTTTACTTATCGATGTTGCTGTACCTTGCGATCAAAACGTCGTTACCAAGGAGGCAGAGAAACGTCTTAAATACAAGAGTTTGGAAATCGAGATCAGCCGAATGTGGGGCGTAAAAGCACAGGTCGTCCCGATAGTTATCGGAGCTCTGGGATTTGTTCCGCAAAATTTGAGTAAGAACTTGTCTAAACTCCCAGGTAATTCAAAAGACTGGGAAGTGCAAGAAATTGCTTTATTTGGAACAGCCCACATTTTGCGTAAAGTATTGTAGAGGCACTGATAGTCACCGAATCTGCTCCTTAGGTAGCTGGTTGCAACCTGGAGTAGATTTTATATTCAGCCGACTCATAAGATCTTTAGTCGTGATGTAATGGAATAATAATAATAATAATAATAATAATAATAATAATTAAGAAATGCGCACAAGTGTGCATGGAGTTTACAGTTCAGTCTTCGGAGCTGAGCTCCGTAATTGTTTTCTTGTTTTCCTTGCATGAAAGCACATGATACTTGGTACACTTTTCGTTGCACAGTTTGCACACGCATAGATCACTGGCGGTGTGATATGTGGTTGTCTTGCAGAGTTTATGGTGGAATCCATGCACCGCTAATCTGTTTACTACACTTCTCATTTCCTGGTTTGGTTTTGTCCAACTCCTGTCAATCATGGCACTCGTGCAGTAGAAAAGTTCTTCCACCTCTTCTCTCTTCTGTTGTCTTTCCGCTAGCAGTTTGTTGTATGCTGTGGTAGATGGTAGCAGTAGATTATATCTTAGGTCCTCAATTAGGAAGGGCTCTCTGGTTAGTAGATACACGTATCTGGATGGTGTGTATTTTGATACGCCTAGTACTTTCTTCAGGTACAGTGCCTTGATGTTTTCTAGTACTTTTAGATCTCTTAGTTTCAGGTATTCTCCTATTATGTGGATTCTATATGTTAATATAGGTATTATCTTTGTTTTGAAAATGTTCATTGCCGTTTCTAGGGATATTTAAGTAAGTTTTGTATCTACGTTTCATTACGTAGTTTGGTGATGTGGAACATAATTAAAGTATTTAGCATTTTTAAACTTTTCATCTATTGCTACAATTTAACAGCATGAATTAACAACACAAGTGGAAGAATTTAATAATATATCTTAGTAATTTCCGGAAGTTATGTTGAATTAAAATGATTCTCGTCAGGAAATATGCTTTATCGTGTGGTATAGTAAATTTCTATTGCTATAACTTTTCTTGTTCTTTTATTACTTCATAAAAATTACGTGTCGAACCATTTATCTGCCAGAAACCAGAAACATCCAACGTTGATGAAAAAGCTCTTTCAAATGTGAATGTTTGCATTCCCTAAGCAGGTTCACGTCCTCTCTAATAAAATTATTTTTTTCAACTATTACCATGACTTTCATTGTGAGAGGGCTAACTACAATCCTCTTCTTTCAACATAGCCCACGTTTTAAAGTTTAATTACAGAGTGCAATGCCCACATAGTGCCTACAAAATGATACTTCACAAAGAGTAAGCCTGAATTTTGTAAGGTTGCATTTTCCGTAGTGTTTAAAAGTCTTTTTAAAATAAAATTAATTTTATGATATAACGATTTCTGATATAAAACTCTTAATGCTTGCCACTGTAATAATTATGAAATTTGCTGATTAAATGCACTGTTACTGACTGCTACTCGTTCTGATTCTTGAAAAGTAGGATTAGCAGTACAACTTTCGTTTTGGTACGATGCATTGCATTCACTACCTATTTTGGCGTCAAAATGATAATTTAATTTTGTTATCTTGATGATTAATGGAAATATTTAAGATCAAGTTAAGACAAAAAGATTTGAATATTATTCAGATTTGAATCTTATTCATTCAGAATTTTATTTATATATGAATTTCGTTTGGTGACAAATCTGCTTAACCACAAAGCTTGAACTCAATTTGTTCTCCTCCGATTTCTTTAAAATCACAATTGGCCTTTAACATTACGAGAAAAATAGTTTCTAGCAAGCCGTTTATTTCCATTGGATCCAGCAAACGTTTTCACCAGCACAATACTTCAACCAGCCTCAGTTATGAGGTCGCAGTCTCCCATTCATGGACACTTCCACGGATTCACCACTTCCGCGCTTCCGCGTTTTTGAGTGCTACATTTCATCCCCCTCCATCCGCGACCTCTTCACTCGCCCCGCCGCCCACCGTCGTCCGCCCGCCAATCCATTCTGCGCACCCGCCCCCTCCTACTCCCCCGCCCCCGACCACGCCCACGCCTACGCCCACGCATTCGCTCTCGCACTCGGCAATTCATGCCCCGCGCCCGCTGCGCGCTTTACGCGCGGCTCCCTGTGACAGCCGCCGCTCGTCAGCCCCACTACCTGCTACCGCCCCCCCCACTCCCACCCTGCCCTCGCTCGCGCCCTCTGTCCGCGCCCTGCGCGCAGCCGGCGGAACGACACCGGCTCACCTCGCGCCGCCCGCTGGCGACCTCGAGCCGCGACCCCGGGCTTCCCCGCCCCCACCTCGCGACGATCCCACCTCAACTCTACGCCACACCGACGCACGTTGCGCTCAGGCAGACCCCTCCTCGACGCTACTCCGACCTCACAGCGACCCCACGCTGACCCTACCTCGACGCTACTCCGACCTTACGGCGACCCCACATCAGCTCTACGCCAGACCGGCGCACATTGCCCTCAGGCAGAGCCCACTTCGACCCTATGCACTCCTCTCGGCGATATCACCTCGACCCCACGCCCACTCCACTTCGACCCTACTCCGACCCCCAACTCGACCTCACGCCGACCCCACCTCGACCCCACGCAGGCCCCACCTCAATATTACTCCTACCTCATGGCGACCCTACCTCGACCCCACGTCGACCCACCTCGAACCCACTCCAACCTCACGCCGATCCCACCTCGATATAACTCCGAACCCATCTTGACCTCACGCCGATCCTACCTGGATCTTACTCCGATCTCACTCCGACTCTACCTCAACCCCACGCCGACCTCATGCCGATGCCACTTCGACCCCACGCCGACCCCCTACCAACCCCATCTCGACCCCATATTTCTCTCATACTCCACACCGCTCTCTTTGACCGCCCACGCTGAGCTCACCTCAACCCTACTCGCACATCACACCGGCCCCACCTCAACCGTACGCCGACCTCATACTGACCTCACCTCACCGTCACACCGATCTCACCTCGTCCCTATTCTGACCTCATGCCAACCCCACCTCGAACCCTCGCTGACCCTACTTTGACATTACTCCGAACTCACCTCGAACCCCTCGCCGACCTCACCTCGGCCCCACTTCGATTCCCATTGTCGACTCCGTGCCGACCTGACCTCAACCTCACCCGTCTCACAGCGACTTCACATTGACCTCACATCATCACGTCCTCCACACTTCCACCGCATGGTGTCCCGACATCTACCCCACGAACATCTACCTCACCTCCACCTCACGCCGGCCCCACTTCATCTCCTCCACAGAAACTTCACGCCGATTTCACCTTGACTCCATGTAGTCTCAAGCCCTCGCCCCTTCCCTCCGACCCCTCACCCAAGCCCTCGCGTCCTTCCCCCCGCCCCCTCACCAGTAGAGCGGGAATTCCTCAGAATGGGGCCCTTTCCTCCCCCAAACACCCGCGCGTTATCCTTAATGAACCGCCCGCGCACTCTGGGGTGCCTCTGCACGCTGCCCACTCCTCTCATGTTGAACCCCATGTCGTCGCCAGCCCATTTGTTTCAAGCGCCCCTCACTTTCCGCTTTCTCGTTGCCTGCTGCCTCTGTCGCACTTCCGCCGTCTCCATACTCATTGAGCCTCTGCTCGTCTCGTTTATCTGTCACTTTCCCGTCGTCCTCATCCAGACCCCATTCTTGTTCCTTCCTCACCCTGACTTCTCACCCTCCTCACTTTATTTTCTTCGTCCTCACTATGTGCTAATCACGCCTTCGTTCTACACTTCGTTTTCTTCATTCGTCCTGTCCTAACCCCCCTCATTCCAGCCAGATCCCATACTCACCTTGTCCTCGATACGTCTTCTCTCCATGCTCACATCTTCCACGCCGATCTCACACCGTTCTCCCAGTATCACCATCCCTATATTACGTATACCCCACGTCAAGCCAACGTCATCGTACGCCTCCTTTTCATCTCCCCCAGCCACCTCATGTTGGTTGGTTGGTTGTCAGTGATTCCGGGTGCATCAAGTGCTAAAGTCATTAGTCTCGTAACTGAAAAGCATTTTTTCTCGGCTGGCGGCTGTGATCTTCCTCCGTTAGATGGCGAGATCGGCGCCGACCTACCGTCGGCTAGGGGGTCTCCCCAACCAGGTATCCCACCAGCGGGGAATCGCCCCAGCCGGGACAAGCTCTAGGCCCCCGATCGGTATCCCAGCATGTGTGCTAGTGTAGTGCATGATAGTGTGTGTGTGTGTGTAAGAAAGGTGTGAGGATAGCACAAGGTAGATGAAGTTAAGATAGCGCGCGATCCGTGCCCCCTTTGTTAGGGAACTGCTCCGACATTCACCTGGTTGTGATCGGAGAAACCACAGAAAACTACTGATCAGATTAGCCACTTGACAGAATTCTCCACACAACAGCTGAATCCGACCTAGCTGACAAGCTAGTGTCGAAAATCCTACCACCGTGGGGACTCGAACCCGTGGGGAACCCCAAGTCAGAGGCACTGCAGTGAAGATGCCCTAAGCCATCTCTCTCGGTCCGTCCTCCTCAGCCCGTCGCTTTCGTCTCCATACACCCCTTTATACCATTCCGCTTCCTTTCCTCCCCCTTCGTGTAACCTACTTCTCTTGGCCAGCAGCCCCACACCGCCGCCGGCCTTCTCTCTCTCTTTCTCTCTCTCTCTCTTTCTCTCTCTCTTTCTCTTTCTTTCTCTCTCTTTCTCTCTCTTTCTCTCTCTCTTTCTCTCTCTTTCTCTCTCACTTTCTCTCTCTCTTTCTCTCTCTCTATTTCTTTCTCTTTCTTTCTCTCTCTTTCTCTCTCTTTTTCTCTTTCTCTTTCCCTCTTTCTCTTTTTCTCTTTCTCTTTTTTCTCTTTCCCTTTCTCTTTTTCTCTTTCTCTTTTCCTCTTTCTCTTTTCCTCTTTCTCTTTTCCTCTTTCTCTTTTTCTCTCTTTCTCTCTCTCTTTCTCTTTTTCTCTTTCTCTCTCTTCCTCTCTCTCTTTCTCTTTTTCTCTTTCTCTCTCTTCCTCTCTCTCTTTCTCTTTTTCTCTTTCTCTCTCCCTCTCCCCTCCACCCGGCTCGCTCCTGGCTCGGGCCACCACCCGCTCCGCGTCGCAGGCGGACGTATGTGTTTATTAGGGCGTGGAGCTGGCGCTGTCGTGCAGATAGCTCGTTCCGCGCTGAGCCGCCGTAAAATTGTCGCCACCTGCGGGCGCGTGGGAAGAGCGGCGGGACGGGGCGGGGCGTGATAACCGCGCGCGCCCTGAGGGACGGCCGAGGCTCCGACGCGCCGCGCCGCCCGCCGCCTCGTGCGGGAATGCGGCCGCGCGCGCGCGGGCTCTCGCGAACGTGCGATAAAAACGCGTCCCGCAGTTAACACGACGGCCGCCCGCGCTTCACGCTGTCGCGTCCGGCGCCGCGCCGCGCCGCGCCGCCACGCCCACTACTTCGCCCTCGCCCTCTTCTTTCCTTAACCTTTCACTCAACTCTCCACCCTTTCGCTCTCCTCTCCTCACCCTCTCATTCAACTCTTTCCTCACCTCTCACTCACTTTTTTCTCACCATCTCACTCATCGTCTCGTCCTCTCTCACTCACTCACCTCTCATTCACCTCTCCTCTCCTTACCCTCTCCCTCGCCTCTCCACTCCTCACCCTCTTACTCAACTCTCCACCCTTCACTCTTCTCATCCTCTCACTCACCTCTCCTCTCCTCACTCTCTCTCGCTCTCCACTTCTCTTCTCACCCTCTCACTCACCTCTCCTCTCCTCACCCTCTCGCTCACCACTCCTCTCCTCACCCTCTCACTCTTCTCTTATCACCTTCTCACTGACCTCTCCTCTCCTCACTGACCTCTCCTCTCCTCATTCCCTCATTCAACTATTTTCTTCTCACCCTCTTGCTCACCTTTCCTCTCCTCATCGTGTCATTCACTCGTCTTTTAACACCTCTGCCTCTCAATACCTTTTACCTCTCTTGCCATACTACGTACGTATGTAGTAAAGAGAAAGTATTGAAGTATTGTAATGCTGAACCAGAGTTAAGCGATTTCATGAATAACTCGTATTGTAGGGCTGTGGTATCGATGAAATACAGACGTCTTGTTCCTAACACGTTGTTTATTTAGAATCTACATTTGTCGGCCGTTGATTATATGGAGAAATCGATTGACAACAAAATTCTTTTTCTCTGCTTGCATGTCTACGTGAGTCTGACTGTATCTATGTGTCTCTGTCCCCTTCTTGGTGTGTACGCTGGCGCCTCAAATATTCCGATACTTTTCTCCAAAAACAATAACCCAGTCGACCTACTAGACGAAGTCAAAGCTCTGGAAGTTTCAAACCGATTTCTTTTTATTTTGGAGGCACTTTACATGAGCCCTTAACAAAAATTCCAAAATTTTCTCAAAAATAGGTCCAAATTTTTCGAATAAACCTTTTCCTAGCGTAGCGCAAATTATGCACAAAGCTCATTTTCCAAGTTTCATTTTCTTTAAAACATCTTAATTTTTGAAAATTGCAGAAGTTCAAAATCTGCTCGGCATTTGCCTAAAACTACAATATTGTGAATAGAGATTTTTTCCTTAATGCAATCTGTTCTTCAAAGTCAGTTCTTGAAATAAGGTCATGTACAATTTCTCAAAAATATGGGCAGTTTTCGTGAAATTTGTTTGGAATATTGGTAATTTTTAAACAATTTCTTTAAGACTGTTCCAAAGTTGTTCTTTAAATGTCTTTCTCGGATAAAGCGTAGTACGTGAGCAAAATGGTGCAAGACCCATTTTTGGCAAACCCTCAATAATTTCGAAAATTGAAAAGAATTGCCATTGCAAAAATTCAATATTGTTAGGGATATTTTTTCTTTCTCGCCCTTACTTTGTATGAAGAGAAAGATTTGTAATCGTGCTCCGGAAAGGGCGATTTTCGGCAGAAAAAAATCCCATTTCCAGACCTCGGTAAGGACAATGTTGTGTAACGTCATAGCATTGGGCTCGACCGACAGGAACCCCCGTCGTGCAGGGGTAGGGGTTGGTCATCTGGGGTCGGGCTGGCGGCAGCCGGACCTCTCAAGTCGTTCCGGTGGGAGGGGTTGTCTTTTGGTGCCGGGCGGCACGGCCGGAGACGGCTGGGGGCAGGCAAGTCGGAGACGCGTCCCGGAAGGCGGCTGTCAGTACGCACAAGGGATGATGTGTGACGACAGAATTCGGCCTGCAGATCGCGGCAGTCCCATCCGGTCAAAATCTCAGTAATGAGAACATGTGGGCCGCGGGTCGCCTGCGTGGGAGGTCACTCACGTGACCTTTCACAAAAGAGGCCAGTGAAGGAAACGGCCATTCATTCGAGTCTGAGCCGAATCACGGTGTGGATGCACCACTTGCGCCAGGGCGGTGCAGAGACGAGCTGGGCTCGTGAGGGCAATCCATGTGTTGAAACGCCGGTGTGGAAGTTATTCCATGTGTGACGGAGTGTTACGCTGTGTGCGGGCACTTGTGTAGAGTGAGCAGTGAGAACTATGTACATTGTGTACATAACTATACAATAAACTTATTTATAGCACAAGTTCAGGTCTGTGATTACCATAATATTCTCACGACGTCACAGTCTTGTTCCTATATATAATGAACTGCCTCAGAGAGTGTTGTGTAGTCAGAATACATGTTTTGACGGACCTTGAAACCGAAAAATGACAGCAAAATGCCCATCTGTCCGTTGACTGTCTTTCTACCTGTATTTTTGTCTATCTATTCCCATGTGGTCTATACTTACGCCGAAACCGTTCAGCCGATTTTGTCCAGAATTGATATTCTTCGACCGATTTAAATGCAGTCGAGACCCTCTGAGATTCATCAAATTTTGGTATTCGTGATGTCAGCAAATTTTGGTAACTCGATCCAGTCATATTTTCAATATACATCAAAATAATTAATAAGCTTGCAGTCTTACCTTCTTTTGAAAGTAGAAAATGAATAAAATATAAATTGGAAGAAAAGCAGAATAATAAAAAGATACCGCTATTTTTTCTGTCGCATTTCTTTCTCGTAAGTAAGAACTTCATATGGCTGACTACACTTTTACTCATATTTGTGGAGAGTCCGCGCTTGGGTGCCTCTGCTCTTGGCTTGGGAACCCAAATGCTAATGAGTAATCCAGTACTGTCGACAGGACATGCTGAGTCTTGTATGTACGGACATCAGCTGTCTGGGAGGAATATTGACGGTCGTAAGCAGCATCGTTCGGTGGAACTGGCACTTGCGAGCCAAGTGCCATTGCCCATCAACGGCGACGCGTAACGAGCCAGCTCGGTCGTAGATGAAGCAAGTTATCACCTCCCACGGTTCTCAATTGAAACTGTATTCCAGGGGATATAACGTATTCTGACAGACCCCCGATGGAGGACATGCATTTCCAGAGATCTTGCGCTTAAAGTATCTACCAAAGACAGTTGATGGGTACGTAATGTTTGCTTTTTATTTCGTCCTTTCATAACTTCCTTCTTAGCTGAAAGACAACTTTAGAGAAAATTTAAGAAATATACAAAATACTATTGTTTTAGTTCAATTAAAATAAACAGATTATTACTAGTGTGTTTAAAGAACTAACTGAAAATTTTATTAATGCTTTTAATATAAACCTGAACAATGTTAAACATATACCATTTTAAACAAGTAAAGCCTCTTTTCATATCCCCTTGGGTGCGTGTAAACTGGTATACATCACAGAATGTAAGAGTACCGAACGATCAATAAATTCCGTAAGGTTGCTGGGCAAGTCTTCTCAAGTTTCGATCAAGAACCAAGACGACCCGCAGATATTGATATATTCAATTTGACAATCTACTCCTGAAGATTCTAACAGGAAATGCATGAGCTTTTAGATCCCATTTTACCAATTAGGAATTTCTGGGTCATTCAGTAGAATTTACTTATTTCATTTAATGATTCCCAAAAATGAACAAAATATTGTATACGTGTGTGTGAGTGATGTATTAGAATATCTTTAAATCTTACTAACTACTGGCCTGTACCAATGACGTAAGAACTCCCGAAATCAGGACGCCGCCCACATTGTTGCCTCCCTCTCATTCTTCCTCCTGTGCTGCCATCTCAGGCCCCACCGCACCGCCGGCCGTTCCGACCGTGCACACACCAGCGTCCAGCGACGCGTAGTTTGCACAGCAACGCGGCCTAACTAGCCAGCTACCTGCGTGCGGTCGCTCGCCTCTGCCCTCCCCCCATGCACCAAACCCAGAGCTCAAACAAAGCGCGCGCTCCACGACTCCTGGCGACTTGAGTGTGACTTTGGAATTTCTGGGCTAGCTTGCGCGTGCGAGCGGGCACCGCCCCCTCCCCCGCGTGCCGCCTTTGCACACGTCATCAGATTTACCAGCGCCTTCGTCTTCTCCTCCGGCCCGCCTCCGCCACCGCCAAATCCACCAAATCGGGAGAGATGGCGCAGGACATTAACCGATGTCACGATTTTCGACACTAGCTACATAGCTAGGTCGAGTACAACTGATGTCTTGAGGAGAATAGCAGCGGACGACTGTTCTGATTGAAAGTTTTCCATGGTTTCTACGATCAGTACCAGGCGAATGCCGGAGCAGTACCCTAACAAATGGGTCATGGACCGCCCGCGATCTTTCCTTCCTTTCCTTGTCCTACCATCATCCCTTGCGCACACACTAACATGCACTACGGATACCTCGTATATTACCACACATTGCCGAGAGACTGGTGGGAAGCTTAGAGCTTGTGCCAGCTGGGGCGGTACCCGCTGGCGGAAGATACCTGGTACCGCCACCTCCCGAGCAAAAACACGTACTAAACTTATGGAACTAATGGCTCTAGTAGCTGGCGTGCCCAGAATCACTAACAATCAATCAATTAAATCCACCAACAACACAATCGTCACCAGCTTACCCTCAGCCTCTGGCATTATCTCCACTAACGCCTCCGCCCCCCCACCATTTGCGCCTTAGTCTGCAACGCCGACGTCGCCATCATCTTTCTTCACCTTCGCCAGCGCGAGCGCCACCGCCAGCATTACTGCCACCTCCACCTCCGCCACCGCTTATGCCAGCGCCGCCATCCCTTCCTTCGTCATCGCCAGTGCCATCACGACCATCGCTTCAAACTCCGCTCTCGCGTTTGCCGACACCTCTTTGCTATCACCATCTCAGCTTCCACCTTCGCCATCTCTTCCTTCGTTAGCGTCAACGCGTTCTCTATCTCCGCCTCAGTTTTACGTCTTCATCGCCGCCATCTCGCACTTCACCTGCGCCATCGCAACCACCTTCTCTGCCTCAGACCCACTGCCATCTCTTCCGTCGCCATGGCCAGTGCCATCATCATATCCGTCTCAGCCTTCCCCTTCGCTAACATCTCTTTCTTCGCCTTCGCCAGCGCCACCGCCACCATTATCTCAGCCTCAGCTATCGCCACCATCTCTTCCATCGCCAGCGCCACCACCATCACCGCCTCAGCCTCCGCTTTCACCGCCAGCTCTTCCTTTGCCAGCACCAACGCCATCGTCACCACCATCTCGGTTTACGCCTTCGCCACCTCAGCACTTCCCTCGCAAGAGCCGGTGGCGCTGGCGGGGCGGGTCCACCATTCGCGCACTGCACCCACCATTTCCGCTCAGCCTGCGTCTTCGTCAGCGCCGCCAACTCTTCCTTCGCCATCGCCTTCCCCATCCTCCCCCCCTTCCCCGGAGAGATGGCTCAGTGCATCAACCTGATGTCACTGCAGTCCCTCTGACTGGGAGATCCTAGGCTCGAGTCCCGACGGCGGCAGGATTTTCGACACTAGTTTGTCTGCTAGGTCGAATTCAGTCGCTGTCTGGAGGAGAATTCTAGCAGCCGGCTGTTAGATCGGTAGTTTTCCGTGGTTTCCTCCGACCAACACCAGGCGAATGCCGGAGCAGTACCCTAACAAACGGGACACGGACCGCGCGCGATCTTTCCTTCTTCTTCCTTGTCCTATCCTCTCCTCTTACACACACACTTACACTAACATGCACTACACTACCACACATGTCGGGAGACCGGTCGGGAGCTAACAAGTTGTCCCGGCTGGGGCGGTGCCCCGCTGGTGGGAGATACCTGGTTGAGGGGAAAACCCCGCTAGTCGACGGTAGGTCGGCGCCAGATCTCGCCATCCAGTGGGGAAAAGGTCATCGCCACCTCCCGAGAAAAACACGCACTACACTTACGGGAATAATGACCAAAGTAGTTGACGCGCCAGGAAACACGAATCAATCAATCCTTCCCCTCCGTCTTTACCCCCTCCTCTACCTCCCTAGCCGAGCCGCGGGTCCAGGCTCCGGGAGCGGCCTCTGGATTGGGAACAGACGATCTCGCCCGGCGCGTTCCGCATGCCTTGGCTACGGAAATGAAACGACAGCGCCCCGCCCCACACCCTGCGCCAAGAGACAGACGAATGTGCTACACGAGGCCGCTGAGTTAAAGTTTTATTTCTCCTGAATTTATTTTTTTTTCATTCTCGTGTACGATGGTAACGTAACGAAAGAAGTGTTTTTGACAAGGAGCAGAAATTTTTGTAGTAATACCAATTTTTAATTATGAAGGGTTTAGAAACCATGAAAATGTGTCGTTACCCACCGGTAATTACTCTAAATGCATGTTTACGAAATAATTCGTGTAGTCTCCGGTGAGACAGATAAACAGGAAGACGTGTGAAGAGAACCGTAATATCAGTAAGAAACATGTAAAGTGTGTGTTCTGAAGGAAGTGTTCAAAGAGAAGATTGTTGTTAATGACCATTATGTGTGAACGACTTTATTTATTACTAAATACTACTAGCACACCCGTGCAAAAACTCTCGCATGTTAAACGTCACCCTCTTGTCTATTTTTCCATATCCATATTAGGCATGTAATATTACTTTTTTCTTCAGGACCCTCTTACCCTCCGTCACTTACACCATTGTCAATACAAGGCATTCTTTTTGAACGTTATTGCGTAGAGGTACACCCGTGTAATTCAGTCGCGAATACAATCAAGTAATTTGTTTAATTCTACATACAGTTGCAGATTCTACAGGCTCTGAACAAGTGGGGTAGAATTGAGATGCATAGAACCAGCAAAATGAAATAGAATGTTCAAGAAGATCTCATCCTGTAGATTACAATGTGAGGAACGCTTATTTGTTTCAAAATTTTACTTTCTACTGCCCTAAAACGCATCGTTTAGGAGTTATTTAACGATAAAGATTCAAAAAGCAGCCACGAGTTGCGTATTGCATCTGATATAAATATTTTTTTAAACAAATACTTCATATTTTTAAAGTCAAGTGCAATTGGTCACGTCTCCGTTTCTTTAGAAATCTCATTTATAAATATTGGTTGTCTCTGAGAGCCGCAAAAGGTATGTATACTACTGAAATAATATAGAAGACTATTGTCAGAGCTTTCGACCGAAGTAAACAGTCAAAGTTCAGGTAATAAAATAATACCTTGTATTTCACATGAGCGATTGTACATAGTCATCATTTATCCTTTCCCTAGTCGACGAACAGCTCTCATTATTTGCTCAGTAACTTCCCTAGACAGAATGCAATTACCTTGTTCTGTTTGCAATTAATTCCACCGCTTTTGAGTGTGAAAACAAGCGTGTGTTGTAATTAACGAAATTCTCAACGACAGTCCACTCTCCACGAACCCTTCTAAAGAAAGAGAAGCCCTTTGGGCACCTGCGGACGCCACCCGGCGCGGCGGACAGCGCTCACGCGAAACAACGCCACGTTCCCGCGACACGCTGTCGTGGGGGTTGGGGTCTGGCACCACGTGCAGGGGAGTGGAAGGACGGTAAGGGCAGAAGGTGCCCTCTGGGCCGTTCCCTATTCTGTTAAAGGCCTAAAGCGGATGAGAGGGAGCAATCAGAACAGGGATGACCCCAGTCATGGCAAACAGCAGTTTATTGGAGAGGTGTTACTTACACAGGCAGCTGACGTAGCCCAGCCTCGGCGAGGACGGTCCTCCGGAAGAGCGACTTAGCAGCGGCCATGGCGACACTGGGAGTGCACGGTGATCAGGGGCAAGGGCAGGAAGCTGCTAGCAGGACCCCGGAGGGTCTGTCTGGACTAGCGGGATTGAGGAGTGTCGGCAGGGCCAGTTAGGGCCGATCTGAACCGACGGGGAGGTGAAGGGAGGTCGGCAGGGCCAGTTTGGGCCGATCTGAACCGACTAGGGGTGAAGGGAAGTCGGCAGGGCCAGTTTGGGCCGATCTGAACCGACGGGGAGCGGAAGGTCCGTGCACGCGGGCGACGAGCTCACGAGTAGCATTCGTCCCCCTCCTAAGCGGAGGTCAAGCTGTTATATAGGCCTTTTCTGCTGAGACGCTCATTCCGCGGCGGAGCTACGTCATTATGCTTACGCGGGCGCCAGCCGTCTGCGGCCACGCGACATCACTCCCCCCCTCGAGAAGAAGATTGGAGTCCCATGTCGCGTTGCCGCAGTGGCTACCGCGTGCTGATTGTTTTACAGTTATTACAGTCTACATAAACTATTAACTTTCACTTCACACTACATAAATAGAAAAATACAAAAGAAACTGGCTTATGTCTACAAAATTAATCTTGTACAAAAATGAAATAATGATAACTTGTAATTAACACATAACATAAAATGATATTTTCTTGTAATAAATTTAACATTATGAACGATAATTTTCACCCTTCTGAACAATTTACAAATCTTTACATTTCTATTTAATTACTCTAGCTAACGTCATCTATTAATCCGCACTTTACATTACAATGATTGAAAAACACAAAACAAGCCGGCTAAGTTTAAAAATTAACTAGTACAGAAATGAAATACTTGCACCTTCTAAATAACAGAAAATTAAAATGATGCTATTCTTATAATAAACGTAACCACATGAATCATAACATGTGAGTATGGTTTTCACCTTTCTGCAATAATTAATTATTAGTTCATTACTCTGACACAAAATTACATATTGAACACTTCTTTTGCCAAGGTTGTGCATCTCAATATTTTGCATCCATACTGAAGTTAGTAGGAATTTTAAGTTTTCTAGAATTTATAATACTTTAAAATATATTTTGAAAAAATAAGTAACCTCATAATTATGTATCGTTACGAACATGTGTTCTTTATAAATTGGGGTAGGGCAAAGGGGTATATGCTTGGGAGAGGGTCCTAGAAAGAGTATATGGGCAAGGGCAGTTTGACTGCAGTCTGCTAATGGGAAAGTTGATTGTATCAACATTCCTCATCGTCATTGATCTGCCATAGTCAAATGCAATCCGACAATCCAAGCACTTAGTTACTCTCCAGAGAGATTTATTGAACTGATTGGCTAGGGCACGTTGGCTGCAGTCTGCTAATGGGAGAGGTGGTTCTGCCATCGTCTCCTCACCGTCATAGATCTGCCTTTGCCAACGCGGTCGGACAATTCAAGGAGAGAGCTCCTCTCAAAATCTTTGGAGAGAATCTGCTGGCAGTGACTGCAGCCTGCTAGTGGGAGCGGTGGTTTTCCCGTCTCCTCACCGTCGTAGGTCTGCCAACGTCAAGCCGTGTCCGAACATGACAAGTGTGTGGATTGCGGGCAAACCTGCACCAAGTCTGGGGCAAAGTTAAATGCCGAAATTGGGGAAAATGTAAGCAAAAGGGCAAAGAGGCGGGGGTGATTTTCGGCAAGGAAGACGCCGGACGATACAGAGGTATGGAAACAACAAAATCTGTACAAGAACTACATTTAGCAAAGAAATGTTCAACATTTTGAGACAAAAAGGAATGCTGCGTAAAGAAATACAGCGCGTATGCGACGTTGCTGCGATGAAGAGCTCTTTCTGTACCGCTGACTGAGCCGCGTGGCGTGGCGTTGGCCCCTCTGCGAGGCAGGAGCCGCACGTGCGGTCAGACCAGGGAGGCTGCATCTGATTCTGTTTCTATCTCGTGAAATCAGAGTAAGTTCGATCGTCATGAAACAGTACACATTCTTCTGAAAAATAAAACCAATATTAATTTCTGCACACATATTTTTGAAAACTAATCTCTTAAGTTTGAGACGAGAATGTTCTATTTTCTATTCACTTTATTCAACAGATATACGAAATAATACTGATTACAATACTTTCTACAGAGCTATTTGGCTGAAATATTACGTATTGTGCAACCCTGTGATACTTCCCTATACATAGCCTACTTGTTTAATTATCTTCGTTTTCAAGAACTTTATTTCATACTTATTCATACTTTACTTCTTATTACTACTCTAAAACAAATTAATGATATTTCCTTACGTTTCCCTTAATTCTTCTGGTAAAAGTACATTATTGTACATAGCTATTAATACATGTACTTATTAATTCTCTAATTTCTAGAACAACAAAAATTAATTAATACTATTAACTAACATATTCTTTTAATACTTTTGTACAAAAATCTACATTGTTAATCCCCTAATATTTACTTATTTATATTTTATTTTTACATTATACTTGGTTTTCGCTGACTGCGGCCTGGTAGCTGGCGTAGGCTATACGCCCAAGGTACCTGTTGTGAGGCCACCGGCGCTGATGCAGGCGACGGTAGATCGTCGCCCGTTCCTGCATTCTGCTGACGCAGAGTATTATCATATTTTGTCCTTACTTCTTCTGTGGTCATAGTGGGAACCTTTGTGTCTGCCTCTGGTGGGCGCAACTGATGCTTTAAAGTCTTTCTTTCATTTACTAGTAAAATTCGAGCGAAACCCTTTTTTACCTTTGACACTATAGGAAACACATCAACCTCGTCGTCCTCAACGAATATCTCAGAACCATCTTGCGCATCAACCCTTATTGCCATTTTCACCACCGGGAACGGTTTGACCTTTATTTTGCTTATAACTTCTCCGCACTGCATACTGCTTGCCCGGTTTATGCTTGTCCCCGTGGACTTTCTGCATCGCGCATCAATTTTTATGCATGCTCTACATAATTGATCAGCCAAACGTTCCTCCTCAACATCCGGAGCGGCCTTCTTATCAGCTTGTAACCGCCTTCCAGTAGCTAAAACGTGGCTATCATCCCCATTTGAGCCTTGCGTACACCTATTCACACATTCAACAACATTCATACTAAAACGCGAGCACGGTTCCTGGACCCATTCACTACTCTTCAGTGATTGTCCACCGGAAACTGTGCTATACAACACACACGAGCTACTCTTTGACGTCGATTCAACGTCCGCGTTTCCGCTTGTAACCGTGTGCTGTCTGTCTCGCGCATCAATTTTTACGCATGCTCTACACAATTGATTAGCCAAACGTTCTTCCTCAACATCTGGAGCGGCCTTCTTATCAACTTGTAACCGCCTTCCAGTAACTAGAACGTGGCTATCATCCACATTTGAGCCTTGCGTACACCCATTTACACATTCAACAACATTCATACTAAAACGCGAGCACGGTTCCTGGACCCATTCACTACTCTTCAGTGATTGTCCACCGGAAACTGTGCTATACAACACACACGAGCTACTCTTTGACGTCGATTCAACGTCCGCGTTTCCGCTTGTAACCGTGTGCTGTCTGTCTCGCGCATCAATTTTTACTACGACACAACTATTATTCTGCTCTGGCGAAGAAATTATTGGCAATATTGGCTCTGGAAGCCTATCTACAACTTCGTTATCTAACTCTGTAAAGAAATCCGAACACGTGTTATGGCGTTTTGGCCCGGAACTTACCGGCAATATGGGTTTTGGCAAGCTTTTTTCGACTTCTACATCTACATTCGAAAAAAAATCCGAAGAATTTCTTGGTTCCTTATTTCGCGGTAATTCAGGTGACAAGGGTGTTTGAAGTTTTTCACTTTCTTGAACTTCGAGTGCACCTAAAAAATCTAAAATGTCTTTGTTTGTTACCCGTTCTTGTTCTGTAACTTTATCTCTACTCACATCCATCTGAATAGTTCCCTTACTCTTTTTACAATGTCTCGTATACATTTTCTGCGCTCCTATTCTGTCCAAATTGCTAGTTGTCTCTCTCTTTACGTGAGCTCTATCTTTCTCTGTTTCCTCCGCTTCTAGACAGAAATTTCTGTTTCCCGTCCTATTTGCTCTAGACGTTATTGTACTCAAGTTCGTGGAGTGCTTTTGTGCTAATACCATTTTCTCGGTTTTTGGCCTAATAGTGCAATCCTGCCGTTTAAGAAAATCTAATCCCAGAATCCCATCGTAATTGGCTCTTCCCAATTCTGCGATCAAAAAATCTTGCGTGTATTCCTCATTATCAATTTTGAATTTTACCGGACATTCTCCGTGAATTTTAAGTGGATGTCCGGACGCACTTCGTATACTATTATAATAAGGTTTTATTTTAAGTTTTGTCTTTAACAGAGCGTCCGCGTTGAGTACGCTGCAACACGCTCCCGTATCTACTAAAAGAATAAAATTTTTATTAAATATTTGCACTTCTGCCGTTAAACCAGCCTCTGGATTAACTGTTAGAATTACTGCATCCCCGCACCGCTCGGAGCGGGGCTCTCCGAGTTTTTTGGCGAATTATCGCAATTTATCGGCCTGTGCCCTGTTTTTCGACAGATACCGCAAATGGTTAAGGGGCAATTATATGCTGAATGCGACGTGTCGCCGCAGCTAAAACATTTCCTCTCCTTGGAGCGGCAGTGTCTGCTTAAATGACCTCGTTTACCACAGGTGTTGCAAGTTATGCGTTTTGCCTGCGCCTGCTCGGCGAAACGCTGCGTTTGCTGCTCGCCCGTCGGTGGACGTTGACTTGCGCCTTGAATAAATGCAACTGCCTGAGGAACTTCCGGTGACATTGCAAAACACGCGGAAGATGCTCTCGTGTTGACCGAGTTATATCCCTGCATTACCATTTCTTGTGTACGTGCGAACTCTTCCGCTTGTATTATATTTTGCGGATTTTGTACTAACACGAAACGCCCAATTTGTTCTTTTAGCCCCGATAAAAATTGTGCCAATAACCGTTGTTGAAACATTAAGGAGGTTGCCTCTGTTTGTATATCTCCATATGCTTCCCTTAATTTGCGCCAAATGCTTCGTAATCTAGTAGAATATTCAGACACCGATTCTATATTTCCCTGCACCGTGCTATTGAAAATTTTTTCTAGAGTTATTCTAGAAACTTTTGGACAAAATCTTTCTTTCATAAATTTTGTAAAATTTTGAAACGACTCTAGTACGTGGGGGTGGTTTTGCAAGAATTCATTTGCTGTTCCCGATATTCTAAGGCGGGCAGCTGCCAACGTGCCAGCCTCTGACCATGCGTTAAATTGGCTAACTATCTTTAGTCTTTCTAGAAACGTTTCTATTGAGACATCGTCATCTCCCGTGAAGCAAGGTATAAGCATAATGTTATTGCTTAAACCCAGATTTGGCGTTGTCTCTCTAACTGAGTCTCTAATAAATTCTTTCCCGGTGTTTCTCTGAGGCGTACTGGTTTTTTCGTCGCTACCTAGCATATTAATAGTGTTTTCTAGACCTGTTTGCCCCGTAGGGGTTAAAACGTCCCACGATAAAAGATCCATTTTGAACTTAAATGCACTTGTTTAATCTTTTAACCCAATCCCACCTTCCTAGCGTCATAAAGGAAAAAAACGAAAAGCAAGAGAAAAATGACTTTGGGTCACACACCAGCCATTTTCGCAAAGCGCTTCGCCAATCAACAGTTTTGCCATGCCCGAGGGTGTTTCAGAATTGTAGGACGAAAAAGGAAAAAAAAAAATATCGGTAAAGGATACATGGAAAATAAAATTTAAAAAAAAATCCTGCAAAATTTCCCCTTCTTTTTTGATAAACTTAAGGAATGTTTTCCCTAATTTCTTTTTTCAATAAATTAAGCTGTTCATGCGACAGACCGTAAGCAGCTCTGTGACAATCTGCAAGAATTTGCTCAATGTATTCCGGTACCGTAACTGCTCTGGACTGTTCTTTTCTTCTATACTTATTTTCCCATATTATTCCCCTTGATTTATACATTTTGGTTTGGAAGAGAAAAACGTTAGAGGGCGGGAAAAAAATTCTGAGTTTTGACCGCAGTTTTGCTAGTTCCACAGGTAAATTCACAATCCCCTGACATCCACGTTGCGCACATACCGCATCCCCTTATCGTTCTGTTCTCGACACACCCAATACTGATCTTACTTGTGGTGTATCGCGGACCGCACACCTGACACCATTGTCGTGGGGGTTGGGGTCTGGCACCACGTGCAGGGGAGTGGAAGGACGGTAAGGGCAGAAGGTGCCCTCTGGGCCGTTCCCTATTCTGTTAAAAGCCTAAAGCGGATGAGAGGGAGCAATCAGAACAGGGATGACCCCAGTCATGGCAAACAGCAGTTTATTGGAGAGGTGTTACTTACACAGGCAGCTGACGTAGCCCAGCCTCGGCGAGGACGGTCCTCCGGAAGAGCGACTTAGCAGCGGCCATGGCGACACTGGGAGTGCACGGTGATCAGGGGCAAGGGCAGGAAGCTGCTAGCAGGACCCCGGAGGGTCTGTCTGGACTAGCGGGATTGAGGAGTGTCGGCAGGGCCAGTTAGGGCCGATCTGAACCGACGGGGAGGTGAAGGGAGGTCGGCAGGGCCAGTTTGGGCCGATCTGAACCGACTAGGGGTGAAGGGAAGTCGGCAGGGCCAGTTTGGGCCGATCTGAACCGACGGGGAGCGGAAGGTCCGTGCACGCGGGCGACGAGCTCACGAGTAGCATTCGTCCCCCTCCTAAGCGGAGGTCAAGCTGTTATATAGGCCTTTTCTGCTGAGACGCTCATTCCGCGGCGGAGCTACGTCATTATGCTTACGCGGGCGCCAGCCGTCTGCGGCCACGCGACAACGCGACAAACAGCGGCGCAAACTGCCCGTGAAGGCAACCTCGCGCCGCGACGTGTCCGGCAGGGCGGGCGGCCGCGCGCGCGGGCGGGCGGGCGAGGGTCGCCGGAGCGAGATAAATCGATTACGTCAAACGCACCGGTCGCGAGGCGCGCATTAGCACGCAGCCGCCCGACCTGCCGCCTGGCCGCATTCCGAACGCCCCGACGCGACGACGCCGGCTCGCCCGCCTGCCAGCTCGCTTGCCCGCTCGCCTGGTCGCTCGCCTGCTCTCTCACATGCTCGCTTGCCTGCCGGCTCTCTTGCCCGCTCGCCTGCTCTCTTACCCGCTCGCCTGCTCTCCCTGTTCGCTCGCCTGCTCGACCACCTGTTCGCTCGCCTGCCAGCTCTCTTGACCACTGGCCTTCTCTCTCGCCCACTCGCCTGCTCTCTTGCATGCTTCCTCGCCTGCTCGGTTGCCTACTTGTTTGGCCGTTCGTTCGTCTGTTGGCTCGCCTGTTCAATCACCTATTCGCTCGCCTGCCAGCTCTCTTGACCACTTGCATGCTCTCTCGCCAACTCGCCTGCTCTCTTCCATGCTTGCTCGCCTACTTGCTCTCTTGCTCACTTGCCTCCTTGCTCGCATATCTGCCTAACTGCCTGCTTGCCTGTCATCTCTTTTGACCATTCGCCTGCTCGCTCGCCTGCTCGCCCGCCTGCTCGCTCGCCTGCTTGCTCGCCTGCTCGCTCGCCTGCCAGCTCTCTTGCCCGCTTCCCTGCTTACCTGCCTGCTCGTCTGTCAACTCTCTTGCCTGCTCGCTCGACTGTTCGTTTGCCTGTTCGTTCGCTTGCTCGCTCGCTTGCCAGCTGTCTTGCCCGTTCCGCAGGTCAGGTGGGAACCATCGTTTGCGGAGGTCAGGGTTCTTGCTGTAGGATTGAAAACGGCCATCTATACCCCGAGTTTCACGGCACTCACGTCGTTAGCTTTAAGGTGGGGGCAGTGAGTAGGTGGCTTTCCACCAATCGTCGGGCGGAATTGGGCGTGGGGTTTGTTAGATAGCATCCTCTGTGCAGCAGGGCGGTAGATCTCAAACCCACATATAAAAGTTCAGACGGGGAGCAAGAACCTCTCCTAGCGGCTTTGCCTAGGTTTCGGCAGCATTCACGTATATAGCTTCAAAGCGGAGGCAGAGAGGAGATGGGTTGGGGGCCCCGAGCCCCCCAGACTTTAGTCCCAGTAGGATTTCGTCGTAGCAGTGGCCTGACGCACGGGTCATAGAGGAAGGATTTGTCCCGGCGAATTGTGAGTGGTGCATTGTTTCCACTCCGGCCTGGAAAACCAGTAGCTCTAAGCTCGCAGGACGACCCGACCAAGGCATTGAATGGGAAGGTTCCTGAGAGGGTAAACTGCGTTCCCCCGGGATCCGGATACCAGCCTGTCAACGTGCTTGTGCGTTGGCAGGGGGTGCGAATAGAAGCTAAACTCTATGTACCCACCCCGGGGAGAAATCGCCCTGGTTGAACATAATGTGCGGAAAAACAGATGTCTTGCCCACTCACTCGGCTTGTCCACTCGCCCGATCCTCCCATTAGCTTAGCCTCTAACTGCTGCATTCACTCAACCACCTACTGCTTATCCGTCCTATAGGTCTACCTGTTGAGGAAGGGTCTCGGTGGCAGTCTTGACATTGCAGCGTTGCTGATCAAGAGATTCTAGGCGTCGAGTCCCGATGGTGGCATAGTTTGAACACTTACTAGACGGCTAGACTGGATTCAGTTGCTGTCTGGAGGAGAATTCGTGCGGCCGGCTGTTCTGATCGGTATGTTTCCGTAGTTTATCAGATCAGTGTCGGGGTGGGTAACTTGGCATAGGCCACGGATCGCGCGATTTTAGCGACCGTTTGCTCTGATCGTCAATTTTCTGTGGTTTCTCCGATCCACACTAGGCCCTAGCAGTACTCTAACAAACGGACCACGAACCGCGCGACATCTTTCCTTCCTCTTCCTTGTCCTATCCTCTCCTATTACACACACGCACACTTGCACTACACTACCACACATACCGGGAGACCAGTCGGGAGCTTAAAGCTTGTCCCGGTTGGGGCGGTGCCCCGCTGGTGGGAGATACCTGGTTGGTGAAAACCCCGTTAGTCGACGGTGGGTTGGCGCCGGATGTCCCCATCCAGCGGGAAAAGATCACCGCCTCCTCCCATTGAAAAAACCCGCACTACACTTACGGTTCTAATGACCTCTGTAGTTGACGCGCCCGGAATCACTAACAATCAATCTATCAATCAACCAACCCCTAAGTATTAGTTACCGCTCCCCAGCTGTGCCGCATCCACCCCCTCCTGCATGCCGTAGGCCTAGGAGAGAGCTTCATTCAGCACGCAGGCTCTCCGAGAATTTGTGGCCGCATTGTGTGGCAGGCCCAGTGATCATTGGAACATACATTCGGAATATGCGCCTGGCTAATGAGCCGACCGCGGCCCCATTGTTTCTTCGGCTGACATGTGTTTGCCCAATTATCCGGAAGCAGTGCACAATCGCCGTGCCTCTGAATGCTGGCCTACTCCGCAGAATCTAGCGGCGCATAAACGATACGAAATCCCCGTGAGAAAATTAACTTCGCTAGAATTAGTAATGTTATGCAACAGACTGCGGATCCAATGAGCAAGTTATAGGTTTCGTGCCCCTCTTAAAGGCAATATTTAGTTTTCCGTTTTACTAGATTTTTTAAAATAATTATTTTACATTATAATACCACTCAAAGCAGTATTTCCATTACTAATATACTCGTACATTTTTATATTTCACGCTAAACATTTTTAAAATTATACTTTCAAAATTGTTGCTGAGTTCAATTGAAATTGCCCTGAAATACTTTCTGGGTCCGCTACTGAATGTAGTGTCTGTTGAAACTCACTGGCAAAACTTCGGAAATGGGTTCACGTTGACAGCAGAGGAAAAATTTGTGCTCTTTTGTCAGAATTGCATATTTTCACGTGTACGTTGTACCTGTGTGGGCATTAGTACAGTTTATTTGCGGCTGTTTCTTCAACTCGCCCTGCATTCACATGTCAAGTTGTCCGAGAGTATTACTGACATAAGGCAGTTTTGATCGGTTTCTAGATTCATTGAACACATCGAGACGATTGATTTATGATTTATGTTTGGCGGTGAGTCAAGTACTCGTTATACTCGTGTTGTGTAAGGTATTTATCGGAAATTTACGGTGTTTCTCCAGCAGGGACAAGCTTTTATCTTCAGACTGTAGGCAAACTCCATTGTTACAGTTTTGGCCCGGACCTCAGTGTACGTATGTGTAAGATTGTCCCGTTTTTTCGCGTACCGCTGCGTCATTCGCCAGCTATTGAACGGAGAAGCCATCAAAAAATATCAATCAAAACAGACAGCCGCTAAAATTCTCCTCCAAACAGCTGTTGATTTCGATCTAGCTATGCAGCTAGTGTCGAAAATTCCACACCGTCAGGACACGAACCCACCCCAGGATCATTGATGCTGCAAATATTCCGAAGAATCCCACGATCATTGATGCTGCAAAGATTCCCTAGAACCCAAGGATCATTGATGCTGCAAAGATTCCCTAGAATCCCAGGCCCATTGATGCTGCAAAGATTCCCTAGAATCCCAGGACCATTGATGCTGCAAAGATTCCCAAGAACCCCAGGATCATTGATGCTGCAAAGATTCCCAAGAACCCAAGGACCATTGATGCTGCAAAGATTCCCTAGAATCCCAGGACCGTTGATGCTGCAAAGATTCCCTAGAATCCCAGGACCATTGATGTTGCAAAGATTCCCTAGAATCCCAGGACCATTGATGCTGCAAAGATTCCCTAGAACCCCAGGATCATTGATGCTGCGCCCTACTCTCCATCCGCCGTCTGTCCATTTGTTTGTCCGTCAATGGTTTGTTTTATGAAATTAAAAACCACTAAATGAAAGTATTGAATAATACGTTGCTCTCAAATCAAGACCAGTCTGTTTTCAGTCCTTCCACTAATATACGGAATATCACAATCTTTAAACTTATCTTCGCATTAACAATGTAAATCGCAACTAGTTTGCACGCCATTTGCCGAGGGTCCAAAACTAGGAAAACAAACAGGAATCGTTCACAAATATTAGCAGTTACTGCTTTAGCGATTGAGTCTACAAAGCACCACACATTCATTCGTCTGTCCGTGGTGAACAACATTAGCGCCCAAACCAAACACAGGATACAACAGTATTTTATCAAAGTAGGTTCCATATTTTTACTTTGAATTCCATTTTAAGTGTTTTATTTAATAATCGACAAAAGCTCTTATTTTCGTTATTGTTCCCCGAAGTTAGCTGTCATCAAATCGTATTGTAGCGAAGTTCTTTGGCTTAATATTGTACCCCAAAACGCCTGATATTACTTGCTCTCTTTGCTCTTTTTTCTGTAAAATCTGTTTTAGCGTAAGCGTAACAATCTACTAATACGTATTTGATCATTTTGGTCTCAGTATTCTCGAACACCTGCTCTAAAGTGATCAATATTTGTATGGTATCGATTATTAATTTGTTGTCGATCCGTAACTGCAATGTTTGTATAATATCGATTCTAATTTGGTTGCCGATCCGTAACTATGATTGTGTATCAACTACCAAAAGCAGAATTGGCTCGGACATGGGACATAAAAAGATTGCTATAATCAGGATATCAAAAGCACGTACTACGTATTCCTGGCGGTTTATTAAATGTCGCAACGCTTTTGATGTCACAAGTTAATAAATCACAAGTGCCTTTTGTAAAGCGCAAAAACGTGGGGTTTATCTAATTGACATGTGTTTCATGTTACATTTATTATGTGCATGAGATGAAATTCTCTGTCAAAGAGAACTTGTCAACTAGTGCACATGCCAATAGTATTCTGTTAAACTATCGCTTCGTGGACGACATAGACGCCACGTCCATCAAGAGCTGGAGGCGATGATGCGTGAATTAGGCATGATATGTAGCAAGGTTGGTTTAGCACAACTGAACGTGTCTAAAACAAAAATTGATAAGCAACAAGGAAAAACCAATCAAAGTGGGGCAAACTAGTTTGGAGTAATGTCTAAATGAAAAACCTAAACGAAATGCCTAAACGAGACACCTAAACGAGACGTCCAAACGAGACGCCTAAACGACACGCCAAAAGTGTACGACTAAAAGAGACAAATAAACGAGACACCTAAACGATATGCCTAAACGAGACCCCTAAACGATATGCCTAAACGAGATCCCTAAATGAGACCCCTAAACGAGACCCCTAAACGAGACAACTTAACAGACACCTTAACGAGACACAACGTGACACCTAAACAGACATCTAAACTAGACTTAAAGAAACGCCCAAACGAGACGCCTAAACGAGACATCTCAACGGGATGCCTAGACAAAACTCCCAAATGAAACAACCACCCGACTCGCCTAATGGAAGCGCCTGAACTCGCGCCCGGGAGTGAATTCCTGGGCGAAGACGACCCTTCCCCGTAATCGCCCAGGGACGGGCTGCGTCTCGGCGCGTGGCCGGCCGCGCGGGCGGGGCGAGGCGAGGCGCGGGACGGGGCTGGGGGCCGCGGCCCCGGGTGCGGGGAGATTGGAGTCGGAAACTAGGCGCGAGGGCGCCGACCGCCCCGGGGCGAGAGACCTCCCTCTGCGGGGGGCAGATGGGTCTCATTAAGGGCCCGCCCTCGCCGTCCTGGGAGCGGCCCTTCGGCAAAGGAGGCCCTGGCCGTGACTTGCATGCATAGCGAAACTCGTCAGTTTCATATCCCTTCTGAAAATAACACGCTGAGAGAATATGGTGTTAAATAGTCGTAAATAAAAGAAAGGCGCTGTCCGGTATCAAATATCGTATGTTAGGGCGTAAGATCTTTTCGATAGCATAGCTATCATCATCATTATGATCTTAAGCCTCAATTTACGATATTTGATACCGGATAACACATTTATTTTATTTATAATTAGAAGGTATCTACACTACCATCACGTGTATTAATATGAAAATGGTGTGTTTGTGTGATTTATAATTCGCCATCGACACAATACGTGGTAAATGTACTACAGTTGAGTAGACAAGCAAACTTCTTCCAGAAACTGCAAACGTATTCAATTCGTACAATTGGTAATTTGTGGATTATTTAATTAAAAAAATTATCCAGCCACACTCTCAACCTGTTACGTATCGCTTTCTTGATATTCGCGCATCATTCAGAAATTTTACGTCCCGGGCCCTTAAAACTCGAATTTCATCTCTCCCCGCAAGCGGCCATACGTGTTTCTTAGACTCCAACGTAGCAAAATAAGACATTTCTGAAACTTGTTACATTTTTGAGTTTCAGCTCTTCTGGGTATCAGTCACTTGTACAAATGATTGTTCCACTTCTACAGATCTTTAGTGGATATGAAAACGATTTGAGATGGCAGCTGAAGTTCTGTGAATTGTCTCATTGTCAAGGAAGGGGGTCGGGACAGGGCGGGGCTAAGCGGGGCGGGAGGTAGGTAGATGGGCTCAGAGGAGCAGTTGCTGAGGAAAGACAGCGGTGGAGATTTCGCAAAGCCCTTGCGGAGGAAGGCGGCAGGGTGAAGGAGCGGCGGTGGAGGCAAAGGCAGTGGCCACGCAGTCGTAGAAAGTTGATTTCGGAGACTGCAGGTTCGGTGGTGTAACGATTAGACTATCGGGCTGTTATACCCAAGTTGCATTGCGACTTCAAACCCGGTCGAAGCCTTAGATTTTCAAGGGAGAAAAATTCCTTCGTACGCCTTCCTTCGAAGGGAAAGTAAAGCCGGCTGTCCCATGTTTTAGATTTACTGCACGTAAAATATCCTCAAGCATAAAAAAAACACTGAGCTAAATTTAAATCACCTGTTTCATCACCTGAGTGATACCTTCTTTCTCTGTAAGATGGTGAAAGGAGCATAGCGAATTTTGCTTGAACAGACGGAAGAGCGGGCCTGATGACCTTTTTTCTCACAGGTAAAATAAGGCACAATTAAACTGGTGAAAGGGATAGCTGGATTGGTGTGAAGAATTCTTGGATTTGGGATGCCTGGAAAGGGAACATTTGTTTGTGAAACACCTAAGGCATTTGAGTTAATGAAAAACGTATGAAAATCGCGTATTTAAGAAAATATCACTCGAGCAGGTGACGCGAGAAAAGTGAGTGAAAATAGGCCGTGTTTTGTGTCAAAAATTCGGTGTAGATGGGATTTAAGGGCATTTCCCGTTCATTGCGGAACTTGACCAATTTTGCTAGGTTGATTGATTAGTGATTCCGGGCATGCCAGCTGCTAATTCCATTATTCCCGTCAGTATCGTGCATGTTTTCATGGCGGGAGGAAGAGATTATCTTCCCCGCTGGATGGCGAAATCCGGCGCCGACATACCCGTCAGCTTATTGGTGTTTCTCCATCAGTATATCTTCTACCCGCGGGACACCGACCCAGCAGGAACAAGCTCTAAGCTCCCGACATATGTGGGAGTGTAGTGCAAGTGAGTGTGTGTGTGTGTGTAGGGAAGGGGTGAGGATAGGATAAGGAAGAGGAAAGAAAGATCGCGCACGGTCCGTGGCCGGTTTATAAAGATACTGCTTCGGCATTCGACTGGTGTTGATCGGAGAAAGAACGGAAAACTTCCGATCAGAGCAGCAGGCCACTATAATTCTCTTCCAGACGGCGACTGAACTCGACTTAGCTCTCTAGTCAGTGCCGAAAATCCTGCCACCAGGACTCGAACCGTAATAACTCCCGGTCAGATTCACTGACAGTGACATGAATTGATGACTTGGCTGTCCGGCTGACGCCGCGTGGTTGGCATAGAGGCTGACGTTTCGCCTGTCATGTCTCGGGCTTCCTCAGGGTAGTGATCTCACCGCGGCGTCGCTCGAACAGCCAAGTCATGGGCCCGAGCCGCGGAAGCTTACGCCTAGACATGAATAGTTGTTCTGAGACCTAAATCGGTGAAACCTGACCGTACCCTGAAAATGCAAGGGGAAAGAGAGTCAACTTGACCGAAAACAATTGCTATTTTGTTGCAAAGCTAACTCAGCTGCCGTAACACGTTCCACTTTTTGAATCACCACTTACCATACAGGAAGTTAAGCATCCATAAACAGCTGTAACTGTTTGTCAAGAAGATCCCCGCTGGCGGCGGCGGTGACCAGTCCGGTGACCCAAAGGAGGCGTTGGGTGGCTCGCGGAGGGGGGGACGGGGGGAGACGGGGCGGAGACCGGGACGAAGGTCCACGCGGAGCAGATGGGCCAGGCGCCGCAGCTGGAGTCGCCAACTGCCTCCCTCCGACGAGGGACGGCAGCGCTGCGGTAGACGGAGGACGACCCGAAGAAGCGGGCGCGGGAAGACCAGATGCAAAGGGACGGGCAGTCGCGTGATTAACCCATTTCTGCCTAGAGTGATTCTGTTCGCACAGCGCTCGCTCATTGTTGTCGCATTCGTGCCCGCACAGGAGCCGTTGCAGACCTCTGGTAGCATGGTTTTGCCACTTTTAGTGCTATTCAATTGTTATGTTGTGGTCTCGTAGGGACATTAAATTGTTTTTAGTACGAGACCATATGGTCTTGTAGGGTGATTATTCTTTTAGTACGAGACCATATGGTCTTGTAGGGCGATTTATTCTTTTAGTACGAGACCATATGGTCTTAGGAGTTGGTATGTCTCTTTTATAATAATAACTCGCAATTGGTCTCATTTTAGCGTTATCAATTGAAAAACGTTGTCGTGAGACTACAAGGACTCATACATTTTTAAAATAAACTTAATTGCATATAACATTATATAAATATTGGCACAAGTGTCATTGTATAGAAATGCGCCAATTACTGTTGGCACGAAGGCGTAGTTCGCGAAAAAACTGCACGGTACTGACGTGTAATATAGCGAGTATGCGCTTGGCAGTGAATTTGTTAAATAAATAATCATTTGTTTAACATTAAGGGTTGACTTTTATTGAAATGAATAAGAAATGAAGTTATTACGAATAAATAACAATTATTATTTGCATTTTCCGACAGCGTGTGACTTGGGGCCTCAGAGGTCCTGTATAATCCATTCATGTAGTTTCCCCGGACTATGCACCCTAGGATTAAACTATTGCGCACACTATGGTGAATGAAAAGTTTCCCTAATGACACGAAGAAAGTAGTAAATTGAAAAGGGCATTGACAAGCAATAATCTTAACCCAATCTTAAACTTGAGACGCAGTGTGTTTTGTATTCGGAAGGGAGTGTCCACTGGAGCTACTGTGAGAAAATACGTTGGGAGACAATGTGCACACTAGTGGTGCTAAAACGTACTTTCTCACCCTTACTAATGCTTATATAATACTAATTATATTTCTCTTCAATTTAACACATCTGTCATCATTTTTTGTCAAACTCATTTCAAATCATAGAACATGTGGTGCGAAAAATAAATTTTCAATCAAATATCAACAGAAATTTGAGTGCTATAACTGCCTTTCATACATCAATTTCATGTCTCAACACAATACGACATGACAACACAATACGACTCGCCTCGCCACGAAAGCCACAGCACGCATAACTACGACACGATATGACGACACGACACGACACGCTTCGCCAAGAAAGACACGCTACCCCAACCACGACACGTCATGACAACACAATACGACACGCCTCGACACGAAAGGCACGCCACGCTCAACCACGACACGACATGACATGTCACGTCTCTCCACGAAAGCCACGCCACGTCCAACCACGACACGTCATAAAAACACAAAACGACACGCCTCGCCACGAAAGCCACGGCACGCCCAACTACGACACGATATGATGACACGACACGACACGCTTCGACACGAAAGTCACGCTATCCCAACCACGACACGTCATAACAACACAATATTTCGTACGACACGCCTCGCCACGAAAGCTACGGCACGCCCAACCACGACACGACATGACAACACAAAAAGACACACCCCGCCACAAAAGCCACGCCACGCCCAACCACATCACGTCATGACAAGCCAAGCAATGCAACTACACGACATGACACACGACACGTCCCTCTGCTCCACACCATCCGATGCTCCGCCTCACCGCGCCCTCAACCCCCACTACTCAACGCCACCCTTCGCAACTCCCGTAACGCCCCACCAAGCCGTACCACGCATGCCACGCCAGACACGCCGCTCCCCACCACGCCCTAGAGTTTATGATTCTAGCCGACTACGAATTATTTCCGCAAGGCCTCAGGAAACCGGCAACATTTGCTCTTTGCGAAGCATTGTATTACATCTCCAAAATGTGTCTGTGTAATTTCAGTGAGATCCTTTAATTCTCTCTGTTGCTTGTCGGCGCGTGAAAATACACGTTTCGTTCTTTTACTTATTGTAGATAAAAGCATCTCACTTCCCATTTCAGTGTCAATTTTTTAAAATTTTTGTATGTTTTACTTTCATTTTTATCTTTAAAATAATTAAGTTTTAATATTAATTATTTTATATTAACTTTAATTATAATTACCTTTAAAATATTAAAGAGTATAATCTATTAGATGTTACAATTTGATATATTTCGACAGAAAGTCTTTAAAAAGTTTCGCGCTTCCTTTCGTAAATGTAGAACATTAAATGTTTCAACTCTAAATATCAACCGAGTGGTTAGGCGGAAGAGCAGGCCGTGTGGGCTGAGCCTCACCACTAATAAAGACTTATTATGTAATTTTTTCTCGGAGTTTTCTCACCCATGGTTCAAGATTTGAGGGGCCTTAGCTAACTCAAGGACGCATGAAGTTCAACCAAACATACCTATTGAAACATGGCATTGATGAGAATGATAAGAAATAAACTGACTCGGTAGTCCAAGACTTGATTTCAATTTTTTTTACATGCTTAATGTTTTTATCAGATAGACTAGTATGGGAAAAGAACACTTAGGGCAATGGTAAAAATACAATCTCCAGTACTTACTTCTGCAACATTTTTTGGAACAATTAAAAATTATATTGCACGTTGAAACGACGAATTTATCAATTTCAGTTGAGTACTGTCTGTGAATGATCATATCTATTCAATAAATATTATTACTATTATTATTATTATTATTATTATTAAAATATAATAATGAGTTACAATATTAAGTGAAAATAGTAACAAAAGTGTTACTTTGAAAGATTAATAAGTGTCAAGGTGCATTGAAGGTGAGAACTTAATGTGTTTCAATTATAAGATTATATTCCAGATATACTTACCAAATTTTGTTCTTTTAATACTGATTTTTTTACTAATATTGGTGTTAGAAAACCTTTTAAACCTATCGGCGTACATCTTGAAATAACAAAATGCTGATCCGATGTGTTTTAAGTGAACGCAAAACGGCAATCAAATTGCAAACATCTCTGTTAGCTTAACTCAATTTTTTAGTTCCATGCCTGACGGAAATTTATGAAAAACGCGATGTTTCCGCTTGGCCGGGATGTGTAACGTTGCGGCGCTATAGACCGAACACGAGGCCTAAAAAACTGTCGGTTCAGCTCACAAGGAAAGCGGGGCGGCGGCAGTGGGTGTGTTCGTAGGGGCGAGGGCAGGGAGGGCGGCGAGCGGGACATTAGCGGCGGGGGCGGAGGGCGCGGCGAGGTCCGCGAGGGCGACGGGGACGGTGAGGTAGGAGGGAGCGGCGAGGGCGGTGAGGGCGGAAGGATCGGCGGGGGCGGCGGGGGTGGCGAGGGCGGTGAGGGCGGCGAGGCCAGCGCGGACAGTGAGGGCGGTGGAAGCAGCGGTGGCGAAGAGGGCGGCGTGGGCGGCGAGGGCGGCGTGGGCGGAGGGTGCAGCGGGAGCGGCGAGAGCGGCGAGGGCGGAGGGAGCGGCGAGGGAGGCGTGGGCGACGAGGGCGGTGGAGGCACCGGAGGCGGAGAGGGCGCTGGGGGTGGGGAGGGCGGCGGGGGCGGGGGCGGCGGGGGAGGCGAGGGTGGCGAGGACGGCGAGGTCGGCGAGGACGGCGAGGTCGGCGAGGACGGCGAGGGCGGCGTGGGCGGTGAGGGCGGTGAGGGCGGTGGGGGCAGCGCGGGCAGTAAGGCTGGTGGGGGAGCAGCAGAGGCGGAGAGTGCGGCGAGGGCGGCGAGGGCAGCGATGGCGGATGAGGGAGGGGTGGCAGTGGCTCTGTGCGTGGAGACGACACAAGCAGTGACGTGCGTTCCGAGGCAAAAAGCGGCTCAGAGCGATGGAACGAGATATTTGCGGAAAGAGGTGGAAGCCAAAAAACGCACGTTCAAGAGGCATCGTTTGTAAGTGATCCTGTGATATTTTAATCGGAAATAACGCATTAGAAAATATTCAGTCTTGAGAAAATGTCAAACGAACAAAATGTTTTCTTGGCAGGAAAAAAATTAAATATTTGAAGACGTATTTTTTTATAATTATCAATTCTTTCTGAGAGATCAAAGGAGTTAAACAGCAAGTATTCGTTCTGTATCATTCCGATCTGGCGAATTATGAAATATATACGGTTTTTTGAGAACACATCTGCATTTGTTTAACTTTGATGACACTTATGTAGCAATAGAATAATTTTATTGTCTCTACACTGACGGACAAATAAAGAAGCTTGGTTTTTTGTTCATGGTGAAAGATAAATAATAAATGAAAGAATAAATTTGCCTTGCTTTACCTTGCACTTTTGTTAATCTTAAAACAATAGTGTCATTGAATGTTTAGATTTACTAGTAGATCTCACGTCAATACATGTCTTCTTTCTGCACTCAGCGAAAAACAGTTGATGTCCAATTGAAAAATCGTGTAGCTTACTCTAATACAGAAGCGTGTGTTTCGACTACTTCAAATAAATATTTGTTACAGAGAAAACGCTACATTATTTGTGTTCCGCTTTGAGATTTACTTATTTTTTTTCCGACGGCGCCAAAATTAAACATTTTAGTAATATTTGTGAAGAATTTTCTCATGTATGTACAGTCGTATTATAACATGCACTTAAACCGTGATCATCTCAGTTTTGGGAAGAAGTTTGAGTTGCAAATACTTTTCTGTTGGCAATGAGGATGTGTACCAGAGAAATAGTTGTATATAAGTAACTAAAAATATCATCTACACTTAAAGTATGAGAAGCAATTGGTGTCCTCTTCTCACATTTCGTTAAGATATTTACAAATAATTATTAATACTTAGTACAATGTCATATTTTTTTGTATTACTGTGGGTCAAAATATATCCAGCTGGAGCAAAACTTGTTGGTTATAGAATAAATAAGGTGACACATTTGGAACTGCCAAATGATGTTTTCGTTTGAAGCAATCACAAAAGTTATTCAAGATTTACGTAGAAATATGTTTCAAGTGCTACTGAAGTGATTATTATTTTACCCCCAGTATAATCGACATAATTTTATAATTTCTTCACAACAGACCACTTCAAAAACATAAAAAAGTGTCAAATAAAATGTTCAAAAGGCGTTGACATCCATACATATTGTTAAGTACAACTTACTCTTCGATAGAAATATTTTCTGTAATTTGTATAACTTTCAAGTTTTTGTTTCAACAGCTATTATATAAATATTATTTCTATTATTTACGGATGATATTCATACATTTTTTATTGACTCAGGTACAAAAAATTTACTTTTACAGTGCAAACGTTTCTGGAAAACCTCGATAATATAATTCCTAGCTTCCAGAAATTCATTCACAAACAATAATGCATACATGAGTCTGAAAAAAAATATAAATTGACATAAGAAAAGCTCGCTCTAGCTTCTCTGATGCGCCTAAAACGTTTGTTTGTAGTAAAAATATGAATCATTACTTCCACTGGGCTGTCTCTTGGACCACCTTTTTCAATTTACTACTGCTCCCCGTCCTCCATAAAACTGCAAAGGAGGTGGCGGGGGGGCGACAGGCGTCAACAGGTTGCGGGGCAATTCCGCACCAGGGAGTGGCAGAGATGGCGAGGCCCAGGGACGGGACGGGTGGCGAGGTACAGTGGCACGAACATTTTACCTAGGCACCAACGAATTCAAATGTTGTGCAGCGTACAAAAACTGAAAACGCAATGTTCAACGTAAAGGCAGTGGCGTAACTTCAGTTGGTATCACTCGGGTCAAAACTAATGGTATCATCCCCCGCCCATAAATTAAATATAAAAAAATCTATTAATGAATAGTTTATACATTATTTTAAAAAAATATATTTACACATAACATTTATTCCTAATATATTAAAAAACTGCATTTAGTTCAAAATAATTGAAATGTATTTTTTAAGTAAATCTAAGACGAAGTATAACTAATTAACAGGTGCATTTTTTTCTAAAAATATGATTTTTAAATAAATCGTTAAAATTATATAATTCCAATTATAACATTTTCTAATTGGTGTCACCCCTAAAATGGTGTGGGCGGACCGCCCCTCCCCTGCCCTCATCTAGTAACGCCACTGAGTAAAGGTAAAGGTATCCCTGTGCAATTGCACGTAGGCCGATGTGTCCCACAGGGGAGGTAAAGAAAGGGCTACTCGCACAAGTAGGAGGCTGTGTGGCGAGCACAACGCTCCGGCCGCCTGTATCCCCAGGTAGGATCCTGGTACTTACTTGGAACGTTCAAAGTCATTACATAAAATTTCATATACGCTGTAGTAAAATATGTGTAAGAAAATGAAATATTATATATTATCTTTTACAAGTTGAAGAAACCTGCCGTTGCTGGGGTGTTCGTTCATCATTATCACCTGTTAGATAATTGGCATACCTATGTTGTTCTGTAAATGAATTTTGAAACAAACAATGCACACACTTCTCTTCCAACTTTTTTGCCGTTAGGCTTAATTATTTTACTACTAATAGTTGCAGAATACATTTTAATCTAACGAAAAACATTTAGATAAATATTTCAATGTGTAATATTTATTCCTGATATTCTGAAGGATTAAAAATTTAAACTGAAAAGTAAAAATATGAATGTCGTTAAAGTATGTATAATTTGTTAATAAAATAAATGATTTTCTTCTCATATTTTTTTTCTCCTCAACCGGCGGGATTCTTAAGTTCGAGATCCCGGTGCACTAATCCGGTTGCCGCGATGATATTTATGGCCCTCATTGTAGAAATGAAGACCTTGGTGCAATAACATGTTATGCTACACTTCTGATGAAATTGAAATATTAGTGTATTTCGACGGACTATTGGTGCATTTAGATGTTGTATTTTTATTTTAAAGATTCACCGCAAGATTTCAGTGTACTTCATAAATTAATTTTCTTTATCCCAATGTGTAGAATGTAATGTCTAAACCTTTCCTTTCCTTTTCCCTAAAACTTACGTATAGCGGCATAGCATGTTATTGCCCCGAGATCTGCAAATGTTCTTCAATCTTATCAGCCTACACACGCTTGAACTGAAGAGGAGTGAGATCAATAGAGATTTTTTCACTAGCATTTGTTATGTTTAAACTACACCTTCCTCAGTTGATGAACACAATACGTATGTCTTGTTCAAAACTTGCATTTTTACTTTTTGCATGCTGCATACGCAGTACAGAGAGAGTGTGTTGCTATGCTGCAGCAGAAAGCAGCGAATTTTGTACAGAAAAACTCTTATTGTGGGGTCCTGATACCGATAAATTGGTGCAATTACAGTACTTTCTCTAACACGTTGTGTTGTCAGAATCCATGTTATGTAAGTCCACGATATCGAAAAATTGATTTTCGGCAAATTGTGTGTCCGTCCGTCTGTCTTTCGTGAACAAAGCTAACGGCAAAACAGGAAAATGGATTTTCACCAAAATTGATACTTCCCATTCCAAGATGGTTGATGACGAGACCCCTTGAATTTGAAACGGATAAATTGATTTTTGATATTACTTTATAAGAAACCTTAACATTTTCAGTTGTTTTCAAAAATGATTCCAATTTTTTAAATATTTTTCTTCGGCTAGAGCAACAGATGCTTAAGGAAATGGCGCAGTTCACATTTTGTTTGTCGTCTTTCACACATACACAGATATTTTCGGCGTCTTCCTTCAATTTCAATGAGGGTAAAAATGTTCTCAGTGAAGATTTGATCCCATGGCCCTACAGAGGAGTAATATCGCAACGTCGATTGTTTTGAAAAGTATATGAAAGTTTTAACTTGGAATTTCCCCCCAAAAGCTGCAGGTTAGACCACTGTAAACGAAGAGTTGCTGCTTGCGGAGTCGAAGTTTCTCGCAGCTTCCTTATCTGGAAGAGCCGATGGGAAGGACCCGGGCCTGTCGAGGCTGAACGGGGGGGGGGGGGGGCAAGAAGGTGAGATGGCCCAGGGTGAAGTGTGGCGACGCAAGGGGGAAGTGTGACGACGAAAAAGCGAAGCGTGTCTGTGTGAGGCGGGCGCACTAGAAACAAATGAGAATAGGGCCCGAATTTCTGTGTAAATACGTATTGTATATTCCTTGTAGGTAGGAAGAGTGCTCACTTGGATTGAAATACATAATTTCGAGAGTTATTTAATCATGATTTTATAATGAATAGGTACCTTATACATTTTGCCTGTTTCCTTAATGAACATATTTCTGCAAATTCCTAATTATTTATACATATTTTACATGAAGTGTTTCTCTTCATAAATTTATTTACTGCATTTAATTTCATTGATTTAATTTTAAGTTTTTAATGTGTGTTTCTGTGTGTCTACGTACTACATTGAACCTAATATCAATTTTCTGTATATGCTGTATTTAAATTACGCATGAAATTTAATAGGAAAATCGCGATTGTTTCGAGAATTACTTGCCGTCGTGTTCATATTGAAAATCATTAACGCTGATGTAGTAACACACGTGACATGAACTTCCACAAGAACCAAAGGAGAATCCTTTACGCTATTGAAAATCATTAACGCTGATGAAGTAACACAAGTAACATGAACTTCCACAAGAACCAAAGGGAGAATCCTTTACGCAAATGTACGAGAAACAGGTTGCGGGATAGAAAAGAACTTCCATCTTCTTGGTATGTAGGTGGCTGCTAAGGGATTCTCGAAATTGTGATCAAAAGTTATTATAATGCTTGTTAAATAGATGGAAATTAAAGCAATGGACTCTATTGTGGATACTAAATAATACTGCTCATCTATTTTCGAGCTCAACAGCAGTGGCGTAGCGTGTCTCGTGCGTTTGGGGATGCTCAATAATAATGCGAACTGAAGACATCGTGATTCTTATTGTTCTCTAGAATCTAGGTTATTGAATCAAATGTTACACTACTTCAACAGATTTATGTCAGGACACTTCTTGAAAGCAAATTATGAAGTAGCTCCACTTTAGTTCTCACGCGCGATTGACAATGAGATCACTTGTGAATTGATATATTTCGAACCAAATTTAATATATTAAAGTCAGAATTCAACTTCTTAGATATTAATTGATAATTAGTAGGCAAGCACTATATCTACTATTTGTGCTCATTACCAAGCACGGAATCACGAGTGAGAAAGAAAAATATTTCTCTGACAACCTCAAGTGTGCTGCGCTCTCGTGCATAAACAAGCAAAACCTTTGTCACCAGCAGTATGCTGCCCGTATGCTGGCTTTTCGGGACTCGAGAATCCTGGGGCAGGGGTGAAGATGGGAGGGGAGAACCTCATCGTCTGCGCATGCGTTATTGCTCGTCGCCATCTCGCGGCAGACGCTAGAAGCATTTTAGCGTCCAAGCAATCAGAGGCCAGCTTGTATAAACGCGCGGAATTCAATCATAGGAAATCACTTTAAAATTAATACAAAACGTGTTGCGCTCAATGCGTTTCACTCACTTGGAAGATTATCAACACAATATTTAGGATTCTTTGATTAGCATTTCACGTGGGGATGTTCAGCATCTTAAAGTTCCCTGACGCTACGCCACTGCTGAACAGTGTAGTAAGGGTCAAGTATGAATATTGGTCTCAAAAATTATCAGAAACAATATTATGATGGGTTAATGCTCTTTATGTGGCATATTTTGGTGCATATTTTTGAAGTCTTTACTCTGTGACGTACTGGAGTGAATGACACAGACACGGTGTTGAAGATAACAATATTTACATATATTTACAAAAACTTAACAGTTAAAGAAATTTTACAAATACTAATTAAACCCCGGCAACCTTTTTCATCCCTTTAACCGCAAAAACCCCGCGGCTGTCCCGAGGCCCTAAAGCCCAGTGCCACTGTTTGAAAGCAGGTACAACGCGTGATGCTATGCAATCGGACGTTAAGTCCCGGGTATCCACGTACCTACATGGCCTGGCGCCAAAACCGGTCCCCGCCCCGGAAACCATGTGCTGGAGAGCATTGGAGATCTCACTCAGCCCGTCGGCTAACAACAAGCTCGACGAATCTCTCTGAATCTCCGCGAGTGCAGAAAGCGCCCGCCTTATATACACCCCCGTCTCCCCCACCCGGCGTCATGCTGTGGGCGTCCCCAGGCTCGATGGCTAGCCGTCTTGTACGATCGTCCCAGACTCGCCACTAGCCTTTCTCAACACTTTGTTTGCGTGGGATGTTTCCTACAGCAGTCGCATCCTGTCGGTCGCCCCATTATTTTGAGCTCAGGTGCGCCCTTTCACTACAGCTTCCGGCTCAGGCATGCCGCTCGCTTGGAAACGTTGCCACGACACCACAACTGCATAAATGCATACATATTTCATAGATCAGTAATCGTATAAATCTGGTTCCCTACTTACGAGCGAACAGGCTAATGGGTAGTTTGGCTCATGGACGAGCAGACGAATGATTGGCCGGTAGGCTGCCATGGCGGGCGGGATCTGGCAGGGGAGTGGCGGAAGGCGAGTCAAGTCACTCAGTCTGTACGTCGTCGGTTGATTGATGGATTGTCTTTTTTCGGGCGCGTCTACTGTTACGGTCATTACCCCGTTAGGTGTAACGCATGTAATACGTATCCGGGAAGGTAGCAGGAGGACCACTGCTCCGCTGTTACGTGAGATCCGGCGTAGACCTAAAGGTCGCCTTGCGGGGCTCCCCCTCCGGAAACCCCCGCCAACGAGTTACCACCCCAGCTGGGACAGACCCTGAGCCCCCGACATGTGTAGTACATGTATGTGTGAACAAACATATGGTTCGTGTAAGAGCAGGCAAGAATAAGGAAAGAATGATCCTACTTGTGTGTTAAGATATTACACCGTCATTCGCCTGGTAATGATCTGAGAAACCACGAATAACTACCGATCAGAACAGCCGGTCGTTGGAATTCTCCTCCAGACAGCGCATAAATTAGACCTATCTGTTTAGATAGTGTCAAATATACGCCACTGTTGGTGCTCGAACACAAGCACTCCCAATCAGAGACACTGAAGAGTCAACAGCTATTGTTGTGAGTCATATCAGCCCGCCATCATCGTGGAGAAACTATTCCTCTCCTATAGCTCGACAGCCCACTACGGGCCTTGGTCGGCCAGCGGTGACGCAGTCTCTCGGCCATGTGGTTAGCACGAATACATCCCTCCACCGTATATACTGGTCTCCATAACTTTAGGGTGGGCGTTCTTATCGTCACACAGCAACAGATACTAGGACACAAGGAAAACGCCCTCGTATAATTTGTCTCAGCTGAGAAGCAAACCCGGGGCTCCGCCTTGGAAAGCGAGCACGCTAACTAACGAGCCAACGAGAAAGGCTCATCATGGAGAACACCCCACCTAAAACACAGTGTAGTGTCTAGTACCATTAGTGTACTCTTTCCACTTCTTTTGATCACTCTCATTAACAGTTATTCGCGTATTTGCAATATAACGCGCTCTTGACGTAACATGAAAGCGGCATTTGTTTTATGTTTAAATGCGTAAAATTAAAACTGCGGTTATTGTAATTGAGATGGCCGTGCAACAAAAGCAGACGCTTTAGTGATTCAGTTTTAAAACAAAATTGTTTTGTTCGGTCCACTGGAATGAAAATTGAAAAGGAATGGGGGGGCTGCCAGTACAACTGATGTCCCGTGAAAAAAATTGGTATTGAATTCGATTAAAATTCTTTTTAATCAGAACTCATTTTAAATATAAAAACTACTTTAAAAATAACACATGAACAAAAAATTAATGGTGAGCAGTCGCATCAGCAATAAAAGCAACCAATATATTTATTTCGTATTCATTAAAACATTTTCATGTCAGGAAAAATGTGCATTTTATTTTTTTTTATTTTAATCATGTGGCGAAGTATAAAGCCAGAGATAATGACAACCTTTTTTTTCTCTCCACTCGTCTATGCATTACAATTTTTTAATGAAACCAACTTCGATCCATGAAAAATAACTAAAATAATTCCATCTAACACATTAACTTGTTTATAATTTCATTGGGTAAACATTCAGATTGTATTTCAAATAAACTAAGGGTTAATCTTAAAATCATTAGTCCAGTTGCCTACTATTTAGCAATGGATGTAAGTGAAGTGAATAAATGGCCATTCAGAAATTGAAGTTCTTCGTGGCTCGTTCGAGCTATACACGGTGTGATATAAAATGAAGAATTATTCAATTCGATTCTTGCTTCAGACGCAACAGTTACAAGAAGGCCAAGATTTTATTGTAAGAACATATTAGAACATTTTTACTGGAAGCAAATGGATACTTAAAAAAGTCATTATAATTTTTGGTGTTTGTAGTGCATGCCGACAAGGTGAACTTGTATCATAGTCAATTGATGATGTAGAAATCACGAGCAACGGAGTGCTAGTTACACTGAATTGACAAAAACGAATGTATTCACTGTACATACGGTTGAAAATTACGTTTTTATGTGTTATGTATGTTGTGTGTATGTTAGTTTGTGGTTTGTTATCTGTTTTCGATCTTTAATAAATAGTTTGAAGATCACTTGACTCCTTAACGGCCGGCGACCGTTAATTTCTTACCGGCTGCCGGCCATTAAGATTACCTTTTCATTCCTCTGTGGGGTTGCGATATGCAGCTGTATTAAATGACAGTATTACGAAAAGAATTTAATGCATCTGCTATTTAACAACCTACAAAATATTCTAACGTCTACGTTTCGTTAACCTCTTCTTTGAAGTGAAACCAACGCTTGTGAAGGGATCAGTTTAGCCCAATGAGCAACTTGCTCTCTCGTCCTTTAACATATCCCCCGTAGTCTGAGCTGCAGGACAGATTACAGAGCCTATCTACAGAAACACAGGACTGTGGCATAGAAGCAATGTGCCCCTAAGAGTCACCGGAGGGTTCTGCATAATTTTTCCAGTCCACGACATGAACTACTTCAAGTGAAATAGAAAAAATTAGACAAAATACGTCGACTTATGATGAGATAAGACAGACCAATTAGTTGGGATCGCCCCTTCAACTGGTGCCCCGTCTGCTCTCAGTGTAAGACTACATTACGCGACAACCTCTGCCTACCTCTGCCTGGCTCTCACTGGAGAGTGACAAGACTCACTTGTGTGTGAAGAGAGGGTTCTTACACAGTAGTACTGTTGAAATATATGTCATTAGATAGTTCGAGGAAAGAGAACGTTTTTTGCAGCTCTAGAACTGCACTAAAAAGTTTATCTTCTAGCCGCAGGAGTGGCTCTAATGGCAATTACAACACAAGAAGAGAAAACTCAGAGAATTTGCGCTCAGAATTCTTTCGATCGCTTTTGTGTGGCTTAAAAGTGCTTTTAAAATTCGATCAAAGTCAATTTCAAGTGCACGTTTTCAGCTGTCAACTAAAAACGTATACATACTCCCTCAACCATCAAAGCAAATATTTTATTTGGTAATAAAATTCAAAAGAAAAAATTGTAGAAAGGCCATTCCTCCCTTTCCTCCTTTAAGAAACTACTGCTGTCAATGATACAATATTCTCACGGCCAGATAGTGCTTATAATTCCAAGTGACAAGACTCCTCAAACGACGCCTCTCGAAAAGAGCAGCAAACAATCGTGGGGCTATCATGCCTGCCGTTACTCAATGACTGAACGATATACCGCAAAGTACATTCTCATTCAAAACTCAAAACAATTTCGAGTTATGAATTATTTAGAAAAATGTTTCGGCTTGAATTACCGCATCCCAAGGTTAAATGAAACGTGAGGGGAAATCCAAATGCCAACCAATACGAAATATTGAAGATCAAGCAAATGAGGCTTTGATGTGACGTTGGTTTTGTACCGTCATGTTCTTTCAATCACTTTTTGTACTCTGCTGGTTGAGCGTGGGTTCTGTGTACCTACAAAATCAGAAACAGCTACTGTGGACACCCCCGAGCACAAGATTTGCAAGAGCAGGAGGAACGGCACCCGGTGTTCATTCGGATTCTCTCCCTCCTCTGCGTCCCTTCCTTGCCAGCCCCGCCCCCTGCTCTTTACATCACCACCCGCTCTCTTTCCCACTTCCCTCCTGCTCCTCCAGAAGTCGCCACGTCCGCGCTCTACCTGACCGATCCGCCTTGCGCACTCCCCCTTGACCAACAACCGTACAGCGCCCCGCCCGCTACAATCCTTTTCGCGTGGGCTCATTTCCACACTACGCCAAGTCCCACTCCGCTCGGTCAGGCCCTGCCCAACTTCCACCCAATCGGCCTCTGTCAGCCCCCTCCATTTCCCCGCCCCGCCTCGCCCCGCCTCGCCCCGCCTCGCCCCGCCTCGCCCCGCCTCGCCCCGCCTCGCCCCGCCTCGCCCCGCCTCGTCCCGCCTCGCCCCGCCTCGCCCCGCCTCGCCCCGCCTCGCCCCGCCTCGCCCCGCCTCGCCCCGCCTCGCCCCGCCTCGCCCCGCCTCGCCCCGCCTCGCCCCGCCTCGCCCCGCCTCGCCCCGCCTCGCCCCGCCTCGCCCCGCCTCGCCCCGCCTCGCCCCGCCTCGCCCCGCCTCGCCCCGCCTCGCTACATCTCTCCACTCGCCGCCTCGCCCCGCACCTCGCCTCACACGTGGGCTCGCCCCTCCTCACTCCACCTCATCCCACTTCGCGCCACCCCTCCTCGCCTCCCGCGCCCCTTTCTTTTCCCAACTCCACCGCTGGCAAAATTACTCGGCAAAATTGCACGCAGGTTTCGCACCTCCCTACATCGCCTCCTTAATGCTTTTTTCCTCCTCCGTGTTTACCCCGCTTCAGTACTTTCCTTTCTTCTTTATTACGTCTTCCCGTACGTCCCTGTTATCTGCAAGCCCTGCAACTTGCGCCAGGAGTCCCGGCCTACTTTATGTTTATCTCTGTATTTTCTATACGCCCCCATTTCTTTTGTTTTTAATGTGGGCCCTTTTTTAATAGTTAAAAATAATTTCGTTTTGCTGCGCGCGACACCCGTTTCATTATCAGGAAAAAGTGGATGTCAGAATTTTCAAGCTTATCTTTGTCATTTGCACACCCTTTCCAAGAAAAAAAAGTTAGATAACCTTCATATATTTACTGAACAACTGAAGAGTTTCAGGTACTTTCTTAGCTTCCTGCTTGTGAATTATCCAGAGTATTTCTTGAAATGTATTTTTGACAAGTTTTAGTTATATAAGTAAATAATAATTAATTTTTGGTTACTAATGAATATTTTTTGTTCTTTTCAGATAACGAAGTATTTGAGGACGTACAATATATCTAAAATGGACGAGTTACGAATTTTGAATATTACGTAAGTACCACTATTTCTAAACGAATTTGATATAAAGGGTTTCTTCTTTTCTCTTCAAGCGTTCATCAGAACCTATTTATAATACTCGATATCATCCGATGGGTTTTAGTTCAACTTATACCCATGTCAGATGTACCGAATAGGTCGACAGAACAGCCCACTTGCTCGTTCTAAAAGAAATTCATCAAAAAATAATTAACCCTGAAGCATACGCGGTCGATCTCTCATATGAATGAGTTATGCTTCCGTTGATTGAGCGTAATGCACATTTATCAAAACACCGTTCTTTTCAGAGTCTCTGAGTTATTTTTCTCAGATGTCATAGCTTCCTGTTTGTTCGTGCCAATAGGATTTACGCTGTCCAACAGCCCGGCGAGTGTATTACAATTTACGACTAATACAGTTTTATGTACATATTCTTCTTCTTCTTGTTCAACATAGTAGTTTAACCCCCTGGTGGGAACATCTGCCTGACAAAAAGACACTATATCTATTGTTATCACTGGGAGCGCTTTAAGTACACCAAGCGTCTTTACCCTCCTCACGTGCTTCAGTACACGAGTAACCTTCAGGTAGAGAGGTTTATCTTAGCTGTGGCTTGGGACCTTTTCATGTAAACTATACTTTTCTGAAACTAGTGATGCCTCACATCTGACATGCAGATGTTTTTACAGATGCACGATTGAAAATTTTCTTCACAAGCAGATTTTTTATTCAATTGCTTTTTATGTACTATTTAAATCATTTTTTGCCAAGAGTTTTAGGGGTTTTCATGTTAATTACTTAAAAGATGTAAGATATTCTGACAATGATTATGCCAAAAGTAAAAATCTTCTCTGTGGTACTTTCCATTGTTTTTGGTCGAAGTTAATAAAATTCACAATAAAATGTTTGAATAGTCATTTTTAATAATAACATATAGGAAAAATAATAATTTTTCTGACTTTCATGATTAAAAGGTGAATCGTTGATGTTCTTAGTAATGTCTGGCTCTGACGCAGAAATTTCAGATATTTCCACTGAAGGGAAAAAATTATGTTCCCACCAAAGGTTTTAAATTGTTTATGTCAATAAAATGTTTAATGTGTGTTTGTGCCTAAAACACCCAATATTTTTGTGAAGCAAGAAAAGCTAAAATTCAAATGATGAATGATGATCAGAGAGATCACCGCATGTACTCGAATAACTTTTATTACAAGTGCCGTAGGGTTAAGGTCCATTCACAATGCAAACGTAAACATAAACATAACTCATAGACACGAACTTTAACTGATAGACTGAAATATTCTCAATGTCGAACATCAGCGTAGGCAAAATAAGATTTATTATTGTCTGTTGGTCATTCTAGTTACTATTGGTTGAAGGTGAGAATCGATATTATATATTACAAAAAAATCGTACGCTATAAAACAACGCAGTAAACCGACGAAAATCAACCTCGCAATCTGTAAATTCAGTCTTTTGTTAGATCTATCGACTTATATCCCATTTCGATACTCGATTGTGAGTTAACGAACTGTGATTGGTTCATTTCTTATTTCTTACATAAGCATAAGCACACAAGCTTGAAGTTTGCAAGCTATTAAGTTAACGTCTTAGGTGTTATGCTTATGTGAAGGCATTGTGAATGAGTTCGCATACGGACGTAGTCCTATCTTTTATGTTAACGGCATAGTTGAGTTTGTTTGCGTTGTGAATGGGCCTTTAAGTTGACTTATGAAATTGTATAGTTGGTCGTTCACTGTCAAAGAAACAAAACACTGTGCATACCCAATAGTCACGAATACTATTCGAGTATAGTGCCTCCGGAACGAGTTATTGTTTCAACGAAACAAACTTCAGTTGAAAGTGAAAAATATATTAAAAATATAATATCAAATGCACCACTTGTAAAATAAATTCAATTTGAGTATTAACATCAAGCATTGCTCTTTAGTTTAAATCAAAGTTCACTTATATTAGTATTAGAATTTTTACTATCTTGAAGGGTATGAAAATGCGCGTAGTATATTTACTTTTCTTTACCTTAGTTTTATATTTGTAATTACTGATTTAATAGTTCATGAAGGGAATGCACATTTTATTGTATGCATTCTCATATTGTTTTTGTTTTCTTGACTCATCTACAACCAAACAGCTGATGTTTTGTGAAGAATAGAAAGTTGAACTGTAACATTCAATCAATAGATTGTAAGATCTGTGTAACGAAGTAGTTTTTGGATTACATTCTAAATCCCATTAGTGTTAAGGTCATTAAAGAGAGCGAAATCTTATATTCTTCTGTAAAGCTAAACCGTTAAGCTAAAAATAGTTAATAGTTTTAAATAATATTTTGTCGATATTTTATGCCTTGTACAATGAAATAGTATGGTAAAATGAAATAGTATATCCCATGCATTGCAACGTTTAGAAAAGATCATCATTTGTTTTATTGTTTTCTCTTCCATAAAAAATAAAACTCAAAACAGCGTGTGTTGCTACCACCGCTGTTGACAGTTAACTTGATTTGGTACCCTTCTGACGTTCTGCTGAAATTGTTGAGTAAACAAAATATAAATTTTAAGACATCAAATATGTTCAGATAAGCACGTGCCACGTCCGTGAAAATTGTTTATGAGGTAATAAATAGCTCAAACAATTGCCGGCTGTGCGAAATGGAAATTTAGAATGACATATAGCGGACGGATATAAAATAAAACATATTAATGTCTAAAAATTATCCACTTTTATCTTTTTCATTTTGCTCTTCTGTTTGTATTTAGAAGGCGCAATGCAGAAATCGATATTCGTCAACTAGTTTATTTTCTTAAAACAAAAGCACATATTACTTGTCTAATACACTTCTACTTCATGAAATAATAAGTAACTATTTCAGAACTGTCCTGAAAAAGCCTTTCAGGGCTGAAATGTAACTATTTTCCGGCAGTTATGACTTAAAATATACTTCATATCCACAGGTTTTCCATTTTTGATATCTCATATCCTTGGTTCTTATTCTCAATTCCTATACCACAATCGTCAATTGTTTACTCTCTTGGTATCTCTTAACTCCTCACTCCCTCATCTGCCCACGCAAACTCTCATACACCAACTTCCCAAACGCCATCTCTTACCTATCAACTGCAAACCCCCGCATATTCAAACTGCATCTCTTCTTTACCCATCCCGAATCCTTTTACCCCTCCCCCATCCTCAAACCCATCACTTACTTCCATACCCTGAATCAGCATTCCCTCATCCCCATTCTTAATCTGCAACTCTCACTTACACGTCCTCACCTAACATCTCTTACTTCTCCGTCCACAAACCATATATCCCATTCCCAATCCTCCTGTACCACTTTTCACTTCTCCATCCTCAATTTCCATATCTCATGTACCAAATCTGAATCACTCTTCAATTCCCGACTCTCGCATTCCCGTTCACAACTCCCATTACCCCCTCGTTCCTCCCCTGCGCGCTTCCATTGAGTGCTGAACGTGAGGGCCTAGTGTGCTGCACAGGGCGGGTGGCAAGGTGTCCTTCCCCTTCGTCGATTTTCCGTCCCCACATGCGTAATCACCACCGCCCCATGTCCCCGCTTCCTGTGTGTCTGGTGCGCTGAGCGCTGAGCTGAGCGCGTGGGCGTGGTGTGCGCAGGCCGGGCGGCGAGGTGCGCTTCCACTTCCTAATCCTGAATTCCCCGTCTCTCCATGCGTCGTCACCACCTCCCAATGTCCCCATGCCTTGCACGGCTGGTGCGCTGAGCGCTGAGCTGAGCGCGTGGGCGTGGTGTGCGCAGGCCGGGCGGCGAGGTGCGCTTCCACTTCCTAATCCTGAATTCCCCGTCTCTCCATGCGTCGTCACCACCTCCCAATGTCCCCATGCCCTGCACGGCTGGTGCGCTGAGCGCTGAGCTGAGCGCGTGGGCGTGGTGTGCGCAGGCCGGGCGGCGAGGTGCGCTTCCACTTCCTAATCCTGAATTCCCCGTCTATCCATGCGTCGTCACCACCTCCCAATGTCCCCATGCCTTGCACGGCTGGTGCGCTGAGCGCTGAGCTGAGCGCGTGGGCATGGTGTGCGCAGGCCGGGCGGCGAGGTGCGCTTCCACTTCCTAATCCTCAATTCCCCGTCTCTCCATGCGTCGTCACCACCTCCCAATGTCCCCATGCCCTGCACGGCTGGTGCGCTGAGCGCTGAGCTGAGCGCGTGGGCGTGGTGTGCGCAGGCCGGGCGGCGAGGTGCGCTTCCACTTCCTAATCCTCAATTCCCCGTCTCTCCATGCGTCGTCACCACCTCCCAATGTCCCCATGCCTTGCACGGCTGGTGCGCTGAGCGCTGAGCTGAGCGCGTGGGCATGGTGTGCGCAGGTCGGGCGGCGAGGTGCGCTTCCACTTCCTAATCCTGAATTCCCCGTCTCTCCATGCGTCGTCACCACCTCCCAATGTCCCCATGCCCTGCACGGCTGGTGCGCTGAGCGCTGAGCTGAGCGCGTGGGCGTGGTGTGCGCAGGCCGGGCGGCGAGGTGCGCTTCCACTTCCTAATCCTCAATTCCCCGTCTCTCCATGCGTCGTCACCACCTCCCAATGTCCCCATGCCTTGCACGGCTGGTGCGCTGAGCGCTGAGCTGAGCGCGTGGGCATGGTGTGCGCAGGCCGGGCGGCGAGGTGCGCTTCCACTTCCTAATCCTCAATTCCCCGTCTCTCCATGCGTCGTCACCACCTCCCAATGTCCCCATGCCTTGCACGGCTGGTGCGCTGAGCGCTGAGCTGAGCGCGTGGGCGTGGTGTGCGCAGGCCGGGCGGCGAGGTGGGCTTCCACTTCCTAATCCTCAATTCCCCGTCTCTCCATGCGTCGTCACCACCTCCCAATGTCCCCATGCCCTGCACGGCTGGTGCGCTGAGCGCTGAGCTGAGCGCGTGGGCGTGGTGTGCGCAGGCCGGGCGGCGAGGTGCGCTTCCACTTCCTGGGCGGGCGGCGCGACGGGGCGCGCGTGCGGGACGCGCTGGCGCGCCTGGTGGAGCGCGGCCGCCTGGGCAACGTGTCGCTGGTGCCCACGCAGCTCGCCTTCCGGCAGGAGCCCACACTCCTCCTCCAGGTAACATAATACACAGCATACACTCATCATGCACGGCATTCACTCATCACGCGAGCACACAAAAAAATGTCGGACCCAAAGCCTTGATTTATGTTTTTCTTTGTATGTTGGCGCGCTGAACCCGAACCTGAAGCCAGAATTGTACCACCACCCTCCAGTTTTTAAAAATTGCGAAAAAGCACCGTGAAATTCTGAACTGTAAATTTGGCGGTGGTTTTTTTGGGGGGGATGTAAGAAATTTGGATGGTGGTGGTGAAATGTGGGCTTCAGTTTCGGATTTAGCGCGCCGACGCACGTAGAGAAATATGTGTTAGTTCTTTGGTACTGACAACTCTTTTATTTCGTGTGCCAGTGTTATTAATGCTTTCGGGCTGAAGTCGTATGTCCTGTAAGTGTGCGATGTGGAAGGTGGCTCTGTTTATCCCAAGCTGGATTGTCACGTCAGCGGACCTAAGCTTGTATTGTGAAGCTATTCACCCACCAAGGTTCTCATTAGGTGTAATATCGTCTGACATATGCTAGTGTAGTGCTTGTAAGTTTAAGTATGTGTGTGTGTGAGGGATGAATAGAGAATAATGGCGAAATAGGAAAGATTGCAATCGGTCGGTGCTGCGTTTTTTACGGTGTTACAATGGCAATCGCCTGGTTTTGATTAGAGTTATTTCTTTGGACTGTCATTTGCATGACAAGTCCACACTCAGCAGTTTTGTTAAACACTAAAACAATTCCTTTAAGTATCTAAATGTTTCCCCGGACACTTCTACTTTACAATGTCAATATTCGTATCAAAGGGAAGCGAATTTCTCATTTTCTTACCAGATTTGATTTCATCTCAACCATGTTGAAAAATGAGGGCTATAAATCTCTTTAATAATAAATCACATTTCAGCTGCGAGTAACTTTATTTTTATGTGGTTTGACCTCTAACTTTCAAACAAAAATTTTATCGTTACTAAAAGTCTCATAACCCTATGATAGCGAACTGTAGTTCCTAGATGCAACATTCTGCTTACAAGAAAACGCTAAAATTCAAGTACAGAAGCAATATTGCAAACTTTTACGTTCCGTCTCTCCAACACTACGCGAAACAAGTTGCTGTTTTTTTCTTGCGCTCACGATTTAAGATTTTCATTTATCTCTTCTTCGCACGCAAACTTCTGGTGTGTTGCCTTAGAAAACGGCAGCTAGGGCCCCCAAAAAAATTCGCAAACGAGAGTTGAGAAAGTGCTCCGCACGCTAAGCGTTTTAACGAGCCGCCCGCCGTAAGGTTGGTACACGCGCGCGCGACCGCCAATATTTCCGCGCGCACTCTCGCGAGTGGCTCAGGAAGTGTTCAAAAAGTTGAAAGCTACTGCCTTCATTAACCTTCCGTCCGCGACCGCAGCGCTAGGTGCGGCGTTATCAAGCCAAGAGGGCCCTAACGCCTGGGAACGGCGTCGTCTCGACGAGAAGGCCTTTCCGTTACGGGGTCGCGGGAGGGGGAAGGGGAAGGGAGGGGAAGTATATGCGCATGCGTGGTCGAGGATGCGTTTTATGTCGGTGGACGGACGCGCTCGGGGGGAAAAGATTGCAGCGGTGGAGTCGCCTACGAGGTTCGAGGTTTAGTTAGGGCGAGGCGTGTTCGGAAAGCAGGTTTCAGTAGGTCGTCAACGAATGGAAAATTTGGTTTCAAGGGAAAGCTTTTTTTTTACTTGTTTAACCCGAGAGAGGTTGCGTGGGGTCTCTTGTGATCCCACGTATCTTTGAATAGCGGCAGTTACCTAATTTTGCGAATCAGAAGCTTTACATTTCACATACCTTTTACTTCTATCTTACTATCTTTAGCTTTTGTCTGAAAGATTTTCCAAATTTTATATGTAATAATTCATTGATAAATATTTTTGAAACCAATACAAACATCTTAAATTTCGTACTTTTTCTAAGTTGTGTTTATCGGTTTTGAAGTATTTTCAATAAATTGTTTTTTGTAAGACAATATTACAAAATGAAACTTACTGACTTTTCTGATACCTTTGTCGTTGAAATAGTCGGGAAAATGTAAATGGTGTCACTACATAAAATGAAAGATAGATGATAATTTTGCCTTTTTATTTGTTTCAATTCCTCATTTGCATGTTCGTTTATAATAGTGCATTAAGTTAATACTAGCTTATAAATGATTGATTATCATTAAAATAACTAAGTTCACACTTATTTGTTGCTAAATATAATTTTTTAAAGAAATAACTGAAAGGGATCAGAAATGACCCCGCGCCACCTCTAACGCAACTCTGGCAACCGCCACCTCTCCAGGGTTAAGGTCGCTTTTCTACTACTAAGGTCCTATAGCGACAACTTAAGTAACATTTTGGGTAACGGTAAACGGACACACTTCCATGCTCCGGACGGAATTCGAACCCGCAACCCTTCAGGCACGAGGCAGCTACGGGTCTTCAGCCTTAGCGACCTCGGCTATCCGGGCCGACAAGAGAAAACTTTACTGTAACAGACGCAGCACGCGTTGTACTATTTTTTTCACATAATCAAATCCAGAACTGAGACACTTGTCTTATCGTGGATTCAACATTTGTAAACACGTGATGGACAAACACGTCCCAGCAGAACTGCTGTAGGAGATCTGTTGTGAGTCGATTCGTGTGTGGTTGACCATGTTCACCTTACAGATCTGAATTCCACTCCACCTCGCAGAGATTATTATCTTTTCTTATACGTTGTAAATTCCTGTTCGTTCAACATTAAGCGTTTCACAATGACGGAGAATCGCAGATGACTGTCAAACATCTGTGTCTCTCCCAGGCGGCAGACTTCCACGACATAGGGATATAAATGTTGATCCCACGGTATGACAAATGCCTCATTTCTGGTAGTGATTGTGTGGAAGAAATACTGCAACATGTGCTGTAACCGCAGCAACTAAGTCCTTCCATGAAATTGAGTTCTATTTTGTTGACGACTTAGGGAAATTTACAGTAGTTTCTGAATGTGCCTCGTACGACTAAACCTCGAAAGCGCCATAGGAGACTCCAACGCCACAATTAGCTGGCTTTGTGGTAGTGATGTCAAAGGCGACTCTTGACAGAAAATTAGTGGGTGCTGCTATTTACAATTCGCCGAAAGTTGCCTACGACTCTACTCGTAAGCAGAGTTTGAATCTAGCTTTGGTTGTTTCCTTTCACTCCTGCCGCGATTATTTGAAACTCCGTGACCAATCCGGGGCTACAATTTCTGCAGCAATAGTGGCAATTCATCCAGGCGTCACGGCTTAGGCGACTTTTACTTTCTCGCCTTACGAATCTTCGTAAGAAGAGAAACTTATGTAATCGTGCGCCGGAAAACGGCTAATTTTCGTCAGAAAAACTCTTATAGCTGGAATCAGGTGAGGAAAAATTTGATAAAACCTGTTGCTAAATTTAGGGGGAAAATCCTCTACCTCGTGGTGTCAAAATCCATGTTTTGTTGCTTCTTGATACTGTAAAATCGACTGACGGCAAAACGTCCGTCCGTCCGTCCGTCCGTCTGTCTGTCCGTCTGTGGTCAACGCTAGCGCCTAAACCGTTCAGCCGATTTTCTTCAAAATTGATATTCCCCGATCGTTTTTACTCGTCTCAAGGCCCCTGTAATTTGAAACCGATATTTTAATATTTGGGGGTACTTTACATGAAGCCCGTCGGAGATTTTCAAAGTTAAAAGAAATAGCTCTAATTTTTTTGTTTTGTTTTTTGTTTTGTTTTTGTTTCTGGGCATGCGTGAGATAAGCTGTTGATCCAATGTGAGTTGACTGTGCCGGTAAGTATGAAATTCGAATTACGGACGTCAGCCGCGCACTGGCAAACGGGTACAAAATACGATCTCTGATGGCCCCAAATTAGACCAACAAGGACATCAGCGAAAATTCGATTTCTTCACAATTTAAGACAGTAAATCAGGAATACTTTTAAAGGAGTAATTCAAGATGTGACTGCAACCCTGTAGCACATTACGACGAGCCATCTCTGATGTCATGATAATTGCAACCAGTGAAATTCAGTGACACGGGTGGGGCAATAAAATCTCTGCTCCCTACAGTTGTCAATTTGGCCACAAGAGAGCAGTTGTGAAAGCGGTGCTGAAACTTACGCACGAGACGTTAAAAAAATCAGTTAAAGAATGATTGTAGTTATGTTCATTAACTTTTGCTATCAGTTTTGTACATCTGTTTCCATTGTAGGTTTAAACATTTTTTTCTGTGACAAACACGTTGCCCGTTGCCGCAGTTTCTACAGCAGTTTCGCAGTAGGAAAACAGAAAGAGCGTTGATCTTTTCCTTTCAAACTACTACTTGCAGTGATATGCTTGTGGTATGCCGCTAGTGGTAGTTCGAGCAGTGCTGCAGATACATGTAAACATTCTAGACATCACTTTACAAGGGAAAGCTGAGGTGGCTCGGGGTACCAACTGATGTCATTGAAGTGCCTTGACCGGTAGTTTTAGAGTCCCGACAGTGGCAGAATTTTCGATTGTAGCTAGAGAGCTAGATCGAGTTCAGACGCTGTCTGGAAAATTCGAGCATCCGGTGGTTCTTATCGGTGGTTTTCCGAATAACACCAAGCGAATGCCGGAGCAGTACCCTAACAAACGGGCCACGCACGACGCCTGACCTTTTCTTTTTCTTCCTTGTCCTACCCTCACCCCATACTTACACACACTTGCATGCACTATACTACCACACACTCAGGCCGACCGGTCGGGAGCTTAGAGCTTGTTCTGGATGGGGCTCCGCTCTGGAAGGAGATACCTGGTTGGAGAAAACAGCTATCCGACGTGTTGGTCGGCGCCGGATCTCATCATCCAGCTGGAGAAGATCTCTGACACAATCATGCACCACACTTACGGAATGAATTACGAACCTTAGCAATTGAAGTGCGCGGAAACACAAAAAATCATTTCATTCATTCTACAAGACTCGGTTTGATACTTCGCTTACTATAAAAGTAAATTGACAATGACAAAATATAATTTTCATGAAAACGTCATGAAAGCAACTACTAAAAATGTTTGTATAATACAGTGTTGTCAAGGTCGATGCCATTAGTGGAAGTCCGTGGCACGATTGCCGCGACGAAATCGCCTTTCCATGTAGTTCATAATCCCGCTGCAAGAGACAACGCCATCACTATTGTAAAACGGTGGATTTACTAAGTTTCCTCACAGTTTTAAGTTTTTTTACACAGTTTCCCCTCCCGACGCTAGTGGCGCAGAGAAGCTCGTGGCATGGCACGGTGCCGCGAGGCGTGCCACTGCCACTAGTAGGAGGCCTTGACACCACTCGAAAAAATCCTTCGTACGCTTTCCTTCGGATGGGAAGTAAAGCCGGTTGTCCCATGTGGTAGATTTACTGTATGGTTTTTAAAAAAATGAAAATAAAAAAGAAAATATATCCTCAAGCCTAAAAGAAGCCTCTGAGCTAAATTCAAATCGCCAATTCTCCGCTAGATGGTGAAAGGAGCGTAGCGAAATTTGCGTGGTCAGACGGAAGAGCTGACCTAATGGCCCGAGTCTATCCACGTAAAATAAAGCATTAACTTAACTCGTATAATGCATCAGGTTATTTATTTCACACTTGCTTTCTGAGTAAAGAAATCTTGCTTGCTGCCTGCTCGTACGTGTGCCCATGCGTGTGCTTGTGCTTGTGGCGTTGCAGAGCGTGCGCGTGAACCACGAGCGCGGCGTGGTGCGCGAGGAGGACGAGTTCATCCTGGCGTGCGTGGCGCAGGGGTCGGCGCGCACCACCTTCCGCTGGTACAAGGACGGCGCGCCCGTCAACCACACCCGCGCGCTCAGGTGAGTCTCCGCCGCCCTGCCTTCGCGCGGGCGGACGCGTTTCGCCCTGAGGAAGGTTACAGTACGACGGCCGAAACGCTGGAATCTGGGCCTGGGACGCGGCGACTCCGTTATATCTCCGCCTGCCTTTTTCTTCTTCCCTCCCCATTTTTCTGCCTCCCCTCAAAGCGCAACCGGAGCACTGGTGGATCCGGGTGGCCCATGGAGACCATGCCGCCTCCAAAAGGCCTACAGTTTTCGTTTACCTCTCTTTATTTGGCACACTTGCTTTATATATTTATTTAAATTCAAATTTCGTAATTGTTTAAACAATAATATTGTATAGTGTCTTATCTACACTGCCTAAATAATATGCAATACACCTACAATAACAAATATGTTCATTATTTAACAAAAATCTACGGTGCCTCCCCCAGAAAATGAACGGCTGGCTGGAAGCGGTACCGTTCCTACGCACGGTCGGCAGCGTTTCGCACGGTCGGACACGATTCTTCCTCAGCGTTTCGCCCTGAGGAAGGTTGCAGTACGACGGCCGAAACGCTGGAATCTGGGCCTAGGACGCTATGTCTCCGACTCCGCTGTATCTCCGCGTGCCTTTTTCTACTTCCCTCCCCATTTTTCTGCCTCCCCTCAAAGCGCAACCGGAGCACTGGTGGATCCGGGTGGCCCATGGGGACCATGCTGCCTCCAAAAGGCCTAGAGTTTTCGTTTACCTTTATTTGGCACACTTGCTTTATATATTTATTTAAATTCAAATTTCGTAATTGTTTAAACAATAATATTGTATTGTGTCTTATCTACATTGCCTAAATAATATGCAATACACCTACAATAACTATTATGTTCATTATTTAACAAAAATCTACGACGCCTCCCCCAAAAAACGATCGGCTGGCTGCAGGCGGTACCGTTCCTACGCACGGTCGGCAGCGTTTCGCACGGTCGGACACGATTCTTCCTCAGCGTTTCGCCCTGAGGAAGGTTGCAGTACCACAGCCGAAACGCTGGAATCTGGGCCTAGGACGCTATGTCTCCGACTCCGCTGTATCTCCGCGTGTCTTTTTCTTCTTCCCTCCCCATCTTTCGGCCTCCCCTCAAAGCGCAGCCGGAGCAGTGGCGGATCCAGGGGGGGGGGCTTGGGGCCCATGCCTCCCACCAAAAGACCTAGAGTTTTCGTATACCTTCCTTTGTTTGGCAGAATTGATTCAAATATTTATGTTAGAATTATGTAGTTATTTAAACAATAATATTTTGTAGTGTAATATCTACAGTAAATAATAATATAGAATATAATAAATATGTTTAACAAAAATCAACGATTTCTCCACCCAAAAAAAGATTGGCTGGATGGAGGCGGAACCGTTCCCACGATCACGGCACGATCGACCGTGTTTTGCACGTCGGACGCAAATCTTCCTCAGCTTTTCGCCCTGAGAAAGGTTGCAGTACGACGGCCGAAACGCTGGAATTTGTGCCTAGGACGCGGCTTCTCTGTATCTCCGCGTGCCTTTTTCTTCTTTCCTCCCCACCTTTCGCCACTTCTGCCTTATTTTCTTTCTCCTACACTTCTTCAACTTTTTGTCCCCTCCGACTTTTCTCTTCCCTCTCTACTCCATCTCCTTCCTCCAAATTTTCATTTACCTCCTGCGCCTCCATTTCTTCCAATTTTATTACTATTTTCACTTCTCTATCCGCTCTGTCTGCCTTCTTTCTCTACCTTTATTGTTTATTCCAAACCTTCCACGTTTTCCTTCCTCTTCTTTCATCCTCCCAATCTCCCAGCTCTTTCCTGGTCTCGTCCGCTTCCTCTACCCATGCGCTCTCCCCAACCCATTTTCTCCTTTACAACGTTGACCTCACCCTCCCCATCCGCCTTCTCCTCCTTATTCTTTCTCTCTCTTATTTCTCTCACCTCGTAATTTTCCATCTCTTCCACCGCGCCCTCCTTCACCTCCACCTGGCGCAACTGTACCTTTTCCCTAGCTCTGCGAAGCAGGTGAGCGAATTGATACGTCGTATGCGCGTGTGGACGTAGATGCTGTCCTCCCTTCTCCTCTTCCTCCTCTTCTCTATCCCTCTAATCTTCTTCTCTTCTCTCATTCTCTTCTCCTCCCCCTTCATTCATCCTCATCTCCTGATCTCATCTCCTCGACTTCTCTACTCCTCTTCTCCTCTGCTCTTCGTCCCCTCTACTCCTCTTCTCATTTTATCCTCTACTCCTCTTCTCTTCTACTCCTTTTCTCATCTACTTCTCTTCTCCTCTTCTCATATTTCACTCTTCTCTACTTCTCTTCCTCCTCCTCTTCTCTGTATCTCTACTCTTCTCCTGTCCTTCTCTTCATCCTCCACTCCTCTTCTGGACTTCTCGAATCTTCTCCACTCGTTTTCTTCTATTCTCCTCTACTCCCCTACTCCTCTTCTCCTTTACTCCTCCTCCTCTTCTCTGTACCTCTACTATTGTCTTCTCTCCTCCTCCCCTTCTCTTCATCCTCCTCTTCTTCTCTTCTTCTCTTCTCGACTCCTCTTCTCTTCTACTCCTTTTCTTCTTTTCCTCCTCTTCTCTACTCCTTGTCTCTTCTTACTCCTCTCCTCCTCTCCTCCTCTCCTCTCCTCCTCTCCTCTCCTCTCCTCTCCTCCTCTCCTCTCCTCTCCTCCTCTCCTCTCCTCTCTCCTCCTCTCCTCTCCTCTCCTCTCCTCCTCTCCTCCTCTCCTCTCCTCTCCTCCTCTCCTCTCCCCTTCCCTTGCTGCTGGTGGTGAGCGTGTGCCGCGTGCGTGCAGGCGCGTGTGGACGCAGCTGCTGCCGGCGGACGCGCAGGACCAGTACACGGCGCTGCTGGGCGTGGAGCGCGCGCACGCGCTGGACGAGGGCCGCTACACGTGCCAGGTGACGGACTGGGGCGTGCAGCAGTGCCGCTCGCTGCGCCTCCAGGTGCTCACCCGGCCGCAGGTGCGCCTGCTGCCCATGAGCGCCACGCTCGAGCGGGTGAGTCCAGCAGCTGCAGCAGAGGCAACTCGGGCCTAGGTTCATTTCGGGCCCCGGACCCCTACACTACTCATTTAAACAAGCCTTGATATAAAACCTAAGAATAAATGGTATCCCAAATGAGTTCACTCACAACCAGCAACACACTTCTCAATAGCTTTGCAATAATTTCACTTATAACTAACAACACTCTCAAACGAAACACTGATCTGAAACACTAGAATCTGATTTCACCGACCCTCCCCAATTTCAGTGCTGAAATATAAAGAGTATCCTATCAATTCACATTGTATTTTATGTTTTTTTAATATTTTGCAGGTATTTCTTAGTGTTTCAATTTAATATTATTATTAAAACAAAAAAATTAAACATATGTGTATAAGTAAGTAAGAATGACCGATTTATAATGAGATTGAAAAAGACTACAAAGTAGTTTTAATTTTTTATTGAATTGTACAATATAAAATTGAAACGTATCAACCAACAACATTCCATATTATAAATATTATCCAATGATGCGCGACACATCACTCCATTATGCTTTTTTGTGTATATTTTAATTATACATCACTTTTTTGTAAATGTTTCATTTTATTGTTTTGGAAAAAAATTTTAAATATTTTTCCGGGGCTCTGGGTCTTCTGGCCCTGGGTCTTCTGGCTTCTGGGTCTTCTGACCCTGGATCTTCTGGGTCCTCGGGGGCCCTTCGGACCCATGAGTTAACACGGCACTGTGTGGTCATAGGCCTCATTCACAATTCAAACTTAAACGTAAACATAATGTAGCCGCAAAACCCAGAAGTGAGTTATTAAGCGAGGGCATTGACAATGGCTTGACGTAACCGTAGATGTAAGTCCATAAACTTACGAGTTCCCAAGCTTCAAGCTTTTACGTTAAGTTTACGTCGGAATTCTACCGAAGACCAATCAGAGAGAAGCGTGAAAGAAACAAGTGCACCACAAAATTCGCGTTTATTGGAAACCATCGACAAAAAAGTGTATTTCCACTAAATTAGGAATTACTCCACAGGAATGCATCAGAAGCAAAAATTTAAGACGAAAAAGTTCGCAGAATATGGCAAATTTGGGAAATCAGGTTCACGTGCAACGGACAACTCATATGTTGCAACACATTTTACCATCGCATATAACGAGGGAACGAAAGGTGGCCTACCACCTTAACACCACGTTTTCGTTTCATAGTTATCGGGTTCGTGTGACGGACACAAATTAAGTTTTATACTCGATAGTCTACAAAATGAGGCGTTGGCGCGGGGGAGGGGATTCCGTTTTTGGACGGTTCCCCTATCCCGTAAATGGTTACCAGAAACGTTGGAATTTGAATTTGTCAAGCTATTTTCTCTTTTAAAACAATGATTTAAAAAAGTTGTGTTTCCGGAGATTGCATTTTTTGCGAAAAATCTTTGGATCCCTTCTGTTAAATTTCGGGAGGTTTTGCTCATCCGGGTTCTGTATCTATTTGGAACTTTCTGTTTTATCCTGCAGGGAAGCCACTGCACTTTTGTGAGCCTTGACATAGTACGCGAGGGGGGAAGTGCCTTGCTTTAAGTTAAAAAGAATTTCAGACATTTAAAGAAGTTTGCTTCATCGTATCACAGAGTTGCACGCGGTAGCGTGTACAATGCGAGAGATTCACTTTCCTGTGAAATGATTGGTGCGACTGGTTTTGCTGTGGCAGGGGGACGACGTGAACATCAAGTGCATGTCGCCCAACGACCAGCGCCTGGAGAAGTTCGGCTTCAACTGGACCAAGAACAAGGCGCTGTTCCGCATGCGCCCGGGCAGTGAGGTGTGGGAGGACCTCAACCCCTCGGGCTCCATCCTCAAGATCTACAACGCGCAGGTACCGCCCCCACACCTACGCCCAACCCTGCTCCTGCCGTCACTCGTAGACACACAGGTAGACAGACGTGCAGACAGGTATACAGACAGATAAACAAGGCCATAGACAAGAAATTGGACGGAAGATTGGTCAGTGAGTTACAAGGACGAACTGTCAGACAGACGGACAAGCAGGTAGACGGACAAGCAGGTAGACGGACAAGCAGGCAGACGGACAAGCAGGTAGACGGACAAGCAGGTAGACGAACGAACAGGTAGACGGACTAGCAGGTAGACGGACAGGCAGGTAGACGGACAAGCAGATAGAAGGACAGGTAGGTTGACGGGCAGTTGGTAGACGGACAGGCGGGGGATAGAGGGACAGGCGGATAGACAGGAAGGTGGAGACATGGGCAGAGAGATAGATGGTCAGGCGAACGGACGGGCAGGTGGAGTGACGGACTGACGAACTGGCGGTAAGACGTATAGACAGACACCCAATACAACCATCACCTGTGGAATTCCTGGTTTATTAGGAAATGGTATTGAGAGAGCGCCTGGAAGGCGCACTGAAAATGTACTTTCACTAGGAAAATCTTTTATTACGCGTGTGATGTACTGGGAAGTGTCAATATTCCCGGGCTTGAGTATCAATCCTGGGTGCCATATTATTTCAAACGCTTTTGAGATGTCAATGAACACTGCTACTGTATGTTTGTGGTCATGGAATCCTTTGACAATGGCCCCAGTCAATAGTTATATTTGGCTAGGTAGAAATCAGATGTTGGAAGCCAAACTGTGGTGTTATTATACAGTGTCCGAGGAAACGTCGAAAATTGGAAAATAAGCTCTTAAGACAATTCTAAGCATATTTTGTATAAAAAACTACGTGGTTATTCCGAATGGTTGGGACGAAATAAGCACTCAAAAGTTGTTTTGAAACATTGATTTCTAGGCAAAAATTTGCATTATGGAAGCATAGAAACACTCCAGAAATATGTAAATTGTTTATTATTTACAAAAGAAATGAACATATTTGTTCAGAAAGACAAATTAAGCGAGAAATAAAAAAGCACCCAATTTATACAATTCCACTCCTTTTTTATTTCTGCTTAATTTTTCTATCTGAACAAATATATTCATTTCTTTTGTAAATAATAAACAATTTACATGTTTTTGGAGTGTTTCTGTGCTTCCATAATGCATATTTTGGCCTCGAAATAATTTTTTCAAACCAACTTTTGAGTGCTAATAGCGGCTCAACAATTCGGAATATCCACGTAGTTTATTAGACAAAATATGCTTAGAATTGTCTTAAGAGCTTATTTTCCAAGTTTTGACGTTTCCTCCCCGGACACCCTGTATGGATGGTGTGACTTAAGTCTATACTGCGATTTTTCTCTTTGCCCCTGAAGACCCGTCTTCAGGATAGAATATGTCACGATATTTTGCGACGTTCTCAGTCTACCGCCAGATATCGCATGATCGCGATCGTATCAATCAGTGCTTGCGATCATGCGATTCCTAGCGGCACAACAGAGGAAGACGCGAAATGCCTTGTGATATTCCATCGTGCCCATAGGGTCTTGAAGGGCAGAGTTAGAAAAATCGCACTACAGTAAGGATACATTTTTCAAATAATTTTCCCGTAGAACGTAGCAAACTAAATGGACTTGCTGAGTCTTCATTTCGTTTTCCTTACTTGAGAATGGGGATAATATTTCCATTATTGGGGAAGTACGACATTCTCATTGAATATTGCTGTAATATGTACAACTTCACAAAAATAAATATTAGTATTCAGAATAAAGGGAGGCTCGCTGTGGGTGTTGTGTCTTATCTTGTTACTGTCCCGAACCATTCAATTGATGGTACTTTACGTAGTTGTTAAAGGCTTTATCCAGTGAGCGGTGCGGGCGTGATTGATTTGATTTGACTCATTTCGTCAAGAATAGTGAAAACTGTGTATCACGTACGGGGGAAAAGTACGTTTTTCTTGATCCCTACTTCTTTTTTCTGTACACAGCTGAGTGACGAATAAAAGTACTCACGAAAACAAGTTTAGCAACATTTGAAAACTATACATTTATGTCCGGAGTAAAGGAAAATTTATTTTCATCTGTAAGATAACTTCAGACTTGACTTTTTAGTATCGCTAAGAAAACAGCAACTCACACCCCCGGCTTCCTACCACAAGTAGCAAAAGGAGAGCTCAACAAAACGTTACTATTTAGTTAATTCCTATTTTGTTACCAGTGCATAAAAATCAAATCTGCAGTTCGTTTACCGTTGCAAACATGTTTTCTATAAATCGGGAACGAAAATGTGTAGATTTTCATATGTTGCTAATTTCACACTATTTTAAATTTTATTATTATTTGTTTGTTTGTTTTTTTACTTTTATTCGTCTTTCAACTATCGTATTTATAGTTAAAATGTTGTGAAGGGATTCTGTAACTCAAGAATCGCAGAAATGATTCTGGAACTTCTCCCCCATACGCCACATACTGTTTTTACTGTTGTTGTTTTTTTTGTTTTTTTCTTTCTTCTTCTTCTTCTTCTTCTTCTTCTTCTTCTTCTTCTTCTAAATAAGTTAAATAAATGAAGCGTGCGCATAGTGAATGCGCGTTGGTGCGGCGGCGCGCGCGTTGCAGAAGTCCGCGCAGTACACGTGCCTGGTGCACGGCAGCCTGGCGAGCCGCGCGGCGTCGGTGCACGTGGAGGTGGTGAACAGCTCGCTGGTGCCGCTGTGCGCGGCGGAGGCGGCGCTGGGGGTGGCGTGGCCGCGCGCCGCGCCCGCGCAGCTCGCCGTGCAGGAGTGCCCGGCGCCCCGCGCGGGGCTGGCCCGCCGCCTGTGCCGCCTGCGCGACGCGCGCCGCGCCGCCTGGGCGCGCCCCGACTTCTCCCACTGCCTCTCCGCGCCGCTGCAGGCCATCCGCGACAAGGTGAGCCCCTCCTCCTCCTCCTCCTCCCGGCGCTGCTGCAGGGCGTTTTCAACAAGGTGAGCACAAGCTGACGCCTCCCGCGGACTCTCCGCGCCGCTGGAGGCCATTCGCGACAAGGCCAAACCCATGGTGGAAGTTACTTCCACCATGGCCAAACCCGTCCGACCCGACCCGACCCGACCCGACCCGACCCGACCCGACCCGACTCGACTCGACTCGACTCGACCCGACTCCGACCCGACTCCGACCCGACTCCGACCCGACTCCGACCCGACTCCGACCCGACTCCGACCCGACTCCGACCCGACTCCGACCCGACTCCGACCCGACTCCGACCCGACTCCGACCCGACTCCGACCCGACTCCGACCCGACTCCGACCCGACTTCCGACGGACGCTCCCTGCCTGCCTTCACACAATTTTATTACACAATTCCATTGGTACTTGGGTTTTGCATACCATAAATGTTGAATTTGATTCCAAATAAACAACAATTTATTTTTAATAAGAGTCAAAAATTTGACATGAATCTATGGTTGTAGTATAAGCAACTCATCTTTTTCTAATTAACTTGGTTGAAATATTCTAAGTGAATATCCCAAATAATTATATAGAAATAACTAAAGTACAACAATAAATATTTAATATGTGATATCAGTGATTTACTCAGCAATTATGACAATTTCTCTTGTGTACAGAGTGACCAATGTCAAGTAAGAATTCTTTAAAACTTCTCCAACCCTGAATCATCAAATAAGCAAATATCAAAAAATAATTATCGAATTTTCTCTTCAGCAGAATTTACAGCGATGTGCATTAATATCTTGAAAGGATAAATCATGTAAATTAATTACTTTCATTGAATTTAATAGAATTAACACAAAGCAATCCTTGGACCAAACAATTCCACATTAGAAAACCCTTTACCCCGTTCATGACTTCAAGAACAATCAATTGTTTTTATTTCAATATCAAATAAGTTTACTCTGTAAATAGTTTCATTCATTGGAAATAAACTATTATTTTAAGCCTCATTTGACGATCTGTATTTTGATCTGTGCCTTACATTGTACAAGCTGGTAACCAAGAAACAGAAACTTCTTTACACAACTTGACATTGGGCCTCAACATCATTGAAATCTTGTCTGCAGTTAACATACAGTCTACATTCAATGTTCACTACTTCCATTGTGTCTGAAATACTCTGATGAATGAAATAGATTAAATATCACTGATAGCTGGAACATTTCTTCTGGTAACATTATAATACATTTTTATGCACTGCTATCATTTCACAATAAAACCAGAATTATTTTGTTCATTCCTTTTTCCTTTTGTATAATTATCTTTAATGTCAGTTTTCATCACGATAAGAGCAAGTAAGAACAAGCACTTTGGAAATTTTAAAATTTTCAAAACTTTGAAATAAGAAATTTTTCAGTTTTTAATTTTGTCAAAATTGTATTCATTTGTATGAGAACATAAATATATAAGGATATTTCATTCATTAGTAAATATGAGGATGTTTAAGAAGACAAATTTCATTAGGACTCATATCTGTAAATTAACATCCAGAATTTAATTAAAACATGAGATTTTAAATTGTATTATTGAGATTTCAATTGTAAACATGTGTATACAATAATGACTATAAACACAACTACCTTGTAGAATTTAACTACCCTGTATTGGCCTTCCCTGTAATCCAGTTGCCCATTACAAGACATGTAACAGTTGACATGTAACAAGACATGTAACACAGATCAGACACAGGAAATTGTCTTTGTTCCTGGCCTCTTCTTCTATGGCCATAACTTTTTTTTAATGTCTTGTCTTTGTTATCATCAATTTGAAGGATGCACCTCTGCTTTATAGACTGTAAAAATCTAGTATGTAAAAATCTTTCTTTAAGATAAAGTTTTTAGTAGTAATATTTGATTTCTCTTTAACATCAAATGATTTTTTTTTTTTTATTTATTTTGTTGAAGTTCAAAAAAGAGATTCTTCAATTTGTTTTCATCAGAGTTCCATTCTTCCTGAATCTTTGATGGTTTCCTTCTTTGCCACCAAATCTGTTGTTTAATTTATAAGATGTAATTTAATTATGGTAATTACATTTGTCCCACCATCTTCAATACAATAATATGTTCATAAATTTCTGCTGGAAATTTCAAAGCATATATTTATGTTTTTACAGTTTCGAAGTCTGACTTTGGGTTTCGAAATGACAACAGGATCTGCCACATTGCATGCCTTACAAATCTACCTTTACCGATTGGTAACTCATGGCCAGATACTGCCTGGTGAAGGTGAAATGGTGATAGAACTACTTGCAGAAGTTCAGAACTACCTCAACATGTCTTCTGCTGGTGATGAAATTCTCAATTCTACTCATACCTTCTTTCATATAATGAGCCTTCTACTTGGTACTCAGTACTCCCTCATTAATCAAGAGGTAAGTGTACTATCACAGAAATGATAGTAGCCTATTACTACTGTACATTTCGTACATAATGTGGATATGATAAATGTAACTGGGTAATACTGTTTGTTCCATTTCTTTGATGTCGAGACTCTGTAAGTTATTATGTTCTACTTTGAGTCAAGAAGTGGAAAGAATAATTAATATTAAATAGTTTCAGGAGATCCTCGATTTTTCAAAGTGAATAATAAATTATCAACATTAGTTATCCAATTCAAATATTTCAATAATTTATTTACTGTGAAAATACATATGAATCACCAAGTATTTTTGACAAATATTTAATATTTATTTAAAACAAATTTCCAATAATATCAAACAATAAAAATTGGAAAACTGTAATACAGCTAACTCCTGTTATTGGATTGTTTTATCCTGTTTAATATAATTTTGTTTTTTCTGCCTACTATTAGTTACCAAGATAATTACGACATTATTAATGCTATTTATTGACATTTTAAAAAATATCCATCAAAAAACATCAATGAATTTATGTTGCCAAAAAGATCAGTCCTCAGTGTACTTCTACTCCTCATAATTATCAATGAACTCAACAGTGGTCTAAAGGCCCAAGCCAAGATATTTCTCTTTGCAGATGACAACATACTTCTCTGCAGTAGAAAAAATATACTGATAACTTCAAACACAGTCCAAGAAACAGTAAATGAAATCAATAATCGGACAAACTCTACCAAATTCAACATTTCCAAACTCAAATCTGAAGTGTTTACCAGATATTGACAAAACCAGACTACAAATATTTTACTGAAAATAGGTGAAAATAAATTTAAAAAGAACCAGTACCTGCAAATTCTAGGAAAGCTACTTGACCACAATCGTATGTGAAAACCACACATCACAGCATATCTATAGTGCAGTTTAGATATCATTAAAATGTTTTCATGTAAAAATTGGAGAGCCCAAACTGAAAGTCTAATAAAAATCTTCAAAGCCCTACTTCAGTCAAATCTCAACTATAGTGCAGTTTTATATCGCTCAGCAAGCAGAGGATTTTCAGTGCACTCAATCTCATAATCCATGATGCATGCCGCATAAGCCTAGGGGCCATTTTGACAAGAACGTGCAACAGCCTAATAGCAAAAGCAGGCTTTCTACCATCAGATATGCAACATTAACTCCTACATAATATCTTTCTCCTAAATTCTCAAAACCCTTGAGAAAAGATTCCCTTCATACTGTAATGAGACAAATGTAGACAAAAACACTTACTTTCCCAAGACAATCCCATCCCATCCCATCCGTCCTTGACAGATATTCAAATCTACTATAAATTTGGAGGTAACTCAAATCCCTCACCTTATCTTAGATTCCAAGACATTACTTTTACCTCCTCTGGCTGACCACCTGGAACAATTCCATAATTATCAGACAATTTACACAGATGGCTCAAATCATGACAGAAGGTTTGGCAATCATCTCAACCTCATACTCTTTTGAAGAGTGCCTTCTCTGTCATTGTCTGCAAAGATGGACAGTGCCAAAAAGTATCCAGATCAACTTTTATAATGTAGAAACAACAGTCATCTTCTCTGTTTCCTTGTCTGCATTGAAAGCCAACAGAAAAAGATATTCAAATAACATCTTCAAGAACTTATGTTTAATCAACGAGTCAATCATGTATCAATTAGTCTTGAATTATCTAGTCTTGAATCCTTTTGTCCAAGGGAATGCAGGGCAATGAACAAGCTGACAAGCTGATGTGGCTGCAAAAATATGCAACATTTTCAAATGTTGAATAAAGTGCTTATGGTAATACCTAAAAGATATTAAAAACCTCTTTAACATAAGAATTAGCAAAAACTTTGACTTACAGTGGGAAGCAAAACCATCAAAATTCACCTTGTCAGAAAAATGGTCAAAGAACCATTATTACCCAGGATACAACTTAGTAGAGTCATCCTCACCAGACTGTGGATCGCCCATTAAGTCATGGTCACCTATCAAAAAACACTGATCCAGAGACATGTTCCATGAAGTGTGGAGCACAAGTGACAACCATTCATCTTCTTCTTGAAGTATCTAACACAGCAAGAGAAAGATCGATACTTCATACTTTGAATTAACTCTGACCTCCTTGATTTATTCAGAACAATGGAAAAATGTGAAAAAATTCTAAGATTATTACAACCAACTAGTCTTCACTCATTCATATAAGGCCCACAGGCTTTTGTTTGTTTGTTTTCACTCTTTGTATAATATCATTTTTAATGGAATTTCTATACTCATCCAAAAATTTTGAAGTTCTAAATATTTCTTATTTACTAAAAAAAAGTGTTTTCATGTTTCTGTTTAAACCTTGCATTACAAGTATGTGGTATAATTAATTAGGTTTTGAAAATTAATGTATACTAATGTAAATTACAGTGGTCATTTGTGACCAAAGCAGTTGTAGAACAACCTTAAATAAATAATAAATTATAAAAAGCAACTAATTTATGGAATTATTTTGATTACTTTGTGGGTTAACAGACTATTTAATAATACTAATTATCTACAAATTATTATAAATACCATAAGTATACATTAACTTGTAGCATGATCCTAGAAGTTTACAGAACTGATTTCTAATCCAAAGAAATTATAAGCTATAGAATAATTTAAAGATGTTAGATTTTTTGAATTGAAAACAACTAAAAATGTATGTATTTAATTTGTTTCAGAAAAGTATAGTTTCATTCAGGGGTTTATGTCTTTGAGGTTCCAAAACTATCTCAGATTCTGAAAATTTGATTAATTTTATAAGACTTTCTCTTTCTTATTTCTATAAAATATTTCCTTTATGTTACAGAAAGTGATACAATTACAAACACTAGTGAAATCCCAAGCACTGCTTTGGGGAAAGCAATTGGCAGTACCTGGAGCAGCTCATGCAAACTTTACTTCCATTGCTGTATATGTAGCAACCCTTGATAGTCCTGTTACTCACAAGTTGCATTTTCCTACACGAGCTGTTAAGTAAGTATTTCATTACAGTTTTGTGGGATATAAATTTTCTTTTCAGTTTTGATTTGAGTCCATGCCTTCTGCCCGAAACAAAATAAATAATTACTAGATTTTTATGAAAAGTCAAATCTACTTCACATGATTGTTGAATGTTCTCAGATTAAAAATGGCTCAACTTCCACCACATTCTTAAATGAATAATTTGTTGTGATGTGAATTTGTTTCATGAATAAATTATTTTGGAAATTGGTGGTCTGTATTTTCAGGATATGTCATTATTTGTTGGTAAAAAGTTAGATTTATTGGATCAACTTAAGTTAACATCATCATTCTTTCAAGCATTGTAAAAATTATTAAAAAAGCTTCTTTGTGACAAGGACAATTTTTACTACTTGTCTCTTTAACTCTAGTTGAGGTATTTTAACATTACTTTTGTTGTAGTGTTCCTTCTTGGGTTTCTGAGAGAATTGACATCTGTACTGATGGTACCACCAAACAAGTCTTCGGAAATGGTTCTTTCAGCATTGCTGTGATAATTTACAAGAATTTGTCACAGTTCCTACCATTAAGATATGCTGCTAAGTTGAAGTAAATATTATGAGTGTCTCCATTATATTACGTGAATTAGTGTGTAAATTAAAATGCAAGAAAGATTTGGAATTAATTTTGACATTTAAACATTATTTCTTGTAGGAATGATGTGGAAGTGGAATATGAACTAAATTCTAGAGTTGTAACTATAGAACTGGGAATTAATGGAAAAAGTATAGAACCTTCATCAGGAACATTTTGGGTTGATTTGGAGCTTGATCATTTAATCCATGATTACAATCCAGAAGAGTGGAATGTGTCATGTGGTGTGGCAAATTCTGTCACATTTGAGCATTCCTGGGAATTGGAGGGGTGCACTGCACAGACAACAGGATTAAATTCAACTAGATGTAGATGTTCCCAATCAGGAACATATGCTGTTCTTTTAACTACTCAACCTGTGAAGGTAAGTTTTATTCATATATTTAGTATTTGTATACTTGAACTTGTATATATTCTTGAGATGAGCTTGGTCAATGAGTGTTGTTGTTGTTGTTGTTGTTTAGCCAATGAGGGATTTGTTGTTGTTTTTTCCCCTATGAGTATGATCAATGTTGACTGGTTTTGTCAATCCACAGGAGTATAAAACAAGTTTGTTTGCTTCCTTTTTGCTTATTATTAGTTCCTTATTGATTTTAGTTTTCATTCTGATTGTTTCCAGATATAATTTCAGTGAATATTACAGATCATTTAACATAATTATAAGGTTTCTGTATCACTTGTAGATTCAAATAGAGGATGAGACTGAGGGAGGAGAACAGCAGCATAGCTAAACGTTTTGTCACTTGAGAAAAAGTCAAAAACTTGCCCCACCCCTGTCTCTTCTAAATGGACATCCCCCACATCGGTTTATAAGACCTGGCACCCAAAAAACAAGTCACAAAATCTGAAAACTCTTATTGCTATAAGTGGGAAAGATTCTGGCAGTATTGTAATAAATAAACATTGTTATTGACAGAATATGTACAAGTAGTATTGAAGGCAAATCAGTAGAAGAAGGCCCCAAACTTCACACATTGAAAGCAATTGGAAAAGCATGAAAAACAGTGAAATGTGTAAGGTCTAAATGTCTCCAGGGTATGTGCCTTCCCTGCAGCCCTCTACTTCTTTAATTTTGACAATATGATTCTATTCCTACCTTCATGTACTACTTAATCAGTTAATGGAATGTGTATGAATACACATATTAGAATTTTGTTATAAATCTATTGTACTAACACAGAATCCAATATATTCAAAAACTAGATTTCTCTTTCCAAAGTTTGCAAGTTTAGGGTTCATTGAAATTAAGATTTTATTTAGAATAATATAGCAAGTCCATTTTAAGTGTTTCACAATGAACACCCTCTTCCCTTCAGTTAGGAGTGTGCAAAATTTGAATGGATAATGAAAATATCAATAATCTTATACCAAAAAATCAGCTTTTGACTTATCAGTTTCTGCCTTAACACCACAGAAATAATAGTTTTCATAAAACAATGCTCAACTTACAACGTACTTCATTAAAATTACATCACTTAATATTTTCTCTCACCTTTTGGGTGCTCTTTAGATTGTTGATGTTTGTTATTATTTAGAAACATAAATATGCATAATACATAGAGAAATTATATTTTAATTTCTAATTTAATAATCATAGTTATTTCACTAAAATTACAGGCACATAGTTTCATTCTTGAATATACATAGGTTTTGTTAGGAAAACATCTTGTGGCAGATAATCATATCAAAATACAATGTTTCAAAGTATAATTATCTATCTTAATTTGACATTCAAATTCAGGTAGTTTTCTTTGCTATTTTCAAGCTATAAAACTACTTTAATTGTTATAAATAGAAAAATTTTTTAAATTTATTTGAATGTTTATTGTTCTTACGAAACAAGAAATTTGCTTACAGCCAGTTCCTGTTCAACCAAATCGTTACCATATGATTGTGGTAATTGGTTGTACTTGTTGTCTTGTTCAGACAATAGTGACTTTAATAGTTCTCTTACCTTATTGGTGGCATCACAGAAACTGTTTGATATTTCTGAAACTGCAGTGTTGTACAGCCACTTCTGGAGCTATGGGAATTTTCATTTATGCTGTGCGAGACACAGTACCAAAGGTTTGTGATCATAATGTTATATAATTTTAACTTTAAGAAATCACATTGTATATCTTTTGAATCTATTCATATTCAGAAAAGAATAATCTGAAATTATGAATGGTTATTTTTTTATTTTAGAATTCATTTCCATATGTTACCACTAGCCTGGAAGCTTTCTTGCTAATAGGAATGTCTTCACACCTCAGTAAACTATTAATTGTTTATACAGAAGTAGTGCAAATCCCCAAAGTGAGGCACATAAAACAAACTGTAGTCAGTATTATTACAGGTAATTTAATTTCTTTAAAATTATATTGAATCTTTCAATTTTCATTTTTGAATAATTTCATGTCATTAATTGTTGTTTTTCAGGTGTTCCTGTGTTAGCAATATTGTGTAATCATTTAGCTCACCATTCAACTGGATGGAAACTAACTTCATGGTGGTTGGTTTGTGGCACAATGATATTCAATATTTTTGTGGCATCAGCTGTTATCATGCTGTTACTGTTCGTGTTCCTATACTTCAGTGTTATGCGAAAACTTCATATACTTTCTGGCAAGAATACAGACAGCAACAAAGCTATTAAGCGCAGGTATAATTCTTTTTAGAGAAGAAACAAATGAAGGGCTCGGTTGCAGATGGTCCTATGCCATATTTTTCTCAAAATTATGATACTACTAACCATATTGATTTTTAAATTTTGTGTAAATATTGAAATGTTGGTGTAACAAATGTCACTATACTACAAAATAATTTGTTCTTTACTTTAAAGCAAGAGTTGTTGGATAGAAACCTTTATGTTGTTATTTCTCAGAATGAACTCGAAGTGTCATGGGACTCTCTAGAGCCCACCCTTCAAATATTTGAGAGTAAGTTTCCACTTATAATTGAAGCATCTGTTTCAAGAAGAGCTTCTTCCAGAAAGAAAAAGAAGGAAATATGAGATGCTGAAATTGTAATTTCATTGTTTTCCTACATTTTGGTTTCCTACATTTTGTTTTTCCTACATTTGGTTTTCCTACATTTTGGTTCCTCTGAAACCATTTCATGTTTTCAGATTCTAGCTCTGAACTGATTTGATTTTGAACTAAACTTGTTTTAATATGACAAATTCATGAAAAATGTTCTCACTGAGCAAATCATCTTAAAATTATTCCCCTCTTTTCCTTTTCTTTAATGAAAGGAAACAGGTTTGAGACTGTCATTTCAATTCTGTAGTTTCTTTGATAAAAGAACACTCTGTATGATTTGTTTCCTTTTTTCAGGGTGGGCCTTCTTCAGAGAGCTGGTATTATATTTGGGGTTATGGTTGTGATGGAAGCTTCCAGTATTTTGTACATTAATGTTCCACATTCAACTTGCCACTACATTTTCAGCTTCACAAGTGCCTTATTGGTAAGGAAATAATTACAGCTTGAAATGATACACCTTATTGTCATCTGTTTTACATCTTTCATACATAAAGGAAGTGTTGTAATGTAATGTAATGTAACATTTGATGTTAAGAATTTGGTAAATGTTTACATTTAGGGATTGCTGGGATTTTTCCCATCTTTCTTTCTTTTGTCTTTCTCTTTAACTTTCTTTCTCTCCTTTTCTCTTTCTTTCATCCAATCTCTATATTTCTTTCTTTCTTTCTCCTTTTCTTTTCTTCTTTTTCTTTCTTTCTCCTTTTCTTTTCTTCTTTTTCTTTCTTTCTCCTTTTCTGTTCTTCTTTTCCTTTCTTTTTCCCTTTCTTTCCTTTTCCTTTTCTTTCCTTCTCTCTCTTTCTCCCTTTCTTTCATTTTCTTTCCTTCTTTCTTTCATTTTCTTTCCTTCTTTCTTTCTTTTACTCTTTTCTTCTTTCTGTCTTTCTTTCTTTGCATCTTTTGGTCATTGTTTCTTTCTTTGTGTCTTTTGGTCTTTCTTTCTTTCTTTGTTTGTTTCTCTTTTTCTTCCTCCCTCTCTCTCTGTCTTTCTTTCTTTCCTTCCATTTTTCTCTTTTTTTCTTCAGATTCAGATTCATTTTCAGCAGATTTTACCTTTAACAAATTCAATTGATCCTTCTTACTGATACATTGTGAAAAATTTTTGAAAATGAAAAATCATAGAATTGTGTTATAGGCCTATAGAAGGTATCTTAACCCATGAACGAGGATCCTTGGTTGGGTGCAGTATCATTCAAGCACATGTAAATTGAAAGAGGCTGTGTGTAAAAATAGGTAGGCAGTTTACTGCACTACTTCAAAGACATCCTGTCTCCCCTGTTATTCTGCCACACAGAGGAAAGTCTCTAACCTATAGATACAGCTACCTATGAAAAGAGATGGAACAAAACTGTCATGTGAAGATGGCATTCTGGATAAAGCCATATGAGATATCTCAAGTTAGGAATGGATCTAGAGACAATATCTTGGGACAGGGGGACTGTTTCGGAAAATTTTAATATTGAATAGGCTAGTACACAAATTAATTGACCCATCTATATATTTTGTCAGTCTGTTATGTAACTACTGTATTTGACTTTTAGGATACTAGGTAGAAAAGGAAAGAAAGTAACCTGGCAATTGATAATTTTATATCAGAATCATCTCAGAATAATAATAATTATTCCTACTAACTTGGAACTGTGTTCACATTGGGTTGCAACAATGCTTGTAGTGGATCCATATGTTTCAGAACATTTATTCCTCAAAATGCATTAGGAAAATGACTTTGTTTATAACAGAATAGTATGACTATATAGACAAAAGAATGTCTTTCTGTCTACTATCATTGATGAATGCAAAGCCAATTATTATTTTTTTCGCCATCTATTTCAATTACTATTTCACATCAACATTTTAATTGATTATAATGTTGCTTGTTTGTTTCAAACAATTACTTTCTTTAGTCTTCAAAAAGGAGTGTTATAATGCAGTCATTATGCAACTAGTGCTAACTAATACCATTAGTGCACTAGAGCCATAGTCTTAAGACTTTGCTAGAGCTATATAATGAAACTTCATATAGCCTTCATAGGAGTCTGCTAATCAGATGTTACTACACTGTTGTAGATAGTAGTTATTTATGAAATAACTATTACAAGACATCTAATTAAAATATGAGGTAGGAGAATTAGCAAATAAGGCCATCATTCCAAATTTTGATAACCAAAATAAGATGTGTAATAAGATGTTACATTATGAATATTGTTTCTTCAATCCACTTTGTAAAAATTCCAATGTCATGTAATATATATAAATATAAATATATATATATATATATATATATATATATATATATATATATATATATATACATATATGTAATGGATGGATTATGGACATTATATTATGGATGTTGGTGTATATATTCAAAAGGTAAACTCCGAGACCTTGTGACCAATCTCCATGAAAGTTGGCACTCTTACATGTTTTTTCACCCAGAAGGTTTATGTGCTGTTAATTCTGTTGCAACTCCACTATATGGCACTGAAGAACAAAGCTAAATATTCATGTCATAGGAAACTTGCAACACTCCACAGCATTTTGAATCTATATCGTTAAATAACTCCTAAATGAAGCGTTCTAGGGTATTAAAATCTAAAATAATGAGTCCAAAGCCCTCAAAGAAACATTTCTCATACTGTAATCTACAGTATGAGACCTTAATGAACATTCTATTACATTTTTGCTGGTCTGGCGCTTCTCGGTATTACCTTCGACCTGCTCAAAGACGTGTAGAATCTGCAACTAAATGTGAATGAGAGGGATAGAGAGAGGCAGAGACAGAGACAAACAAAGAGACACACACAAAGACAGAGTCTGACAGATTGAGACAAGGTTAGAGAGAGAAAGAGAGGCAGGGTGAGAGACGAAGAGAGATGTGGAGAGACGAAGAGAGATGGAAAGAGAAACAGTGAGAGATGGAGAGAGAAAGGGAGAAGGAAGGGGAAAGAGGGAGATAAGGACAGAACAACATCTGCCGGGCTCCACTAGCTTTCACTTTACACATTAATCATCAAACATTAATCTGAAAAGTTACTGACTGATGTTGATGATAGTTAATGAAAGCAATGGATTTTTTGAATAGTAGTGTTCTAACAACATTAATTACAAACCTAATCTCAGTTTAATGAGAATGAATACGATATTTTGTTGAATAAAAAAGAATATAAGAATAGTATTGTGAGCCAAGTACAATGTTTCTACACAACTATTTCTTCTAATTTTGAAAATTTCTATATTACAGGGTTTTATCATATTTTTATGTTATATTTTGAAAAGTGAAGCACCCCTCCATATGCAAGTATTGAGGAAATTAAAGTTGGATAACACCCCAGAAGATGATTTTAGCTCTGAATCTGCCAATAGTCCTCTAAGATGTAAGTACAGATTTATGACAAGAGTTTTCTATTTTGCTAATTTCATTTGTTCTTGGTTCAGTAGAATTCCAATTACCTGGATTAATTGGAACCGGACCCAATCCAGATAATCAAATATTCAGATAACTGGATAAAACATTAACAAAGGTAATAAAAAGAAGCAAAATTTGTACATATTCTACTGTGTAAACACTTTGTGTAAATTACAACAGTCTGTAAGCTTGTTGCTTCTTAAAATCATGGAAATTAAGCAACTCAACACATGATAGATTCCTAGATAGATGACCATCTGGAAACCCTGGTTACTAATGGCATCAAGCCCCTGGATAAAGGGATAAAAGGCAATGACTGACTGCGACATTACGACACAAAACAAAATTTAATGAGGATTACCCCATATAGTATATACAATGTATTATCAATGCCTAAAAAGATGGCTAAGAGTTATTGTTGCAGAAAAGGGGCAATCGAATTTAAAAATTAAATAATAATAATAATAATAATAATAATAATAATAATAATAATAATATTGAAATAATCAACATTTTAAAAAAATATTTAAAATCTTGTTTAAACTAAAACGTGTGCACCAAATAAAACAAAATAAATTAAATAAAAAAACACAGGAGGTGGAACCTGTAGTAATGAATCAGTCTCCATTAAGGCCATAACACAGACTGATGTAAGCTGCACTGTCTGACTGGCTCTGACAAACAATGCACATGTTACCTGTACAACAAAGTGCATTCTGTGTTCATTGTTTGCTGCAGTTGCCTAATTTTGCGAGTCAGAAGCTTTGCATTTCATATACCTTTCACCACATTCTTTAGCTTTTTTTGAAAGATATAAGCACTTTGCAACAGCCCGAGGGGTTCCTGGAAGAGCAATAACAGTCGAGCTGTTGTCGTGCAAAATGATCTGTCTGACCCCGCGCCACCACTTCTGTTGGCAGTGCGAAGAGCATGCAGCAATGCTTCAGTCGTGCCGATACATTGATAGAATATTTCATCGTGAAGCGTATTGTTTATTTAGCTAACATTATGAATAATTTGAGGAAAACTAAACTTTCAGTGCTAAATCCAGAAAACAAGTTTGTAAAGATCATCGCAATGTTTTGTGTAAACAATGTAGTTCAGTGAGAAGAGTAATAAATTGTTGACATTCAACATGTTCCTTTTCATATTTTAAATGCAACAATTCATTTATAAATATTTGTGACACCAATACAAACATCTTAAATTTCATACTTTTTCTAAGTTGTGGTGTTTGACTTAGAACCATTTTCAATGAATTGTTTACTTATTCTTGTGTGAGACAATGTTAGAAAATGAAACTTTATGAATTTTCTGATACCTTTGTCATTGAAATATTCAGGAAAATATAAATGGGGTCACAACATATAATTAAAGATAAATGATACTTTTATCCATTTTTTCAATTCCTCATTTGCATGTTTGTTTATAATAGAGCGTTATGTTAATACTACCTTATAAATAATTGATTATTATTAAAATAACTTATTTCATGCTTATTTGTTGCTAAATATAAAATAATAAAGAAATAACTTACAGGAGTCAGAAAGGACCCCGCACCACCTCTAACGTAACTCCAGCAACTGCCACCTCTCCAGGGTTAATACGTTCATAGTCTTTTGATTTTAGAATAATAAAGAATTGTACAGTGTACTGTCAAAGAAAACCAACACAGTAAATTCAATAAAGTATTTTGGTCATACAAATTTCTTTTTCTTCCAAGTTATCTAGATAATTGGTAATCTGGATAGTTGAATTTTGGATAATCGGAGTTCTATAGTACTCGCATATTTCAGTTAACCTCTCTAACAAATGCTGTCTAGATTGTTCATAATTGAAAGTTGACCAGCCTTTTATTTTAAGTCAAGGATTATGATTCTAAGGAAACTCCAAGTTTGATTATTGATTTTTAAAATCTGCCTAGAAAATAAATTGGACATTACTCATGAATATTTATTATAATCTACCATTGCAAGTACTAAATTGAAATTGACATGTGAAGCATTAGTGCCATCAGGCATATTTCCAAGGAGGTTCACCTACAAAGAAGTTCCTGAATAAACTACTCTTTCCAGTTATAGTAATAATAGGAAAGATTAATCTTCTCAGTTTGAAATTCTATTGCGATGCATCAAAAGAGTATTTCAAAAATTTGTAATAATTGTATTTCTGGAGGGCCAGAAAATAATTAGAAAATATTTATTGGGTGCTTGTGATTTTAATCACCTGAAGCTTTTTAGGAAGGCAGACATTCAGATTATTAATTTAAGATCATATAATAAAAATAATTTTTAAAAAATTATTTATAATCTTCGCAAGTCATGATAGGTTACTCTCTAAATCATTAATCTTGAAATAATAACGTATGTTTGTTACTTTACAGTTGTGTATTAAAATATAATTTAATTATATTTCTAACTTTTTTATATTTTAATGGACCTGCATAATGCAAAGACATTCAGAATAATTAATGCAAATTGCCACAATTCTTTTAAATTCAGTGAAGATGTTAGAAGTTTCTGTTAAGCAATATGATGAGAACTTTCCATTACCCTTAGAAGTTGAAATAATATTTTCTTTCATCAAGTTTGCCTTTCCCTTATTGATGTAATGAATAACGTATTGATAACGAATTTAATTAGAAGTGACTATTAATAAACAAAACGATCAAAAGACACAGTGTGTTACAGATCTTGAAAAATCTTTAAAATATATATTTTCAATACGTAAAAACTACACAAAATGTATCATAGGAACAGGAAACAACATCATGGTTAGTGTAAATAAACATTTCTTTAGAATTTCTGCTTACCTCCATATACCTTACTGCTACTCTGATATATAAAGCATTTTCAAGTTATGTTATGCACATCAAGTCGTATAATTGTACTCTTTATTTGTTTATTTTTTTGAGTGTTCATTCAAAAAGCATTGGCAGATAAAGTGCTTGCTACATACTTATATTTTGTGTTGAATTGCTGAAATGAAAAATAAAATCTTCAAATAGTTCATATGCAAGTGCTGTTACTATTACTACTTATTGAATGAATTTAACTATAACTTAACTTTATTTTTGTAGTCTTCACTAAACAAGATGGTGATGCAGAGAGTGAGGGTCCTCCTCCAAGACCTAACAGTGCCTTAAGTCGGCGAGGCTCTCGAGGCACGGCTGAAGGCCAGCAGGGAGGGTTGGCGTCTGGTGATGAGGAAGGAGATGGTGATCCCTCTGAAGGGCTGTTATTGGTGGAAACTGGTCGCAGTTATCGTTGGACGCCACCTTCTGATGGAGCACCCAGTACAGTGGAAACGTATGTTCACAGTGCTGATGGTTCAGCAGAAGAATGTAGTATGAGTTTGAAAATGCATAGAAACATTAAAAGAAATGGTCATACGGTTGCGAAGACTGAAGATGTGGATTTGGAAAATTACCACAATAGCCCTCGTAAATATCAACAAGGTGTGACCAACATAACCAATCCTCAAAACTATTCTGAATATGTTGAAAAAGAGGAACCTAGTGCTAATGCAGGGAATGACCAATGGAAGTATGTGAGAGGGTACCGCACCCTTCCTATCCCTGTTCCTCGTCCAGAGCCTGGACAGTGTTTCATCCGTGACACAACAACTCCACCTCTGCTTCCTCCACAGCAGGAAATCATGACCACAAGAGTGTGTGTGGAACTTGGAGTAATCACATCACAAATTGGAGAGCAGGGAACTAGTGAAGATGGGAGCGCTGCAAGTGGGGCTCCTGCTATTGTTCTGTGTAATGTAGACGTAGAGCCATGTCATCGTAGTCTTTTGGAACTCACAGAAGTAACTGCCACTGTAGAAACATGCCACAACCGAAATCCCCACACTGCAGTGGCAAGCATAGCTCTCTCTGATGATGTCAATTCTCCACCAGAGCTTATTACAGAAAATGGTAAAATGGCTCCAAATGATAAAGAAAAGGTAAGCCCATCAGCACCTGAACCAGTTAGGGAAGCTGTGCCTGATGTTATTGTTGGTGAAAGTGATGACACTAGAGAAAAATCGCCTTCCTCTTCAACAGTAACAAATGTAGAAAAGTCTGTTCCAAAGTTAAGTGTTGAAACTGTGAAGGATGAAGACAATATGGAAGGAATGTTAAATCGTATATCGCATGATCTTGATTACCTCTTAAACAGAAAACCTCACACAAGTAATGGTAATGTTCTTGCAACACCATCCTTCAATAGAAAGACAAGTAAACCTCCATCCACTGCAATTCAGAGTCAAATTAAAGAGGAAGAGGAGGATGAGGAGGACGTACATAAATAAAATTGTCTACATGAAAACATTTTGTCTTTATTAATTGCACCAAAGTTCTAAATTTAAACCTAGTAGATGTGTGCAAATTGCATATATAAACAATTACTATTTACATGTTTGAAGAGTGTATATAATAATTTTTGTCTATTTGACTTACAAAGTATTATGAACAAAATTTAGCGTTGTTACAGAGAAATAATATTATATTTTTGTACCTGAAGTATGTAGCTCATGAAAATTTGTGTGCTATTGACTCATTATATATCATGGTAGGAAAAATTTGGTGTGCAAATTTTTCCATGTTCAGTAAATTACATCTGAAAAACGGAGTACACGTGAGAAACATACAATTTTTGTCTTCAAAATATTGTGTGAAGCATTTATTTAAATGTTGAAAATGCATGTTAGCATAATTGTGAACAAAACATTTTTTGGTGTAATGGTGTAGTAGTTTCCTCACAGATTATAAACCGCATGTTCAAAGAAATGTAATACATAAAACAAGGCTAATCATTCCCATTATAGAAGTGATATGACTTGATATTTGTAATTGAGCACCATGCAATGATAGCGAAATGCCTGCCCAGGATATATGATTATTGTTTAATTTTATTAGCATTTAAAACTAAAACGTGTAGCTTTTCAATTACATTGTGTTTTCATTACATTTGGACCTAATCATTACTGAATTTTATTATTTTAACATTAAATCTTCTTCTCTTACCATACTTGTTTTCTATACTAATCATATTTAGTATTCATTACCAACATATTTTTTTCAAAATTCTGTGTGATATTCTTATACTTTTTACTAGATTTCATGTTGACAGTCAATTGGGTAGTATTTCCTTAACATGCAATAAATCATTCAGTACACCATTACTGTGACACTAATTATTTTTCTTCTATTAAATACTCAAATTTAGTACAGACTCTCAAAACATCCATAATTAGATACTATTGCATTACACATCATCATTGAATTGATGCATTGCATCAATTGCATTGCACAAATAATGGATTAAAACTGGTGTTCTTTGATTCATGACACTTTGACATTTGTACAGCATCATTTCATTACATTCAGTTCTGCAAATAATTGACTTACTACTGTATAAAAATTGTGCTGGTTGTGTTGTTATAAATTGGTATTCTAAATTTCACTCTTCTTAGTTACAACCTGTTTAAATAATTTTGAGAATAAGGAAGGACTTTCTAAAAATATTATTAGAGAAATTTAAAATGAGCACAGGAATTTATCAATTTATTATCTCACATGAAATTATATCCTGAGATGAAAACAAAAGTGGTTATGGCAGAATCTTCTGCTAATATATTTTTTTGAATAAAATATAAATTGATTTGTATTAAAATGCTCCTCTTTATTGGGAAATAATTTTTGGCGGGTCTTTCATTTTGAAACTTGCGTAGTTGTGTAATATTACAAGTGAAGACAATATTAATTTTATTAGTTACATTCAGTGTCAGAGCTAGACAATTTTAGGCCCAAGGCAATGCTGAAATGTAGCCCCCCCCCCCTGTTGTGAAAGTTATCTCAAGAAACAACTATGAGTTATTTTATTTTAACAAATAACAAAAATTACATTTAAGCTTGAAAAAGTTTTGAGAAATCTATTTTAAATAATAGTTTGAAGTAAAAGTATTTAGTGATCAAATAATACAAATTCCATGGTGAGCTTAAAATGCTAAAAAAATTGTTGTGTCTAGTTAGTGTTAAATAAAATCGCTTATTGTTCTACTTGAAATAAAATATACGAATTTCAGTTGAACCTATTTTAATGTTAGCATCATTTGATTCATTTCTCAGAGTCCTACCTTATAAATAATGACTGTAAATAACTTTTTAAGGTAAAAATTTAATTGAAAATTTTGTGAAATATCAGACTACTACATTGCGACTTATAAAATTATGACAATGATTTTTTTCGCGAGGTTCTAATTTCTTTTTCTGTATTTTTTTACTATTTTTTTTCTTACCAGTCCCATCGTTGGGCATCTTGACTTGTGGGGCCCAGGCGATTGCCCTGTCTAGCCATGCCTAGCTCCGACTCTGGTTACATTTCTATTATGCAGAAATGTTATTAGTTATCAAACTTTCATATTCTGCAGTTTAATCAGAAATTTTTCCAATATTCTTTATGTGCACCTACTTAGTTGTAATTGTTACCCTACAAAACACTTTTGATCCTAGATAACACAGTAAAATGCTATTAAAAACCTTTTAATTTTCCCTAAAACATCCACTGAAAGTGTCTTATAAATGATAATAATTAAATCGCTCTCTCTGTTATATATATCTGAAGGTATTTAAGGTTACTTTGAACAGAATCTCAAATGTAATGAAAACCTCATTGAGTTTTCTTTCAAGACTTTTGTATTTTAATGACATTACAGGGTGAACGCATGCATTTCCGATGTAAATAATGTGGAAAAATGAAACTATCATGCAGTGTGTTATTTGTGATAAATCAGTTATTATTTGCATATTAATATATAGCTGTCAAAGTTCAACTTTTATTTGAAATTTCTTTGACTTACACAAAGCTGACATGATTGTGAAATCCAAATAGGTAAATATTATGTGTTTTAGTGTTGTTCTTACATTCTCAAGTCTTCTAATAAAGCAAAAGAAAGTAAAATAACTTAACACCTTGACAAAAATTGTATGTTCTTAAAGTATTCTAAAACGCCTTTCATGTTCATAAGTCAATTTATACAACTTAACATTATGAGATGCATTTTGGATATTCATAAAACATTTGACACAATGCTGCCCGCTGTAGAGATTTTAAGAATTCAGTTCAGTAAAAATGGTTTTCTTTTGATGAATGAGTGTCTATGAACTTAGGGACACTTCATTTAGTAATGTTGAGTTTCCTGCAATTGTTAAAATATTTTCTTTCATGACTTGCAGCTTTTCAATATTTTGAAATATTGAATTTACCAATTAGCAAAGTCAGTTTCAAAATATTTGTTTAAGATATAATGTAAAAAATAAATACAATAATATAATTTTGAATGGTTATGATTACAGTTGATGTCTTGAATATATTTATTCTATTATATTATCTAATTTATTTATTTATTTAAATATTTATTGGCATTGAAATATTTCTGTGTAGTTGAGGGTATCATGAGTGAGCTTCAAAACATTATTATTAAATTATCTTTTACACTTGTTTGATTTAGATAAAAAAATACTATTTGAAGTTCATTCATGGTCAGTGATCTTTTTTCTTAAATATTGTTACCATGCCTAAAATAAATCTAAGCATGACTCATTGTGATATTAAAAACCACACTGAACATTGTATCATCAAAACTTCATATCATATTTCTGTCCTGTAATTGGAAAACTGGATCATTCAATTATAAAAGTTGACAGTTCTCCATTGATGCAAGTTTATATTATTAAGTACCTTTAAAAAAATCCCATAAATTTTGTCTCCTGATCTCAGCGTGTTTTGTAAATTTTGTATTGTTTTATACAACATTGGTATTATCACATTTCTATAATTTTTATTAATTGTAATGGAACACATTTATGTCAATGGACCACAAAGGTATAATATTGAAAAATAACACAATGTCAGCTACTTCTATTGTACATAGTAACAATATGTAGACTATAGTTCATGTCCTACAAGCCATTATCACCATAGCTTTTGATGTTAACCTAGGTGGGCAATCTTATTTATTTCATCACTAATCCTTTATTACACTAGTCTTTCTTATGAATAATTTTACCCAGTAGTTCACAGTTTTACTATATATAATGAAATGTGTGTGTTTATGATGTGAAAGATATTCCTCATAATAGATTAATGTGCCTTGCCAAATATTGATAAAAACTCTTTTTTCCATATTTGAATATGACAGTGTCGAATTAAGTATTGTTAAATTGAAATATATTCCTTGTAAGTATTAAAGTATTCAATGAATCTGCAACAGCAGTGATCAGCACCCAAGAAAATTTGCTCAAGGGTATTGTTGAATAATGTGAAGGCTACTATTAATTTATACATAATGTGAATGAGTGAAATATACTGAGCAGAATGGATTTAAAATTATATTATTCAAAACAACACTGTACACTGCCCTTTTGTAATCCATTTTAAAAACCATTCCATATTTTTGTAATTCACCAGAACATTTGCCCAATAAACATTGAAAAATTATGAAGTTATACTTGCTTGAAATTTGCAAATGCTCCACAACGTGTCTTAAATCTATCAAACAAGTTCATCAGTTTACTGAACATCTTCATTGAAGTTCAACTACTTACTGCCATGTTGGTTGATTTAAAAAGGTATTTACTCTAGAAGAGCAATGAAATGCTCTGAAATTAAAGAATTAAGAAATGTTTTTTTAAGATACATGTGTGTATAATTTTGTCTTACTGACAGATTTCTTTTGACATACACTTTTTAACAAAATTGTTTCACTGACAACAAAAAGAGTTAATGTGCATTCAGTAATACAAATAATCACATACTATTAGAAATCTTCCACATAATATTATAATATTCCACATTATCCGGAAGTGTCTTATTTACAATATGAATTTCTCATCTTTAACATATTGTAAGAGATGTGTGATATTCAACTTCTCTTGTATTCAATTTTTTGCAGAATGTGTTCAAAAATAATGTTTAACTGATTTTTCCTTTTGACATTACTTTAAGGATGCAGAAGTAGATTTTAGAAAAATTCAATACTAATCAGAGTTTAGGTTCTAAATATTTTTTTAAATTATTGAATAATTTTGGCAAATGTAGTGAAGTTACGTTTAGGAAAATTATATGTTAATAATGAATTATATTTATACAATATTATGTTCACATATTCACTTATTGAAATATTATTGAAGTAATAGAAAATACTCATTAATACACTAGAAGCAAACTTTTTGACATGAAGAACAAAAGGAGTTCAGAATTAAAAGCAGTCCTTAGTATTAATTTTTGGCAGTGTTCTTTCCAATGTTTTTTTCTAACCTTTTGTTTCTTTCCCCCCTGAAATAATGTAGCTACCATCTTTATGGTCTTAAGATAATGATTTTCAGTGAAAATATTTGTCCCTTTCAGTTTGAATAATTACGAACTAAAGCCATCTCTCAAGAAGCATCCCAGGAAAAAGAATAACCTGGGCAGCAAATCCATGGGAACCCCTGATTTCAAACAAAAGATCCCTATTCTTCAATGCATAAACTGAAATAATATCTCCAAGTAACAAAAATAACTTATAGGGGTTCATTTATATTATGAGTAAATATATATTTTATTTGTTTTGAATAAAAGAAACTGGGTCCCCAAATTCATTGGATCCTGGGCTAGTTGCCCCAGCTATGCTCCCCACTCCCCTCTCTTCCTTCAGTGTACCTGTGCCAGCTTTTGAGTACAGGGAGTGAGTACTACTATAGACTCTGTATAATGCAAATCAACTCTTGTATCATTATGAGTTTCCAGTCTGTTCTTTGATTTCTAGGCAGACATAGAACACAGTAAAGCATGTTACATTTGATTCATTTCATGATTCAATGCCCTGCTGCAGTGGGTAGAATTACATTAAAGTACATTTCATAAATCTTTTCCCAAAGCAAAAAAAAGGGGGAAAAAATCGACAAATGCCATAATAGGCTTTTAAGCCTTTGAGGGAGGGGGAGGGGCAGTGACTGCATTATAATGAGTTAAATGATAATGTTTTTTAACAACCACATACATTTTGAGAATTTTCAGATTGTGAAAATCAGCTGATAACATCTAATTTAAATTAATAAATAAAAATTAAAGAAAAAAGTAAGTATGTACATCATTTTTATTCAGCATTTTACGGTAAGTGGAATTAGTTCTAACCAATTAGAATCATTTTGCCAGTATGAAAATGTTTGTTAAAGGATAGATAAAGGAAAACTTTTCAAAATTTATTTAACATCAAAAAACAGTTAAAAATTGTGTGTGATATAGTAAGGGGAGAAGGGTGCATGTTTTTTTCAACTTTGGGATATCTACTCTAACCCATACATGAGTTGAAATATAAAAACAAGTGGAAACGAGAGTTTTTGGTAAAAATTAATAAGAAAGTATTAGCTCTCGTATAATAAAAACTATTTGAAAACACACATCAGCTACAGATTTTGGCTATTTTCTCCATCATTCATCAAGGAATTGCCTTACTGCCTCAAAAATATGGAGAACATTAATTTGAATAACTATATTCTCAACCAAACTCTAGAAAAAGTGCACAAATATTGAAGTTACACAATACACTGATAATGAAATTAATAATTTCACAAATTGTAGAAATAGGTGTAACATAAAATCAATTTTGATTGTTGCCAGAGTACTTATAATTTACTGTTTGTGCTTGACTCTGAAATAAGCCTGCACTACTGATTAGTATTTTTGTGATCGGAATCAATTTTCTTTGAACATTCATTTTACTGCTTGATGTGGCTGAATATTATTGGTGAACCAGTGGCCTACGGTAAAAATGTCACACAAAAATCACACAAAATGGTTATCTCAAAGTATCTTGCACTCAGCTAAAGAACAACAAATAAAATACTCTCATAACTCTGCAATAAATTAAAATGAGGGATGCACTGAGAATGACACAAATTAAATATTTGCATTATTCAGTCAAAATTGAATTTGGTTTTGTCCTTAGTTTCTGGCTACCTGAAGAAACTCTACACACTTTTCACAAGGCCATAGACTGTATAGTTTTCCTTCAATTTCTGCATATTGGAAAATAGTAACAGAGATATTTGCACCAATTGCATTTATTTGAAATAATTTACCTACATGAAATTATTTTCAAAAAGAGCATTAAGCATCCTGTGAAGTGATGCCCTTTTGAATTTGTGTTAATCTACCTACTTTTTTAAAAATTAAACCCATCATAATAAATTTGTTTTTGGACACTGAAATGAAACATTCCAGTGAAGAATTTATTCTTACATGCTGCATTATAATATTTCATCAAATTGTTTAACGTTTTGTAATGTAAAGTTTTTTAACAACCAGTTCTTTACATAATGGACACACTTTATGAAAACAGTTATTAAAAGAAAATTAAAATATCCTTAAAAATCCATAAAAATTGGAAATTTAGGGACTTCAAAAGGTGAAAAACAATCTTGAGGAGGGGAGAATGTTACCACCTTATTACAACATCAGGATTGATTTATGCTTGATAAAGACCCTAAATCTCAAGAACTGAAATATTGTCTTTAAGCTTTTAGAAACTCATAATGACTTATCAATACTGTTTTATTGCAAATTACAATTTTCAGTTTTAAAGGTCATTTTCAAGACGTTTTCATTGTTACGTTTTTTGTAATTGTTTTAAAGAAAGGCTTTCACTGTATATATGGAAACTAATTGTTAAAACGTTTACATTGTTGAATATAACAAGTGTTACCACGAAGTCTTCGTGAGTGTTACTAATTAGGTACCGTAATGTTAAATTATTGTGTAATGTTACTACTTCCATGTTGTGATCATCCTTCCTGACTTCTAAAAATGATTTGCATCTTTAACCATTGACCTTGTTGGTTTTTAACTTAATAATTTTAACCACTTGTGTGTATTGCCTAATTTTTAATCATGGACTGGCCGTGGTTCGTGCAATCAACAAGGAATATGACACTCTTCGCTAGATATGACAGCGTTCCTTTTTTTTATAGCGGCTCGAAGAGAATACTGCGATTTTCGTAACAGCATCCCTGACAGAAATCAGCTGTTTCCCTGCCATCCAATCGGAAACTTATATTTCGTGACAGTGACGTCACTGTGGTGACGTTTAAGCTCCCCATTGGATGAAACCGTGAACAGCTGATTTCTGTCAGGGACACTTACGAAAATCGCAGTATAACATTGGGAGCCAAATTTCTGACAGTCGCAAAGTAGCTGTCACGAGCAAAGCGTAGTGTTCAGAGCATGCTCCAATTTAAGAAAACGAGCTGGCACGGGGTAAGAAATGTATATTACACCATGCGAACTGATCAGTACGAATCAATGGAGTAAAGCACAATCATAGTGCCGGGTTTACACAATTCTATTACTTGTAACAAAAGACCTTCGGGCACTGTGCAGTGTTAAACTACAGCACAACGCAAACGTCAGTGGGGATTGTGTGAGCCGTTACGTTGTGTAGTTAACAAAGTGTATATTTGGTGAAGTCATGGCGGAGATAATTATTGTATATGTTGTACACTGAATCATATTGTCGTCAATTTATGATTTAAGAACGTGCAAGACTATCTTCGCTCAATGGAAAGCCGACATCGCACCGATAGAAGTTTTCGCAGCTCTGCGAATCCTTCGGAGACGGGTTAGTCCTTCCAACAGATTCATATTTTTTGTATTTTTAGTAATAGTATTTAGTGAAGTGATTTAAATTCCAAGCCAAGATATTTCTAGTCACGAATGTTTGGTTGATAGCCATCGTCCTGTAGAACTTAAATCGTGTAAGCCGACATCTCGCTTCGCTCTCAGGTGGAGCAGAGAGGAAACCTTGGGTGGTTAGGGGTTAGGAAGAGTATCTGCCTGGTCCTGAGTGTTTTCATTATAGTTTTCATTGTGTATCCCAGATAAATGGTGCGCTGTTGGTGGAACCGCAGGCATGACAAGGCCGGGGACAAGATAATGTATCATAACTTATAAAGTTCGCGGACCGTGCGTGCAGAAAGCAACTGTCACCGAGTTTAAAAGTGAAGGTTGTCCAAATTTCTGTGGGGATAGTGGTACGTCACCGAAAATCTGGCTCCTGACAGTCATTTGTAGTTTTCCCCAAATTTAGCGATACTAATTCATGTGTACTCTAATAAAGAAGCGAAATTGTCCATTAAAATGAAATGCATCAGAAATATTTTAACTTATCGGGTTAAATTAAACGTTTGGAATGAAAATTATCTTGTTTTTGCCATCGCATTTCCTTAAGACTGTAATAACTTTCCATATCCAGTTTAGAAAAGTAAAGGTGCAACGACAGCACATACTTTCTCACATTATTTGTAACTTTTGCAATTTTCGAAAATTCAGTAGTTCAATGAAAATGAAACGTGCGATATTTTTTCGTCTTTTGCTTTATCCCCCCAAAAATAAGAAACTTTTGAAGCTGTTTTTGAGAAAAAAAATTGCATTTACTTCAAGTAGAAATTACGCGAAATCTATTCGTATTTTTTAAAATGTACATGTCTACATGTACATGGATCTAATTTTTAGAACGTTTTAAGAAAAATCTCTACCGTCAATATTGTACTTTTGCAATTATATTATTTTCCAATTTTTGAAAGGGAAGAGAATTCGTTGAAAATGGGACGAGCACCAATTGTTTGAACGCCATTTGAAACACGCAGGGAAAAAAAGGAAAGAAAAAATTTCCTTATCAGCTATGTCGGATTCAGTCGCTGCCAGGAGAATTCTAGCGGCCGGCTGCTCTGATCCGTGATTTTTATCATCAACACCAGGCGATGCCACAACAATACCCTAACGAATGGGTCATGAACTGCGCGATATCTTTCCTTCCTATTCCTAGTTCTACCCTACCCCTCACTTACACGAACTACACTGCCTCACATGCCCGGGAGACCTGTCAGGAGCTCAGAGCTTGTCCCGGCTGGCGCGGTGCCCCGCTGGTGGGAGATACCAGGTTGAGGAAATCCCCGCTAGTCGACGGTAGGTTTGCGCCTGATCTCGCTATCCAGCGGAGGAAGGTCACCACCACCTTCAGAGAAAAAATGCATGCACTACACTTACCTTACGGTTACCTTACTTGCTTCCCCCGTTGAGTTAACGGGCCACTGCCACGACGAATCCGAAAGCCCGTCAGAGGACCACTCTGACCAGATCCGAGGGGCTCATGGCCCTCTTCCCGCTCCCCACTGCTTACACCTTTAGGCTAGCGACCTGGGTCGGACCATAACCAAGTCAACCTGACGGTAGGTAGTTTCCTGCCGGACTTCTAAATGTGGATTAAGGTATAGCCGGAATCCATGATTTGTGGGTCCTTCGTACTGAAAAATTGAATGACTGCAAAACTTCTGTCCGTCTGTGAACAACACTTGAGGCCAAACCGTTCAGCCTATTTTCTCCGAAATTGATACTCCCAAATTGATTTGGCTAATGTCGCGGCCCCTTGAATTTGAAACCAGTATTGTAATTTTGGTTGGCACTTAGATGAAGTCTCTGGGAAATTTTCCTCATTTAAAAAAAAAAAAGGCTTAAAGAATGGTGCAGGTCTCAAGTTCATTGGAAACCATAATTTTTTGAAAACTGCAAAAGTTCCAATTTTTTTCGGCATCTTCCTACAACGACAATAATGAAGACAGATTTTTTCCTTAATGAAATCTGTTCCATGAAGATTGATTTTGAAATAAGGTCATGTACAGTTTTTCGAAAATTTGAGTTATTTTCGCGGAATTTTGTGTGAGAATACGTGCGAGAAAGTACGTGCTGGTTTAGCACAACTACTTCTAAGAAGTATCGGCAACTTTGCACTGACATTATTATAATTTGAAGATTGATTGGAGAACGGAACCGCTCTGCTGACAGCCGCCAGCTGTCAAATAGAAATGTCATTCGGCCAATAGATATCTAGGTTGAATTCATCCGCTGTCTGGAGAATACTAGCGGCCGGCTTCTCTGATCGGTAGTTTTACACGGTTTCTCCGTTCAGTACCAAGTGAATGATGGACCAACTGTTTCATCATTCACTTGGAAGATCTCGCGCGGTCCAAGGGCCGTTTGTTAGAAACTTCTAACAAACGGGCCATGGACCGCGCAGATTTTTCCTTCCTCTTCCTTGTTCTACCCTCATCCCTTCCTTACATACAATTAGACTTGCATGCACTACACTACCACACATGACGGGAACTTCGAGCATGTCTCAAACGATATTATTTTATTTATCAAAATGTCATATCACATTGAAATGCTTTTTTTGGACGATTGAAGCTAAACGTAAACGCAAGATTCATTGGTAGGGTCCACCCTCGCAAGTAATCTGTCAACTTCCACAAGATTTTCGTCGGTAGCCTCTCCCAAGTCCTGTTTTTCTGGTTTCGGTTCTGGCACAAATACATCTGTTTGGTAAAAAACTCAAAGATGCGTTTTGTTGGTTTAAAATCACTGCAACAATATGCTTTAAGTTACACCCTACTTTCAAAAGATGACTAATTTTAAATGGCGTGTACTAAAATTAACTGCAAATACTTCTTCTTGTTCCTCTAGTTCCTTTCGGAGCATAGGGCCTCGGCAAAGGATCTCCATCTTACTGCAAATACTGCCAATGTGATATTATATACTCATGTTGTGCACGACAAAGACCGACACTATGACTTTGAGAACACCACCTATACTAGTGGTCTAAAAACTAACGTTACTTACTTCTCAAAGTAAATGTGAACGAATTAACAAATGAATAATAATAATCAAACTCATTGTCAACGTCGTTGTGGTGGCTTTTTGAAAATTTCGTCGTAATCTGAAAATCCACCCAAAACCGCACACGTTTTGATACATTTCCGCCCGTGGGGCGGTATTCCGCGAAGTCAAATTTTGTCCCGCGAAAGAGAGCCGCTTTCCAGCACGAAAAGCGGAATTCCGCCCAAAATGGGAAACCTGAGTGTTCTGTTCTCTGTCGAAATAACCACTCCTCTCGCATGTAGCAAAGTGAGGTCTCAAGAAAAAGATAAGCGCGAATGATTACGTCTCTCCTCACCCACCTCGTCGCAAGCTGCACATGCCGCAGCGAGGTCTTACGGATCCGGTAACTGTGCGGGACTACCGCGAGGGAAAAAGAAAGGTCAGCACTTATGTGTACAGTAATCCCTTGACATCCGTGGATTCGCTATTCGCGAGTTCGGAACATTCGCGATTAGAGAAATGCTACCGGTTTTAAAGGCCGGTTTACACGGTATAGTTTTCGTGTAGATTCTTCATGTAGTCCAGACTTTACTCTTTCTACATGAGAAAATTATGAACATGTTCGTAATTTTTTCGTGTAGAAAGCATACAGTTTGACTCCAGCGTCTCTAGCGGCAGAATCGTTCACTAACGGTAATCGGCTATGTCGATTTTGTTATACCTGCCTTCCAATTTTTATTCTCTATGCCCCTCATGGTTAATTAATACTAAATCAAAATCATAGCCAGAACGCATGCAGAGAAATTCCATCACTGAAAGTACACGGACGACGCAATTCAGTTGTTTCCCGGTAGCCCCCCCCCCTGGCGGCGGCTTGTGGCGATTCATGCAGAAAGCGTATAGAAAGCATATAGATCGTGTATGCGCTACATTTTGGCTTTTATACGTTCAGTTTGAGATTTTGACGTTTCTATATAGAAACTGTATGAGAATCTACACGAAAACTGTACCGTGTATATCGGCCTTAACATTCGCGACTTCGACATTCGCGAGTGCGTCTTGTGGTCGTAATACATTTTCTTTGAAAGCGAGCACATTTCATTTCGTTTATCATCACCATCATCATCATCATCTGGGAAACGAACTTGGCAGACCTCGGAGCTCGAAGTATAACTTTCTTCAAAAATTTCACAGATGAAATGTCAATTCTCATTTACAGAATAAAACAATTGTAATGTAATTCAATTCAGTTGCGTAAAATTGGAGGTAAGGGTTTTGCCCAGATGAACAGAAAAGCCATTCAGGATCTATGCAACTCTCATTATAATGAGCTCATTGTAAAGAAGCTTCGGGAAATCAGTGAAGAAAACCTCCTCGAATGATGAAGTAACGGAAGCGAAACTGCGTCATGGAGCAACTTCAATGTCAAAACTGTTGATGGTGTTCTAAAATCAACAAGCTCTGGTGGAACTGGAATTGGAAAGTGATCTAAACATAACTTCGAAAATAAAAAATAACTTCGAAAATAAAAAATAACTTCGAAAATAATAAAAAGATAACTTCGAAAATAATAAAAAGATAACTTCGAAAATAATAAAAAGATAACTTCGAAAATAATAAAAAGATAACTTCGAAAATAATAAAAAGATAACTTCGAAAATAATAAAAAGATAACTTCGAAAATAATAAAAAGATAACTTCGAAAATAATAAAAAGATAACTTCGAAAATAATAAAAAGATAACTTCGAAAATAATAAAAAGATAACTTCGAAAATAATAAAAAGATAACTTCGAAAATAATAAAAAGATAACTTCCAAAATAATAAAAAGATAACTTCGAAAATAATAAAAAGATAACTTCGAAAATAATAAAAAGATAACTTCGAAAATAATAAAAAGATAACTTCGAAAATAATAAAAAGATAACTTCGAAAATAATAAAAAGATAACTTCGAAAATAATAAAAAGATAACTTCGAAAATAATAAAAAGATAACTTCGAAAATAATAAAAAGATAACTTCGAAAATAATAAAAAGATAACTTCGAAAATAATAAAAAGATAACTTCGAAATAATAAAAAGATAACTTCGAAAACATTAAAAAATTACTTCGAAATTTTAGGGAGAATGGAGGGTGGAACTCTTCCATATTTGGATATTAGAACAGCGAGAAAGGTGATGAAACAAAAAAAATTATCAAATCCTATATCCAATCATTTTCAACTTTGAAATAAGTTTCAAATATTGTTTTATTTTTTCATTTTGGAATGTTAATTGTAAATTCTATTTGTAGTAGCACTTAATCAGTTCTGCTGTAATTGATTGTCAGATTTTTTCTTTCTGTTTTAGTTTTTCGATATCCAGGAACCTAATCCAACTTTCTTCATTTAAAGATTTAACATTCGCGACGTTTTTGGGGAACCTAATTCTCGCTAATGTTGAGGGATAACTGTACTCGTATGTGTCGAGCAGAACAAGTCAATTTAGAATGCTATTTTAGGATGCAGTATAAATGGCACTAGTGCTACACGTTCCCATTTGGTACTTACACTTTTTTTTTCATCTTTGCATCGTTAATGCGCTCAGAAGTTGCTATGCAAAGTCATGAACGAGAACTGGTAATTTGCGATCATGACTGGAGGAATGCCTCGTTGTAGGTTAATGTCCTCCTGAGTGAAGATAAATTTGCATGTTACTATTGCCATTGCCATTAAGTTACGAGAGTCGTTATCTCTCGGATTCCAATGTCCTTCTTTCATGAAGGCAGCTTTGAAAGAGTGGAAACTCTTGCCATTTCCTGAATGCGAGTTGTGGAGGCCGACTGCTGTGATCGGTTGCTGTGGTTTTCTGGTCCAGACTGATGCCGGAGAAATACCTCAGAAAACAGGCCATGGGCCTTTATACTATTAATAAGTATAATTTTAGAACTGCTCAGAGAAGCTTTTCGTCTTAACTGGATAAGTGCTGAACGGTGTATGAACACGAATGTTGGAAAAAAGTAATGAGATCTAATTGCAGAACATGTTTGATGACGCTTGTCCTTTTTTACACTGTACTATTTGCTCTTGCTTAAAATGTTTGAATTTCCACTTTCAAAATCAATTTTTTCGAAGCTAACGCGTTTAAAAACTTTCTCTCAACGGCCAGAACCGGTGAATGCCAGAGCAGTGCCCTAACAAATGGACCACGAAACATGTGCGATATTTCTTTCCTCTTCCTTGTCCTATCAGCACTCCTTACTTACGTGTTCTTACAGTTTCATGCTCTACATTATATTATTATACATGTTGAGATCTCAGAACTTGTCCCGACTGGAGCAGCCCCCCGCTGGTGGAAGATACCTGGTTGAGGAAACTCCGTAAGCTGGTGTGTAGGTCGGCGTCGGATTTCACCATTTTCCACCACCCGCCACAAAAACGTGCTCTACACTTACGACAATGATATTAGCAGTTGACAAACCCGGAAACGCTAATCGATCATTCAATCTGAATGTTACAGAAACTGTGTAAATGTCCTGAAATGCTAAACAGGAAGGAAGAAATAAATTAAACAAACCTTCAGATAAAGAAAGCGAGAAACGAGATAGAATTCAAAAAGAACTCATAGGAAATTGCTAAAGTAACGTATTAAAGGTTTGTTTTTTCGGACGTCTGAAACTTATTAATTGGGTTTATTGTACTTATTATTTCAGTCGGGTGGTGCTAAAAATAAGCCCTCGGTGGCTTTTGGTTAGCGTGCTCGCTTTCCACGGCGCAACCCCGGGTTCGATTCCCGGCCGGGGTAAAATAATAACTGCGCTTTCGTTACATTTGTCCCACTATCTATTGATGTGTGACGATGAGAAAGACCACCCTAAGGTTATGAAGACCAGTGTAAACGGTGAAAGGATGTATTCGTGCAAACCACACGAATCCCTTATCCCATGGCCGAGAGCCTGGGTCACGGCTGATCGGCCAAGTCCCGTTAGCGGGCTGTCAAGCCTTAGGACAGGATCTCAAAACATCCCAAACCAGGAAAAAAAATAGTTTTCCTCATATGTTCTCTAAGTTTATTGGGGGTGCTGAACTCTAATTTAGAGTGCCACGTTGGGAAAGTTCGGCTCTCCCACCCTCGACCCTCCTCTCTGTCAAGCCGTCGTTCTCTTCGTATTGCTAAGCAACTGGTTCTCTTGCTTTGCGAATAAATGAAACCTGTTCTAACGAGATAACACGAAAAGTATATAAGAACTTAATATCTCGGTTTAGCACCACTGGTGATTCCGACCACCCAGTCGATATGCACTCAACGCACGGCAGAATCGTGTACCAACGGTTGGGACCACTCTTTGCCACCTTGTGTGCTATAAGTGCTGTTGGTTCACAGTCCGCATCTGGATATTTTCGTGAGTACAGAAACGTAGCACCTCACGTCGTCACCTTACAATTCTGAATATGTATAAGAAGAAAATGCATATTTTTAAAATGAAAACAATTTTTGGAAAATTCATAAAATACTTTTTGCAAAATTTATTTTAAGGAAATTGGTAGAATAAAAAAATGTCAAAAATATGTAAAAAATAAGCAAAATATGTAGAATAATAAGTAAAATATGAAAAGAGTGGAAAATAGGTAGAGATATCTATTGAAAAATTTAAATATTTTGTCAGAATACTCCTGATTCACCAATCTCATAATTTTTTAGAACTGAACCTAGCGAATTATTGAATAGCTTTCTGTGAAAACTAGCTCAAAGCTCCGTATTTTCAGAAACGCTCAAACGCCATTTTCTCAAAAATGACTTCAAATTTTTTGTTCAAACGTTTCGAATGGATAGTGCTAATTGCATTCTTTAATATGGCGTGAAGTTAATTTTGGAGTATTTTTTTGCTTTTTCAAAAATTACAAAATTGTAATTTTTGAAAGTTATCTCATACCGTTGAAATGCACATTTTCAGCAATTTGTAAACACTACTGAATTTGTGAGTGAAAGTGCTTCAATTGACTTTAAATGAAGTTTTTCGAAAACTCAAAAATTTTCGTGAAAAAGCTTCAAATTTTGCATTTGTAGTAGCGCTTAAACGCCATTTTCTTGAAAACGGCTTCAAATTTTTCAACGAAAATTACAATTTAGGACAAGGTTTAACTGTTTTTAATATTCTTAAAATAATATTTTTTCTACTATTAAGAAACCGAAAAATTAATAAAATGTCAAAAAAATGTAGTTTGGGCAGCGATAGATAGCAGCTGTCAAGAGTATTTGCAAATCCGAATAGCTAGCCGAGACCAAACGAAACAGGAAACTAATAGGGAAAGTCTGTGCCATTCTGTAGCACCACTAGTTTATTCCTTTGGAAACAATTAATTTGAGTGTGTTTGAATATGTAACTTTTGTTGCAAAAACTTTGAGGTAAACGATCTCCATCTCAATTGGGTTTGGTGTCGTTGCCCATCGACCTAAAGAGCAAGTGCTGAGATTGCCTTTTCCCTCGCTTCTCGCCATTTAAATGTAACTATCACCAATCGCCCTAAAACTAGGATAGATAAACTTGTAGATGTAATACCTAGTGGGATGGAGACTAGTTCCATACCATTGGACAAAATAAATAATTTGCGGTTTATAGGCTCTTCCTTTCTATTTCGAAAGATTTTCAAAATATTACGTACTTTGTATTGTGTTTATTTTTACTCAATATTCCACATTTGTAGACAAAACAAAAATTAAAAGCTGAGATAAAATGTCTTTTCATTATTCCCTTGATTTATTTGAAACACGACATGACTTTGCAATGCTGTCTGAAGCATGAAGTATTTTAATGCATTGAACTTACTTTCTGTCAAATGTTACAATATTGCAATTGTATGTTTTGCAGCTAAGGATGTGAAAATGTGCAGTGCAAAAGACCCAAATTTGGACACATGTTTCACCGACTCAGCAAATCGCATGCTAAAACATCTCATTAGAGGTGAGTTTAGTTTCCATGAACTATTTGCTGTGATTCACATTTTTGCTCGTAATTACAAAGCTGTTTAGTAAAATAGTACGTAATAAAAATTGGATGTAAACGGAATGAATGTCATTGAACAATCTAATGATCTAATCATGAATCAAGAATGGGAAACGTAGGAAAAAATGTAGGTGTAAATAAACAAAATAAATAAGAAGGCCACTCATGGCTCAGAGGGAAGTCGCTTGCCTTTCACAAGGAGGACAGGGTTCGATTCCCGGACAATCTCATGTAGAACTTGTTCGGACGAAACGAGTTTGCTCGCTTCATAAGACCGGGAGAGATGTCTCAGTGCATCAACTGAAGTAACTGTAGTCCCTCTGACCGGGAGTCCGTAGGTTCGAGTATCGGCGGCGGGATTTTCGACACTAGCTTTTCAGCTAGGTCGAGTTCAGTCCCTCTCTAGAGGAGAATTCTTGCGGCCGGCGGCTCTGATCGGTAGTTTTCCGTGGTTTCTTCGATCAACCCCAGGCGAAATCCGGAGCAGTACCCTAACAAACAGGCCACGGACCGCTCGCGATCTTTCCTTCCTCTTCCTTGTCCTATCCTCTTCTCTTACACACTAACATGCACTACACTACCACACATGCCAGGAGACCGGTCGGGAGCTTATAGTTTGTCCCAGGTGGGGCGGTGCCCCGCTGGTGGGAGATACCTGATTGAGTGAAAAACCCCGCTAGTCGACGGTAGGTCGGCGCCAGATCCCGCCATCCAGCGGGGAAAAAGATCATCGCCACCTCCCGAGAAAAAAAACACGCACTAAACTTATGAGACTAATGACGTAAGTATTTGACGCGCCCGGAATCACGAACAATCAATCAATCAATCGTATCGCAGGGGCTGGTTCAATTTTCTTGCGTGAAGCGTCCTAAACCCTCCACTATCCTAATTCCTTCCCAATTCTGGTCGCTGCCAGTCACGTGCGAATTGACACGTCGACTTCCTTCTTGTAGTCAATGAAACAGGAATGCAGATCACGCTCTTTGTCAGACGCCTGAGAATGATATATTTGTGATTCCGGGCGCGTCAGCTGTTGGTCATCGTCAGTGTAATGCCTGTGTTTCGCTCGGAGTTGTCGGCAATCATCCCCCGCTGGCTGGTGAGACCAGTGGACGTACCCGTCGGCTAGCGGGGCTTTCCCCAAGCAGGCATCTCCCACCAGCGGGCACCGTCCCAGCCGGGACACGCTCTATGCTCCTTACTCCCGGCATGGGTCGTAGTGTTGCACAAGTGAGCCTAAGTGTGTGTAAGCAATTGGTGAGGATAGGACAAGGAAAAGGAAGGGAAGAACGCGCGCGGTCCGTGGCTCGTTTGTTAGGGTTTCGGATTTCGTTTGGTGTTGAGCGGAGAAACCACGGAAAACTACCGATTAGAAAAGCCGGCCGCTAGAATTCTCCTCCAGACAAGGACTAAATTAGACCTAGCTCAAAAATCCTGAAAATGTTAAGATGCATTATTTAAAGCAGTGATTTAGATATCATGTGATAATTAATAATAATTTTCTGGCGAAATGGCTTCTTTAAGTCATTAAAAATTCTTAATTTAGATATACATTGACCCAATGTATCAAAACTATTGAGAGGAGCAGCAAAATAAACTGGCGCACGAGTAACATAAAGCCACAGCAAATAATTAGAAACATCGTGTTGTTCTAATCGAAACGTGAAAATTAATGGAATGAAATAATTGTAGTAAATTGGAATTGTATACAACGTATATTAGTACAAAGTCAAAACATCCGTTCTTATTGCAATGCATTTAGTGTTTTATTTACGTAGTATTTACTTCCGAAATATTTAAAGCCATTATGTTTTGTTTTTTTTACCAATTAAGTTGTCTTTATAGGGCAACTCTGATGATTCATAAACACGAGTCTCTTCCTTTATTTAAATGATGAATATTTTAAATTTCAGGTTCCCGCAAGTTTAACATTGTTCCTTTGGATCCCCTTTACATTCCATTAATGTCTCTCCAAAGGAATAACACCCTTCTACCAACATTGGCTTTCAATTTAACCGATACAACCCATGAAGGCTGGAAGGGCGCTGTTGTACAACGTTCCAAGTAAGCACATATTTTGTACTTTAAAAATGGTTTCTCAACTTCGTTACGTAGAGGAGAGCTGAGATCAATTTTTGATTCTCAAAATTAGATAGGGTCTGATAAAAATAAAAAATGTACAACTTGGCACTTATTTATTATATTTTAATAGGAAAATCATTAAGAAAGATTCAAACCCAAGTATATAAAATGTACAATAGGTGATTAGACGGAAGGGCAGGCGTTATGCTCTGAGCATTGCCACTAATAAAGACATTATTATTATTATTATTATTATAATATGTTACTCTTCACAAGTTTTACTGGTCGGTATGTCAACGACTCAAAGGTGTGATTGCCAGATGACCCGTTTGCATTATTGAAGATTCAGATGGCTTCTAACAATACGGAATGTATTCAAAATAACTGCCTTCTGCATATTAGATATGCTTCTGGCATCCAAATGAAGACACTCTAGTGCTTGAAGTGTCATTTTCGGGATCACTCCTGTGGCTGATATTATTGGCACAGTTGTCACTTTGCTCACGTTCCACTGAGCAGCGACTTCATGGGAGATATCGGTATATTTCTGGATCTTCTCTTGATGTTTTACCGATATGTTGTGGGTGTTATATCGGGCGATGTGTGTTATATCGGGTCTATTGCCGCCGACGTGTCTGTCAGTGATAACGGAGCGATCCCAGTAGAGTGTGTGCTCACTACTTTCAAGCACGTTCGGAGGGAAATATAATACGGCAGGGAAGTGGCGAGTAAGCCCGTTTTCATTGCTAATAATTGGTGGACTTGATTCGCCACTTCATCATGTCTCTTTTTATGCATTCCAACATCTCCTACATGTGTCGGATTGGATGATCGAATCTCAAAGAATGTGTTTTCTGTAGTTCATAGTTCGCACCACTTTGTCCTGGATAGCTATCATGAAGTCTTCTTTCTCCGGAAAGAGATACCCATGCTGGAGCCATGCGTGCTACGCAGAGACGTCGACTTCTGGTTTGCTCAGCTCATGGGGTACCTTCTGTGCAGTGTCTTTGCTTTACATGAGGTTATCTTCTCTTCGGTTTCAATGATTAGCTGAACAGGTCGATCAGTCATTTTCAGGTTCAGTGGACTATAGTTATTATCATCTGCGTTTACTGCTTTCAGAAGTCTCCCACAATGTTCCAAGAAGTATCTTCTGAGCGATGCAATTTGAGAGCTATGTAGAGATATGAGGTCCACACCACCTCGCCCTCCTTGTGATCTTGGAAGGGTAAAACGCTCAATACATGAATGGGGATGATGTTTTCGGTGTTGAGTCATAGCAGTTCGAATTGTCCTCTGGAGATTGTCGAGATCGGTATTGCTCCATTTAATAACGCCAAGGAAATATGTCAGCACTGGGATAACATATGAATTGATGGCTTGCACAAGATTTCTAGCAGACAGATGAGTTTTCAAGAGTGCATGCAATCGTTTACACAATTCAATTGTTAGTATGTTCTTAGTGGCAGTGTGTTTAATGCGGAGTGACTGTTGGAAATCCAAGTATTTGTATGCTTCATGGGATTTCATGAAGGCAATCTTTGGCACATTATTATTTTCCGAATTTATAACTTGCATACGACCCCGAATAATATTCACTCTCCTGCGCTTATCCAAACCGAATTTCATATTGATGTCTTCAGTGAATTTCTCTGTCACGCTAATTAGTTGCCGCATATGATTCTCAGTGTCTGCATAGAGCTTCAGTTCATCCATGTAAAGAAGATGTGAGACACGAAGAAGGGTTGAGTTCCCTTGTTTAAGAGCGATGCTATAATTTGATGCATTTAGTAGTGGACAGAGGATTCAAAGCTAAGAACAATAAAGTCTTAAAGAATTACCCTAGAAAATCCCTCGATGGATTTGTATGGTTTCAGTTTGGACGGATTGTTTTCCATTGCAAAGATACAGTTTTGTATTCCGTCGACTCCTCAAAGTTTTCAGGAATTTTTTCGACAAACGGATGGACCTTGTATACACCCAAACACTGAAGGAGCCAAGGGTGGGGCATGGTGTCAAATGCTTTAGCATAATCTATGTAGCATGCGTACAAGTTTCTTTGTTTCTCAAGCACTTGCCCCATAATTACAGTGTGTATAATGAGTTGCTCCTTGCATCCCTGAAATCCAGGTCTACATCCTTTCTGTTCATGCTCTAAAATGTTGTGTTCTTCAATATGAGTCATCAGCAGTTGTGTAACACATGATGTTATGAGTTGGTAAAAAGTTTGAAGGCAGGTAATAGGCCTATACTTCGAGGGTTCTTTAGTGTCACCCTCCTTTGGTGACAAGTACATTCTATCTTCAGTAAGAAAGTAAGGCATATATTCTGGATTGTGAAGAAAAGATTGAATTATAGTATATATGATGGCGAGTGCTGGTAAATTTTTTGAGCCAATAATTGTGCAGGCCATCACTGCCCGGTGCCTTCCAGTTATGGGCCTTGTTCAAAGCTGCTTGGACAACGTCCACAGTGATGAGGGATTTCTCGGCGTCTGTCATATTCCATTTTAATCCATGACATTTCTGGGTTGTGAGACACAGCAGAAGACAGATAGGCTTCCAAAAGTCCTCTGTGTTTTAGTGGGAAGCTTTGACTCTTTCACATCACTTACGAACTCTTTGCCCCTGTAGAATTTCCTGTAGAATCCTTTCTGGTTCCTGATAAAAAAGTGTATTCTGTTGCTTTCACATAGTGCAATTCCTATAGCGTCGAAGGCGTTTTGTTAACGCCAAAAGCTTTTGTCGTAGGATGTCGAGATGTTCTGTTATTTTTGTATTTAATGGTTCGTACTTTGTATGTAATTTTGTATTGATAAGAATGTTATCCACCTTTCTTCTCAGTTTTTCTGAAGTATTTCCTTTTTGAAATTGAGTGAGTCTCCCAGTATCTCTTCTAATGCGTTCTATACGATTCACCAGCCGTCTTTCCTACGGTGGCATTCTTTTTCTTTCACTTCGATCATTGTGGGCAGATTTTACGCGGCTGAAAAGCTTGAAACCGTTACATCTTGAGGCCACATCCGCTGCACAATAAATTGCTGTGTGCACTTCTTCGAATGATGATCTTTGTTGTAGGTGCTTTGGCAGTACTGTTTCATTCAAGACGCTGATAGCTCTTGCCAATTTCTTCGAACAGTTTTGTCTGGAAATGAAATGGCGATTCAGGGGGTCAGTTTCTTCAAATTCCGCAAGAGCGGCTGCAAATTCATTGCGAATCATCACTTCGTCACTACTCTCATCTTCAATAATTTTCAGATTAGTGGATTATGAGAAGTCAAGCATTTTCTCACTTCTTCTCTTAGTGCTTCCAGAACTGGTACAGAAAGAAGATTCTTCTGAACAAATTGCTCGACGCTGGTCCGCTATTATTTGCTCACTAACTTCAGATTCAGGGTGAAGGAATCTTTGGTGTATTTTTTTCAGTGTGCCGTAGTGTCAGTCTCCATTTTGGTAATGGCATAGTATTAACACACGATGAAGGTATTTATTTCTGTAGTCCACATCATCCTTATGCGTGCCTGCCTGCCGCAGTGGTCTCTGAAAACAATAGATTGCTTCTCTGAGAAGCACTTGCGCCAGGTGCAGCTGTAAGTGGAGATGGACGGGTGCTGTTATCTTCGGCTGTAGCATATTCGGGGTTATCCCTGATCAGGGCCTGCCTGTTCAGCTCCTGATTGCCACCGGCTCGCAAGCTGTCACCTCCAGAGTTGGCTCGGAAGGTGCCTTGGCGCTCTCGAGGCAGCGGCTTATTTTCCGAGGCCTTTCGATGCACATTCCGTGTCTCCATATTTCTATGGGTGTGCCATCGAACTGTTAGTCGCCAGATTTTTTGAGGTTGTCCGTCTCCCACGTGGCTAAGTTTTTAATTGCTCGAACCTTGGGCTGGACTTTGGGAGACTTATTATTATTATTATTATTATTATTATTATTATTATTATTATTATTATTATTATTATTATTAGATAGAGTAATGATGAGTAAAATGTCTAGGATGATGGTGCGAGGTGTTACGAGGGGTAGTGGGAGGTGGGAGGTATTCATGTGCTTTGGAACCATCCTAACATTTGCCTTATGACCAAGGGAAACCACGAAAAGACGGTCAGGGCCGGCCAGGGAATAGAATCCGGACCTTCCGATTGCGCATCCAGCACGCTACGCATTGAACAATTTCGCTCGGTTATTATTATTGTTATTATTATTATTATTATTATTCCACTACATTACGACTAAAGATGTTATGAGTCGGCTCAAAATAAAATCTGCTCCAGGTTGCAACCAGCTACCTAAGAAGCAGATCTACGGACTGTCGGCGCCTCTACAATACTTGCGAAAAATGTGGGCTGTTCCAAATTAAGCACTTTCTTGCAATTCCCAGCCTTTTGAACTACCTGGGAATTTATCAAAGTTCTTACACAAATTTTGCGGAACAAATGCCAGAGCTCCGATGACTATCGGTACGACATGCCTCCTTGGTAACTGTTTTGATCGCAAGGTACAGCAACATCGACAAGTAGACACGATTTTTTCTCCAAATTCCTGGCAACAATATCCGGTTTCTTTGCCGCGATCGTTCGTTCGTTCTTCTTCTTCTTCTTCTTCTTATTATTATTATTATTATTATTATTATTATTATAAAATGAGTGTCTGTTACGCAATAACATTTGAATCACAGCAGCAACTGCTTCAATCTTTGTGTAAACTCTTCAAACATCTTATAAAGAGATGAAAAGCCAGCAATGGAGCGAGCGAGCTGGGTGGGCGAAGTAAACTGGAGGGGTGATAGAGGGGCTGGCTGGGTGTGCAGTTTAACCTTTTGGTTTGACGAAGGTTACGGTGTGCAGGGATGTTTCGTAGAAATTTGTAAATAATAAATACTGGGGAAATGGCGGATTACCGCAGCTAGTTTACAATACCAAAGTGGAGACCAATGACAAAACTGCCTAAACGAACAAAACATGACTGTCAATTTTGAGAATTCTGCAGCCTGATTGTGAAGTAAATCCTAATAAGCGTAAGACAATCCCCAGTTGGGTTTCTTTCTGTCCCCGAGGAACGCATTGTCTCGTTGATGATGGACTACATCAATGTTTCAGAATTATGTTTTTTTTAGTTTGATAGCAAATTTCCAAACAAAACGAGAAATTGTGGTCTTAAAATAGAAAATAAAAATCCTCGTACATGACCTGTACAAAGTCTTGATGGTAGTAGATTTCCTGTGTGGTAAGAGCAGCATAGGAGGTTTTCGTAAGGAAAAATATTATTATAAATAAATATTTATTACTTTTATATGGAATATAGAATGCCTAAACTGTACTTAACTAAATTGAAAAGATATACACGCAAGCTTCCGCGGCTCGAGTTCATTACTTCTCGGCTGTCCGGGTGACGCCGCGTCGTTGGCAAAGAGGCGGCGTCACCCGGACAGCCGAGAAGTAATAAATTGAAAAGATATGTTTTCTTCCTTCTGTAATATATTTTTTCACACAGGTTGTGTGTCATCGACATGTAGCCACGTCCGTGAAATAACTACTTAGAAAATAACATAAAGCAGAGTTTCCTCAAATATAAAATTAAACATTCATAGGCCAGAATAGAGTCATAAAATATATTTTTGCAGGGTAAGTCCCAAAGAAGGAAAATTCAACATGGTCATCAATATTCCCCAATACCGCTTCAGAGGCCCGTATGACGTAACAGGGAGTATCATTGGACTCCCTTTGGAAGGCTCTGGAAACGTGGACTGCACATTCAGTGAGTACATGTTACATCTGTACGAATGACGAGGAATGTTCTTTGATATAGATGTTTCTCAGAATCAATGTTTCGAACTACTAGGGCTTGTAGGGGATGGCCCAAGAGAATAACGTATTTCCAAAAAACACGTGCTGATTCATATGACGAAGTTACACATTTGGCAGGGTGCCTTGATTGGATGGCAATCACTCGTGAGATGAAGGTTAGCTGTTTTTCTGACACAATGTACTGTCTAAGATAGCTCAGAGCACCAATTGATGATTGGTCGGGAAGTCCTAGGGTTCGAGTCCTGACGGTAGCAGGATTTTCGACACTAGCTACGTTGAATTTAGCCGCTGTCTGGAGTAGATTCCTCACGGCCGGCTACTCTGATCGGTTGTTTCCCGTGGTTTCTCCGATCAACACCTGGCGAACGCCGGAAAAGTAACATAACAAACGGGACACGGACCGTGTTCGTTCTTTTCTTCCTCTTCCTACCCTCATCCCGTACTCACACACACTCTTACATGCATCACACTATCTCTCACATCGGTAGACCATTTGGGAGCGTAGAGCTGGTCCCGGCTGGGGCGGTGCCCCTCTTATTGGAGATACCTAGTTGAGGGAAAGCCCCGTTAGTCGACGAGGAGGTCGGTACCGGATCTCGCCATCCCGCGCGGGAAGATCACCACCATCATAAATCAATCAAGCAGTCTGACACAGTCAAAAATGTTCGCAGGCCCTCAAAGCATCAAATCATGTTAGGTTCCAATGAATCAAGAGCACAAGACACACACCGACCTGAAATTCGTTGTATAAAATTTCCCACCATCCGTTCGTTGGAAAAAACAATCATTATCTTGGACTGCCTTACACCTCCTTGACGTGTTCTTTTTAACCATCCGGATACGTCAAGAGTAATTTTAGTATGTAAATATTTGATGCCGAATGTGACATTATGGCTGATAACAGTAGTAAAATATTACTCAACCGCATCCGCTATTATTCTGCAAAAGTATCTCTGGAATTTAAAGCTTTTTGGGTGGACCAGATCCAATTCACATGGGTGTTCAAGTTGCCTAAAATAAATAATACTTGTATTAATATTAAATAAGTAATATTTATTTAAAATCAAATGTGTGATTTAAATCAAAATGTTGTGTTGCTGTGTTGCTAAATCCCAACGATTGTATGACGAGATTTAGATTAGTTTAGATTTTTTTATTCATTCTGCATTTAAGTAACAATCAAATAACTTCGTGGCAGAATATCTTAACTTTACATGCATCAAGCTTACATTGACTAACAACAAATTAGAAGAGAGTAGTTAATTAAAAAACAATACTTAATAGTAAAAGTATATATTTTCACCGCGCAAGCCTTACTCAGCTCCACTTCACTTCACTTCACTTCGCTTCCTGCACCTTCCAGGTGAACTTTGTCCGAACTTTACATCCGTCATGAATTCAAACCCGCAGTCAAGGATGCGTGTGACTGTTAGAAACACATGTGGAAGGTGAGGAACAGCATCGACCTATATTATCGATAATGTCGATCTATTAGTTGCTTTTGTATTAATTTTCGTATATCTAACGTATTTATATAATTTCTATAAAAACGTATAAAAATATTACATGTTTTGATTGCAATCTGAAATATCAGGACAATTGTGAAAATATATAGATTCACATTAATTTTTAATTTACAAATATTAAAAAATTTCGGTAACATTTACTAACATTAAAAATAGGTAACATTTACTAACTTAATGATTAGCAATATTGATACATCAACTAATAATAAAAAACTTTGATCTAGATAGGTAGGTTGTTACGCATTGTAAAAATATGTACACTATTTAAAAAGGATTATTTGAAAATATCAGTTTCCAGTTTAAACACCCGTAACTTTTGAAATTTCTTTTGAGTTTATGTAATATTTTGGGTCAACAAACTCAAAAATCGAGGATTACTAATTTTGGGAATTTGGATTTAAAAAAAACTGCACTTTTGAAGTCTGGAGTGAGATTATTGGTATAAAATGCAAATAATGTAAGAGTCAATGCAAAAAATCTTTTCTTTGAACTATTTCCTATTGGTAGAAATATTTTTCTTATATTAGAATGGATTTTCATGAGAGATTTTCATTGTTTCTGAAGTTCGTCCGAAATGCAAAGAAATTTTACTAATTTTGGGAAAAAATAAAAACAAGGTCAAAGGACAAACAGAAGTGCATATTTGGTGCACACCAAATATGATGCCTCTAACTTTTTTAACATCACATTGAACAAGTCAAACTAAAAATGGTGCTACACAATGGCATAGACTTTCCTGTATTCATTTTCTACTTCCTTTTGTCTCGGCTAGCTATTAGGACTTGCCACATACTCTTGCCAGCTGCCATCTATCGCCGCTCAAAGTTTATTTTTTTGACATTTTCTTAATTTTTCGGTTCCCTAATAGTACAACGGAAATATTATTTTAAGAATATTTAAGAACAATAAAACCTCCTCCTAAATGGCAATTTGCTTTGAAATACTTGGAACCGTTTTTCTTTTATCCTGGGCAGCTGATTCTGCCCAATGGGGCTGGTTGCAGGAGGTTGAGGGAATGGATACTGGTAGCTCAGAAATAGATTGAAATCTTTTCACTACTTAAATTGAAGTGAAATGCAAAACAATACAATAATAAAACTTAAAATTAGATGAGGAGGAATGAAAATTAGCAATTGATAATGTACAATGAATCAATAACAAATAAAGATCGCTGCTAATATAAATCGCTACTAATATAAATGTTAACGAGTAAGAAAGTAAAAATGTTACTTTTTTACATTTTCCAAAAACCAAAGAATAGAGCAATATGGCGTTAAAGTCATCTCATAGGGTATATTTAGCACTATCTTTACCAAAAGGTTGAAGAAAAGATTTGGAGCCTTTTTGAGAAAATCATGTTTTCCTTATTTTTTAAAATTGCAAACATTGCGCGCAATATTGCACGAAAACTACTAAAATGTTCAAAAAATGTACTGGACCTTAATGAAAGAACTCATAATGGAGAACAAATTTTATTTGAAGGAAAAATCATTATCTTCAATTTTGTAGTTGAAAGAAGCCGCCGAAAAATTCAAACTTGTGCAATTTTCGAAAATTCAGAGTTAATCTTGAATATCGGGCAGGACGGACAGGCGGACGAACAGACGGACGAACAGACGGACGAACAGGCGGACGAACAGACGGACGCACAGACGGCCGCACAGACGGACGCACAGACGGCCGCACAGACGGACGCACAGACGGACGCACAGACGGACGCACAGACGGACGCACAGACGGACGCACAGACGGACGCACAGACGGACGCACAGACGGACGCACGGACGGACGCACGGACGGACGCACGGACGGACGCACGGACGGACGCACGGACGGACGCACGGACGGACGCACGGACGGACGCACGGACGGACGCACGGACGGACGCACGGACGGACGCACGGACGGACGCACGGACGGACGCACGGACGGACGGACGCACGGACGGACGCACGGACGGACGGACGCACGGACGGACGCACGGACGGACGGACGCACGGACGGACGCACGGACGGACGCACGGACGGACGCACGGACGGACGCACGGACGGACGCACGGACGCACGGACGGACGCACCGCACGGACGGACGCACGGACGGACGCACGGACGCACGGACGGACGCACGGACGGACGCACGGACGGACGCACGGACGCACGGACGGACGCACGGACGCACGGACGGACGCACGGACGCACGGACGGACGCACGGACGGACGCACGGACGCACGGACGGACGGACGCACGGACGGACGGACGCACGGACGGACGGACGCACGGACGGACGGACGCACGGACGGACGGACGGACGCACGGACGGACGGACGGACGCACGGACGGACGGACGGACGGACGGACGGACGGACGGACGGACGCACGGACGGACGGACGCACGGACGGACGGACGCACGGACGGACGGACGCACGGACGGACGGACGCACGGACGGACGGACGCACGGACGGACGGACGCACGGACGGACGGACGCACGGACGGACGGACGCACGGACGGACGGACGCACGGACGGACGGACGCACGGACGGACGGACGCACGGACGGACGGACGCACGGACGGACGGACGCACGGACGGACGGACGCACGGACGGACGGACGCACGGACGGACGGACGCACGGACGGACGGACGCACGGACGGACGGACGCACGGACGGACGGACGCACGGACGGACGGACGCACGACGGACGGACGCACGGACGGACGGACGCACGGACGGACGGACGCACGGACGGACGCACGGACGGACGGACGCACGGACGGACGGACGCACGGACGGACGGACGCACGGACGGACGGACGGACGGACGCACGGACGGACGGACGCACGGACGGACGGACGGACGCACGGACGGACGGACGGACGCACGGACGGACGGACGGACGCACGGACGGACGGACGGACGCACGGACGGACGGACGGACGACGGACGGACGGACGGACGGACGGACGGACGACGGACGGACGGACGGACGCACGGACGGACGGACGACGCACGGACGGACGGACGCACGGACGGACGGACGCACGGACGGACGGACGCACGGACGGACGGACGCACGGACGGACGGACGCACGGACGGACGCACGGACGGACGGACGGACGCACGGACGGACGGACGCACGGACGGACGGACGCACGGACGGACGGACGCACGGACGGACGGACGCACGGACGGACGGACGCACGGACGGACGGACGCACGGACGGACGCACGGACGGACGCACGGACGGACGCACGGACGGACGCACGGACGGACGCACGGACGGACGCACGGACGGACGCACGGACGGACGCACGGACGGACGCACGGACGGACGCACGGACGGACGCACGGACGGACGCACGGACGGACGCACGGACGGACGCACGGACGGACGCACGGACGGACGCACGGACGGACGCACGGACGGACGCACGGACGGACGCACGGACGGACGCACGGACGGACGCACGGACGGACGCACGGACGGACGCACGGACGGACGCACGGACGGACGCACGGACGGACGCACGGACGGACGCACGGACGGACGCACGGACGGACGCACGGACGGACGCACGGACGGACTTACGGTCGGACACACGGACGGATCGACAGACAGACAAACAGACGGTCGGACCGACGGACAGACAAACAGACGGTCGGACCGACGGTCGGACAGTCATTTTGGAAAGAACTACTTTTTTGATATCAGAGAATTTCAAAAGTGTATTTTTGTTGAAATCTCGAAATCGATTTTCTACAATATTACATAACTTTCTCTATATTACGTATATTACTTTTATTATTATATTACTTATATGAAAGAGTAAAAATTTGTACACCGGTCAGAAGGGGTCATGCTTTATTCGACCGATTTCATGTGGAATTACCTATCTTCAATTTTATAGGTTTTTTGAAATGTTAACTTGGCCTAAGGAATGCACACTGAGCAGATCTAAATTTCTAAGTGACTGGAGTGCCTAATGTCAATATAAGTTTATTTCTAAAAGTACGAAATGCGAGTGGAAAAAATTGTATGTATACGACAGTTAAGATTTATTTACGAGGAACATTAAGGACCTCAAACTCAAGATTTCATGTTTGTTCCTTGTTCATTTAAGTATATTGATTCGTCACTGTGTAGACGTATGTAAATATTAAGTGATTTATTCACATTATATTATTTTTCAATTAACCACTTAGGACAATTCAAAGTGAGTGCATGATCAACATTAACAATCGAGTAAGTGTGTGAAATAACATTTTCAATTAAGTTAATGTGTGTTCACAGTTAATATGACCAATGACATATTAATGCGAGGTCACCTGGAAGAACGTTTTTCACAACAGTATTTCGTAATCGATGAATTCCATCAGAAAACTCACGTCGAAAATGTGTCAGTATATTTAGACAATCTCTTTGATGATCCCAAGCTAAGTAAGTATAAGCAAATTATAATTTTCTTGTTTATTAATTGACATATGAGGAAGTGTGTGAGAAAAATCTCTGTAAACGTTTGAAAAAATAGTTGCAGTTTATGATCTATACATTACTCTTCAGCAAATTAAAAATTTGTTTAGTTTTTATCCAGGAAATTATGGAAATATTTTGATTTTCTAACTGATAAGAATACGTGCCAGCCGTCCCGTTCTTCCTCGTCCCGCTCCGTCCCGCCCCCTCTTTCCCCGCTCCGCCCTCTCCTACACCGCCCTGCCGCATCCTGTTCCGCCTAGTCCCGCCCCGTCCCGTTCTGCTCGTCCCACCCTGTCCCGATCCTTCCCGCCGCGTCACACCCCGTTCCGACGCGTCCCGACCTGTCTCGACCCGTCCCGACCCGTCCCGACCCGTCCCGACCCGTCTCGACCCGTCTCGACCCGTCTCGACCCGTCTCGACCCGTCTCGACCGGTCCCGACCCGTCCCGACCCGTCCCGACCCGTCCCGACCCGACCCGTCCCGACCCGTCCCGACCCGTCCCGACCCGTCCCGACCCGTCCCGACCCGTCCCGACCCGTCCCGACCCGTCCCGACCCGTCCCGACCCGTCCCGACCCGTCCCGACCCGTCCCGACCCGTCCCGACCCGTCCCGACCCGTCCCGACCCGTCCCGACCCGTCCCGACCCGTCCCGACCCGTCCCGTCCCGACCCGTCCCGACCCGTCCCGACCCGTCCAGACCCGTCCAGACCCGTCCAGACCCGTGCCGACCCGTCCATCCCCGTCCATCCCCGTCCATCATCGTCCATCATCGTCCATCATCGTCCATCCCCGTCCATCCCCGTCCCTCCTCTTCCCACCCGTCATTCCCCGTCTCTCCTCGTCTCTCCTCGTCTCTCCACGTCTCTCCTCGTCTCTCCACGTCCCTCCACGTCCCTCTACATATATTCCCGTACCTCCCCAACCCTCTCCAATTGTGAAACCTTTGAAATTAATTTACGAAATTCTTTTGAGATCTATAGTAAATAGGTTATTGAACAATTAAGTGATAGTTAAATGTACTTTCTACGTACGCCACAAAATGAAATGTCTGAAAAATAATTAAGTAGTATTTTCCTTTCAAAAGTTAAAAATCAACTTGAAACTCGCATTTTCTCTCTCTTTCAGCTAAAGCAATTAACAAGCTCATGAACGAAAATGGCCGAGCCGCCCTAGACGAAAACGCCAACGTCATAAACGAGGTGTGGGGTGCGTTACATGCTGGCCTCATGCAGAGAATCTTCAGGCGTGTTCCTTACAGGGCTATGTTCCCTGATCTGAACTAGGTACATGCAGTTGAAAACTAAAATCCAATGACCTTGCAGAATAATTCGATTTTAATTTAAGCCAAGCTTTTATTTTTAAGGCAGATTATGTTAAAGATAAAATGCATATTGTTTCACGTAGGAGAAATTATTCCATTATGATTCAATCGGAAAGAGAAAGTTTATTGAATTGAGTGTAAATAAAATACAATTTTCTTTATGTTTTAAATATTTATTTTCCCACTCTTTATTTCACTACTTTGAAATGTTTGTATGGGTGTTAGCCAACTTGCATGCATTTTTCGTATGGTTTGGAAGATGGTCTAAGAATCATTAGGCGATCTGGTAATGTGAAATGTATGTCTGGGTAAACCACTGCCCGAAATAATGTCACAACTAAACATGTGTCAGATTCTTAATGTAAATTTATCATTTCGAAGGTGCATCGGATTGACCTGCTATTTTCGAATAACTCGAAAGCTTTTTTTTTTGTTCTGGGAGCAGACTAGTTGCATGATTATTGAAATCTACCAGACTAAAAACCACAAACTCGTTTAATGATTAATTAGTGATTCCGGGCGCGACAGCGGTTAAGGTCAATAGTACCGTAAGTGTAGTGCGTGTTTCCCTCCCGGCTGTGATCTCCCTCCGCTGTATGGTGAGACAAGGCACCGACCTGCCCGTCGGCTAGCGGGGTTTTTCCCCAACCAGATATCTCCCATCTGGGCACTGGCTCACTCGGGACAAGCTTTAAACTCCCGACCGGTCTCCTGGCATGTGTGGTAGTGTGGTGCATTCCAGTGTAAGTGAATTCAAGTGTAAATGCAAGTAAGGAATGAGATGACAAAGAAGGGGGAGGAAAGCCCTCGCGCGGTCCGTGGCCCGTTTGTTGGGGTACTGTCCCGGCATTCGCCTGGTATTGATTGGAGAAACCACGCAAAACTACTCAAATGCCAAGAGACAGGCCGGGAGCTCAGAGCTTGTCCCGTCTGGGGCGATGCCCCGCTGGTGAGAGATACCTGGTTGGAGAAAACGCAGATAGCCGACGGATCTCGCCTTTCAACAGGGAAAGATTACCGCCACCTTCCAAGGAATAAAACATGCATCACACTTACGGGACTAATGACCTTAGGTCTAGTTGACGCGCTCGGAATCACTAACAATCAATCACGAAATCTACCGATTAGAGGGACCCTAGAATTCTCCACCAGAAAGAAAATAAACGTATTCAAATAAACATGTTATTGAAAATAATAGATTATTTTGTTCGAATGAATCCAACGATACCGAAAGTAGAAAATGATAATTCAGAAACGCGACATCGAGACAGGTTCTCACCGAATTAAATTGCATTAGTTTATGTCAATACAAAAATGAATGTTTTTGTGTCCTTCGTATAAACGAATGATTAGTAAGCTCAGGAGTTTTGAGAATAAGTGTACATGAGACTATGAGTTGGCTGTTAGAACACGAGGACCAATAAGTGTCTCCCAGAGGGAGAAGTCGGAAAAGTGACTCTGAATTCGTAGGCATTTTCGGGTTTTGAGGGAAGTCGTATCTTCATTTTTTCATAGTTTAATTAAATTAAAATATAATTAATACTTATATCACATGATTTCTATCATTCAAATGATCATTTGAGGAATAAATTATAGTTACGGTAGTGCTAAAAAAACCGCATCACCTCGCTCCCAATTGTAATGTGCAATTAAATCTTGAAAATGCATCGCTTGACGTGCAAAAATCGAGTTGGAACGTAATGGAATCAGAAATATCACATAATCCACATAAAATATATTATTACTGCTGTCACGCCATGTAGACAGACTGCTCGTCGGGCATGTGAATCAGATGAATGACAGAGGGAGAGTGTGAGGCGTGCTTTGCAATGCAGCAAAAAAGGAGAGATAGTTTGGGAGAGCTCTGCTGCCTTCAGCTTCCCCTAGCGAGAAGCGTTCTGCGCACACTCGGGCGTGGCACAGGCCCCTGATAGTAGTTGGGAAGAACGGACGAACCTTCACTTCTATTATTCCATGGCAAGGCAACACATGACCATCAATACTCGCGATTGGCCTAAACAGAATACGTAGAGCAGAATTAGTCATTTAGACGAGACCCAATTCGTAATTAAACCGCCACTCCAGTCAGGTCCCGCAAGTTGAAAATTTCGCTGGTTCTGGGGTGCTTCTGATGTCATCGAACTGGTAAGTGTGACGAAAGATGGTGCCGGTCGCGTATTAGATTTGTAAAACGCTGCCAGCCGCTGCCGAAACCGCCAGGGAGAGAGAGAGAGAGAGAGAGAGAGAGAGAGAGAGCGACAGAGAGAGACTGATTAACAAATTTAATTAGTTGAAAATGGCGCAGGTAGGTAAGTCAAAAAAGGGTGAACTAAACTAATGTAACAAATTGGATGTCCTTATCTTTACTAGGGTTTCGATGAATGGGTTGTCATGAATGCTGAAACTATCGCCTACGAAATTGACTATTTTCTGACGTGTAGGTTTCGTTCCAAATACGTGGGATCCACAGTCGGAGTTACTGTTGTGAACAGATCTCAAACTTCAGGACCGAATACGGGACCGAAAAATGTACCGAAATATGAAAAAAAGTCGTTAATACGCCAATAGGTGGCAGATGGGAAGAGTATGGGGGAGAAAAACCGAATGAAAAAAGCTACCCCAGACGAAATTAGAATACTAGGATTAGAATAGTAACAAGTACGAGAAAGTCTGTACCATTCTCTTGCACCCCTAGTTACAGATATCCACGCAGTAAAACAAATTGCATTAAGTAAAATGTAAATTATGTTGATTTTTAATATAATTATTTACTATTGCCATTCTCCTTGGTACAGTATCTAATGGAATAATAAGTTTTGTAGAAGAAAGTTTTTTAATATAATGTTTACGTGCATTTTGAATGTTGATTGATGGAGCGTTTTAAACTACTGAATTGCGATCACATTCTGGCACTTGCACGCCACGACGTCACAAGGTGTGCACTTCCGAAGCGGAATGGATTTCCTCGCATGAAACAGGTTAGTCGGTTCGGACAGGTTCTACCAGTAATTACCCGGTCCAGATGAGACCACGGATGGAGTAATCTTTAATATCCGTAGCTATTTCACTCTCATAATTCTGAACCTGTTAGCAAATGACGCGAACCACGACAATTTCCTGATATATCGTGAATTAACTGCAATTTATTACAAGAGCACTTCTTGTTTAGGAAATTGGACTGCATATAACAAAATCGCTTCAATAAAAATCTTGGTAAGATGGCATTCTCTTGCAGATGCGACAGTAATTTGGAAAGGGGTAGCCTCATGGGACAAGGACAAGGCACTCATTAAGTGCAATCTTCCTGACTCAAATATGATCATTTATGTATGTCTCACTCAGTGAAACGTATTTTTTCTACTCCCATTGTATAATGCTGTCATTTGATGGCTGCAACCCGTTGCATAATGATATCCATTGCGATACAATTTTCATTATGCTATAGGTTCTTGACTAATCACAGAGAAGCTTACAAACCAAGTATTGACACTTAATTCATCATTGAGAATCGTTCTAATTAATGTGTTATTCAATTGTATACATTAAAATTGCATTTGATATTATTTTATGCGTGCCAGTTTTAATTTATTTTATTAGTAATTTTTTCGTGGAATATTATTTGAAATAAATTGGATGGTAATTTCACTTTTATCCTATTTGACTAGTGCAGTACTCTCTCGCAGGAATGGTAACCACAGCCACTTGCAGCAGCATGAGAGGGTAGCTTAGGAACCTGTCCGCTAGGTGGCCTTCGCTGAATCCTGCAGTGTCAACTGCCGAGAAATAATTCAATCAAAAGTTAAACCTACATAAATCGTAGAAAACGTACCGGACGAAACTCGATGTAATTGGTATTGGTATTGCATTGGAATACCCATCATACATCATTGTTTCATAATGTACTATTACGATAGTTGCAAAGTAGGAGGTTACACAAATTGTCGTGTATATTTTTGATGTTTATTCAACATTAAATTTTGTTATTGTTGTCAAATTTAAATGATTTTTCATTGACTTGAAGAGGAGAACCTTCACCTTCTGAAGGTGTTCACAAGTATTTTACATTTTGTGGTAAATAATAGTAATAATAATCAATAATAATATATATTGAATTCAGGACGAGAAAGAGCAAGTCAATTATGACACCAGGATGATACGTTTTACTTTTTGTTACGTTTCGTGGTCCTTAACGCCCTACCTCTTCAGGTACTGACATGAACATCAATATTGTACAGGAATGATCCAACACTGTATAACGTCACAGAGAGAGCAACCGAAGTGCAATAATACGTACCTAAATCAAATCCATTAATTATAAAATATTCTAAAAGTTTTGAATTGTTTTCCTAAGTGCAGTACAGAGTTACAGTGGTCCCTGAACATCCATCCAGATTTTTCCTATGTTCAGAAACGGCAAATGCATGAAACATCCAGTGGGAATTAATACACTTGGCAAAATACCACGAAATATTGCAATATTTTTGAATCTTCAAAATATCAAACAATGCACAAAACATTTGTTTTTGAAGATCGTCAAGGTCATTGTTTGCTGATTCTGGAGCAGAGTTGCTGACTGTCAAAAGACACGGTGGCTGGAGGCCTAATATAGAAGCAGAAGGATACATTGAAGGTTCTTTAGAACATAAAAATAAAGTAGCTTCAAACATTTTGGGGGAAATGTCTAATCTTGGAACTTCTAGAGGAATGAAATTCAAATAATTTCCAAGACATCTGGGTGAACGTCTGATATTAGCACCAAACATTTCAAAAATGTTACTATTAATATGCATAATAAATTTTCTCAAATTTATCTAAAAATTGTTTACATGAAATAAGAGTTCCTGACTAAAAAAATGTTTTTATGAATTCATAAGAGCACGCGTTTTCTCATGACGTTAATTATACACGAATGGCTGCGAAGTGCAGTTGTTAGCGAGCCGTCGTAGATATGTACTAACAGTAGTTTAGGGCTCATCACAGTAAGAATCTATTTTTACTTTCAAAACAATGATTTATTAAATGCGGAGTGATCGCACGGATTCAGCTAGCAAAGGAAAAATTACATCAGAACTAACAAAAATGTCAATAGCTTTAAGAGCAATATTAGCTGATGATGCTTGTCATCCTTACGCCACTCCTTTGTTACGATGGAGTCTGCTACACTCTTATTTACATTTCTGGAATTTTGCATGTATGACTTTATGCGCGTCTTTCTCACGGTTGTTGTCTAGAAACGAAAGCATGGAACTCACATATTGATCTATAATGATCCTCTGTAAGTGAAACATTAATATTTTTCAATCAAGTATAAGTCAGGATTACCGTGTACTAGGATATTTCACCCATCCTATTCACCCAATATCACAATCATAATTATACTTTTTAGGCAGCTGTTCTTTCAGGGAGTGCATATTGTGCTAAAAGTACGTTTTTTGCAATAGTGGTAAAAGCAAGATAATGTTCAAGTGTTCAGATAAATATGTGAATCCAACAAAGAACACAAACAGTAGTTTATGCATCAAGTGCGTTGTAAAGGTTGTAATGCTCGAGCGGAGACACAAAGTCCGAGGACTTTTGGCCCGAAGGTCATCCAAGATCATTAGAACTAGTTAACTTCCGTGCTGCATACATAATTTTATTTTTTAACTAATTTTAATTATGTATATTGACTTATCTACTAATCTACTTATCTACTATCTACTTATCTACTATCTACTTAACTAGTTGTTAACTTGACTCGCTTTGTCATTTCCCTCTCATAATTCCCTTTCATAATTCCCTCCGCAAAATGACATATAGCAACATTCAATTATTTAAATATTTCCCCCGTCACCACGATCCTCTCGATCGAGGTAAGTTATGCAGTGAATATCGAGCTCCATATCCAAGGCAGTAAGAAGCAATAATGTATCAGTAAAAAATAAATACTTTGTGATCGCATCAGTTAGTACTGATGCTACTACAAGGCCAAAGGCATCCTTTAGTACTCGTAAAATAAAACGTCGCTTTTACCATTAGTGTCATAAATAACTATTCTTTCTGTTTTGCAAAATTAACTAGAAATGGTAATTAATGATCCATCGTAACGGTGATCACTGTTAGTTATCTTTCGGTAAATAAAGGGGGCTAATTGCAATTTAATAACCAATATCTTTGTCATAGGACTGAAGAACGGTGATAGTAACGCAATCATGCGGTTGAAATTAAAAGTTCTAGGTAGCTAAGTAGACGTATCGCACGTGTGTAATAAATTGCTTTTATTTTTTAGTGATACGTTGTAGCTTATTATTGCCTTGGATACGGAGTTCGATATACGCTGTACAATTTACCTGATTCGAAAGGACCATGGTTACGAGAGACATATGAGAACAGTTGAATGACGCCACATTTCTCTTATTGAGGGAATTATGGGAGAGAAATATATAAAGACAAACCAAGTCAAATCAACATCTAGTTAATTAGTAAGTAAATCTGAATCAATAAAATTAGGTAAAAAATAAAAGTATGTATGTACCACGGGTGTTAGATGGCTTTAATGACCTCGGGCGACCAAACGCCCAAGGGCCATTGGCCCGAGGGGGTTTTGTCGCCGCACGATCATTAAAACCCTTAAAACGCCATTGGTGCATAAATACTTCTTTTTTTTGCTCGAGCATTTCAGCCTCTCTAGAACCTTGATCAACCGCATAGAAGTTTATTTTATTCAAAACGATAAAGACGCTTCTCAATGGTCAATAAAATGTTCAGAACGTCTTTATCCTCCGAGAGCGACAATGATTACTAGTGATTCCGGGCGCGTTAACTACTATGGTCATTAGTCCCGTAAGTGTAGTGCATTAATTTTTGATCGGGAGGTGGCGGTGATCTTGTCCCGCTGGTCCCGCTGAGCTCCCGACCGGACTCCCGGCTGTATTTTACCGTCGTTCCTCCGATCAGTAGGCGAATGCCGGAACAGTAACCTAGCAATTGGACCACGGACCTCGCGCGATCTTTCCTACCTCTTCTTTGTTATATCCTTACTCCTTACTTACACACACTTTTACTTACAAGGACTACACATGCGGGGCATGGCCAGGCATGCGAGGAGATGAAAAAATCATAAGAACATGGTACACGTTTGATTTCTTACCACGCTAATCACTTCACATCGATACGACACATTAGAAAGGTATCAAAACTGCACAATCAAAACAAATATCACCACAAGCATAGAAAACGAAAAAAAACGTTATCCAAAAATGCCGCCAGGGACGTAATAGTCAAACTCAATGAAATCTGTCATTTTTCTGCACAAATTATATCACGTATCAGACACTTTTCTGTTCCAATGAAAATTATAAAAAAAATAACTTCGTGAAACAGGAAAAAAGAAGACTCTCAAGGGTGGGCTCCTCAGGACGATTTTGTGGCGTTTTGTGACGCTTGAAAATCCGCAAAGTTTAAGACTTGATTAAAGGCAAATTTCGCACACCTATCAACAAAACAAAAAAAATTCTTAAGTATTTTCGCACACATGAAAACACGCACGCACGCAATTCACAGCTTCCCTCGGGGCGAATATCACGCTACGCCACTGAAAAATATTACCTCGAGTGGTGAACGTTTTCGTCCCTACTCCTCCAGTGCAACTTGTTTTGCGCGATCGTTTAAGAACCCGTTTTAACGAGATAACAACCAGAGTATATAAGAGAATCTTAAGTTGCTATTTCAGATTCACTGCGGAGCTCGTGCTACCAAATCGTCATGCCTCTTCTATACGACAAACGTGTAGCCTGTTTGTTAATGTTACTGCTGTTCATACTCGGTGCAATAAATGCTGTTGGTTCAGAGAATACGTATTTTCGTGAGTACCAAAATTGAAAAGTTGTTTTATATTCACTCTGTGTGTTAAATGGTTTGTACCCATGGAATCAATTCATTTTCACTAATTTTTTTTTATGGTTTGAATATAATATTTTTCTGTTGGTTATGCATCATTTTACTTCATTTCATATATATATTATAATCGTTTTTATGTAGTGTGTTTAATTTTTAAGACAGGAAAACATTCACGATTTTAATGACATTTACAAATTTTCCTTTGTTTCTTTGCCACATGGCGTATTATTAATATGATAGCAACGAGTATTTTCAGTAAATACTTACATGGAGATTATCTTTTGGTTTTGCGTGTGAAAGATTGGAAATGTTAAAATTGTATTTTTGCAGCTTCGGATGTAAAGATATGCAGTGCAAAAGACCCAAATTTTAACAAGTGTTTCACCGAGTCTGCAAACAGAATGCTAAGACATCTCGTTAAAGGTAGGTTTGATTTATACAACACATTTTTAAGTTGTAATTTAAAACACTAGTGAATGGCGGTTCTTGGGGCTTAGTCAGTGGAAAGAATTAGGTTTTATAGTTATTTACCAACGTTTCGAAAAAGATATGTCCATCATAATGTAGAAGATCAAAATAATGATAATGTACAAGATCATAAAAGATATAATGTACAATATCAGAAGAGCACAATAACGTATTAATTAACCACTTAACTCAACTCCTTCTCGAACACTATAAAAATAGAAAGAAAACAGTATAGTAATGAATGAGAAATTTTACGAATGAGTATTTTAAAGTATTTTTCCATTTTCTATTGACCAAGCCCCAGGAACCAGTCTTCATTATATTTATGGTCGAAAGGATTCTCCATGTTAAAATATGTACTGGCGTAAATAACTAGGTTTATAGAATTGGGTGGAAATTACTTCGCAAATTTCTTATACACAATAAATACCATTAGAATACTATTCAAATTTTGCACGAAAGCGCATTAGTCAGCAATACATTCTGACTTTGTAGAGAGGAATGAATGATTCGCCACATCGTATTTTAATGGAGGAGGCAATCTTAAATGTCGTAAGGAGACGGTAAAGTTTAAACACTTTTCTGGAATTTATTGCCGCTGTTCTTGTGTTTGATGTTGCCATTTTTGCCGTTTACGTTATCATTCGAAACATTGGCTAAGGTCAGGGAAAAAAGACACATGTTGCTCCAGTTACACGTACGAGTTACGTGATTTCTGCGTTATTTCTCATTAAATCAACACTCAGAGCAAAACATTTCTTACGGAATGACTATTGCATTCGTCTCTTGTTTTTCAGCCTCTCTGATTTACCCTTATTTTCAGCTTTTTCATTTCTTTCTACTTCCCCCGCAAATGGTATGCGAGTAGGAAGATGGGGAAGAAGTGAGGAAATTTGGTCGATTTATTACTGACTGGGGATTGATTTATTACGACTGCGCAGACATTTGGAGAAAGAGTATTGATAGATTTTTTGTAGATGGGGGTACACTGCGATCCAATTTATACTTTCTCGTATCTACATCGTAGAAAGAGAAGGTTATGTGTTGCGGGAAAAAAGTGAGAATTTGTCAAATATACCTGACATCTGTTACGAAGAAATATATTTTTCTTGAAATGTTCTTTCTTTGAGAAATTTGCTCGATAAAATTAGAAATTTAATGAATGCATTGTCCAATTTTTTTAAACAGTAGTTTTTGCTAAATTTTGAGATCTATTCTTTGATGTTTTCAATTTGTATAATATTAAATTATCCAGAATGTATATTCTTTCATTTGTATCATTTTACTTCATTGTAATATGTCAAGAAAGGGGATTCACTTACACAAGCCCTTTTCAGTCGCATGAGAGGAAGATCTAAACGACCCATTTGACTTGACACAACGATATTTGAATTTATTCACCTCATTGGAGGGCTGTTATTATGTAGTTACATCGCTAGGCACACTCAGTTCCAAATTTTCATTGTACTGAAACATTTTGCACTGAAAGAGTGAAAAACCTGAATATTCACTGTTGTGATTATTATTATTATTATTATCTTTATTATTAGTAGTATTATTATTATATGCTTATCAGTCATTTATGACAATGCTACACGTTATCTTCCCAAGTCCAGACATATTTATCTCAGAGAGATTAATGTGTGTCATTGTGGAGATCAGGGTTTTTTCGTCTGTATTCTTTGGTATTACGCCTTGAATGATGAAGTATGGGTGATAGGATGATGATGAAGGATGAAGGAAGAATCACAAATACAATCACGCCTACGCACAACTCGGAGCCTGCAGCCTCCTAGGCGCACACACCTGCTGCTGCAACCAACTACGCCACGGGGCGGGCTTATTATTATTATTATTTAGACTATTGCACTTCTCCCACGCGGGGGGGAAACATTCACCTGCCACTATTGTTGCTGTGACTAGGCTCACTCGTACGGCTCCGATGAGCAAATATCGAGCGAGATCTGTGTATTTTCTCTTAGGTTCTTCCATACCACTCGTCAGACATGTCAGTAATAGTTTTTATCACAATGCGACATGTGTCCAGAATGATAGCTTTTTGAATTGCTGCCAGTATATGCTTTATATTTAGTTCCTGTAGCTGTTTAATGAGCGATTTTGTTACTATCCCGGTGGTAGAAATTGTCAGGGGACGGATAGGCACTTTTTCAACCTTTCAAATCTTGATCTCTTCCGCAAGTTCTCGGTATTTTGATCTCTTATTGGAATATGCTGAGTGGAGATTATGTGATAATGGAACTGTGATGTCGATGATGGTGCCTTCCTTTCTGATTTTATGTAGCACTGTAATATCTGGCCTGTTTGCAGTGATGATTATGTCTGTTCTAATCTCCCTATCCCAGTACATTTTCGCAGATTCATTTTCCAAGACTGGGGTAGGTTGGTATTGAAAGTACGGCACGCTTTCTGCGCAAAGTATTGTAGAGGCACCGACAGTCCCTAGATCTGTCCCTTAGGTAGCTTGTTGCAACCTGGAGTAGATTTTATATTCAGCCGACTCATAACATCTTTAGTCGTGATATACAGGGATAATAATAATAATAATAATAATAATAATAATAATAATAATAATAATAATAATAATAATAATAACAATAATATTCCTCTCAATCACGAATAAAGATGTTATGTGTCGGCTGAATATAAAATCTACTCCAGGTTGCAACCAGCTACCTAAGGGGTAGATCTAGGGACTGTCGGTGCCTCTACAATACTTTGCGCAAAATGTGGGCTGTTCCAAATAAAGCAATTTCTTGCACTTCCCAGTCTATTGAATTACCGGCGAGTTTAGACAAGTCCTTATTCAAATTTTGAGGAACAAATCCCAGAGCTCCGAGGAACGAATCCCAGAGGTCGTACAATATAGTACACAATCCAGCAGACGTCACCGGTTTTGGTGAGTGTTCGTACCACTTGGGGCATGTGTTTGGAACTTCGAGGGCGGTACAGACCTGCCAGTGGAGGTAACTACACACCCTGTCATGTCTTTTCAGGTATTCGGTCTTTGCTAGGATTGGACAAGCTGAGACAATATGATCAATGGTTTGTACGTGTTCCTGGCAAATGCGGCATTTGTCATCTTGGGAAATTTTGAGAACCGCTTTATCATAATGTGTTCTCAACTCCTGATCTTGAGCAGCTACTGGAACTGCTTCTCATTCTGGCTTCATTAAGCCACATAAATGATTGATATTTATTGATTTGCACCTTGCCCATTCTTTTTATTTATATTGTCCGTGGAGTGGTTTGTCTCTCTACGATTTCTGTAACATTTTTTGTGTCTCACATTTCATGTTTAGCAGCATCAGAAGTTCAGTGTCTGTGTTATTCGACGTGTCTTGCGTAGTTTCCTTCGCAATGCTTCTTGCTACACAAACAGTGCCTCTGTTTCCCATTCTTCGGTCAGACTTCATGACCAGCCTCATTAGAGGGTCATCTTGATGACTGACTACATACTTTCCCATCTCGTCTACTGCGGTGTGCCAGAATGCCTCAATTTGTCTGAGGCCTCTTCGTCCTTCCTTACATGATACATAAAGTCTATGTACATCAGCTCGAGGGTGGGAAACATGATGCATTGTTAGCAGTTTTCTGGTTTTCCGATCCATGATACGAATTTCTTGCTCAGTCCAGTCTACTACTCCGATAGTTTATTCTTGGAATTCAGAGCGGACTGCAGGACCAGTCTCATGCTTCTTTGATACTCCCTGCGAATTCTCTCTTTTATTGTGTCGTTCGAGATGGTCTCACATTCTTCAATTCACAGATATTTGTAAGTTTTACCTGGCTCAAGATCTTGAATCACAGTGTGCGTATCAATTTCAATGTTCTCAGACGTTGTCAGTTTCCCTCTTTTTAAACTGATTTTTACCCACTTGTCAAAACCAAACTTCATGCTGATGTCATTGCTAAAGGCATTTACGACAGACAGCTTTTGGGAGAGAATCGCTTCATTCTTAGCAAACACTTTAAGATCATCCGTGTAAAACAAATGTGATACTAGCCTTTCATACCATGGAGTTTGTAACCGAAGTCAGCTTGCGACAACTGTCTAGAGAGTGCAAACTAATGCAAAACAGCGGAGGGGATAGTGAATCTCCTTGAAAAATACCCCTGTTAATCTGAATACTTCTGGTTTCTACTGCTTCCTTTCCGCTGTGTATTAGTAAACTGGTACTCCACGACTTCATACTAGCCTTGCAAAATTCAATAAGTCTAGGATGAAATCGATACATCTCCAGGGTCTTCAAAATCCAATCGTGTGGTACACTATCAAAGGCCTTTTGGTAGTCAATCCAAGCCATGCTCAAATTACGTTTTCGTTTCTTTACATCATTCAAGATGACTTCATTCAGTAGTAAGATTTCCTTACAGCCATAAGAGCCTTTACGACATCCTTTTTGTTCAGCTGGCATCAGATGATTCTTATCTAGATATCTGTCCATTTTGTGAGCTATGGCTGCAGTTATAACTTTCTACAGTACTGGCAGACAAGTAATTGGCCTGTAGTTCTTCGCCAAAGAGCTGTCTCCCGCTTTGGGTAGCAAATACGTGATGCTGCGTGTGAGCCATTCCGGGATTTCCTTTGGGTTTTCTAAAATTTTATTAACAGCCTTTTCTAGACGATAATGTATTGCTGTTAATTTCTTAATCCAATAAATCTGGATCTCATCAATCCCGGGGGACTTCCAGTTTCCCATGTTCTTAATTGCTTGGAAGAGGTGATCTTCCGAGAATTCGTGAACATCTTCCACTCTTTCCACAAGTTCATCGGCAGCATCAACTTCAGATTAAATCCAAGATGCGTCTTTGTTGTAGGATCTGCTCTCCTCCCAGATTCCTGCCCAAAATGCGTCGACGTCGCCTTTTGAAGGCATCACTATTCTGTTTTTGAGTCAGATTACAACGATTGAGTGACAGCATCGCTATTCTGTTTTTGAGTCAGATTACAACGATTAGAATCTCTTCTCGTCTGTTTCAAACAACCGGTTCTGTACACGGAAATCTATTCTACGTTGTAACGTCTAATTCTTTGAGCCCATGCTTGAATTTTCTCTTTTATCTTCTCAACTATCATTAGCCTGCTTGTGTCATTTTCAATTTCGTATTTTTGTTCAACATTAAACATCTTTCGTTGAACTTTAGTGGTGTGCGTTGATTTAGAAGATGCCTCGGCTAAGAGTGATATTTCACGCCGAGTATCGGCTATCCGTTTCATAATTCTCTTCGTCCATGGGGGTACTGGGCTGTTTACTCTGTTTTGCTGTCGACCCCCGGTGTTCTTGTCTGGCCCCAGAATTATTTGAGATACCAGATATTGTTCCGTACACACCATAAAGCCCTCGCCGGCGTCTCTTTTCCTCTTTCAGAGGCTCGCCACCCACCGCGCGGACCCGGAGCCCCCACGGGTCGCCACCCTCACCGCCGGCCTCCCCCTCCCCCGGCGGCCACCAGCAAGTTCACCGAAGGGCCTGCAACCCCCTCCGAAAGGCCCTTCCCCCCCATGTCCCCGAAAGAGCCTCAACGGCATATTCTCCACGAGGCATTCACGAGAAGCAACGCCGCCAGCCCACAACCGCGTTTGTGCACGCTCCGCGCGTGATAGGGTCGTGAGTCATTTCGCTTCGCGCACATTACTACGCTGCCCTCGGCAGTTCTGCACTGTTTGAACCACCAGGTTCGTAATTCTCATTGCGCTTCGCGCAGATTACAACGCTGCCCTCGGCAGTTCTGCGCTAGCCTCCTGGCGTTTGAACCATCATTCAGTACATGTTCAATTTCACTTCGGCGTGAACGACGCCCGACTCGCACCTCCTACACCTGAGAGGACCTTGTGTGGCGCAAGACCGTGTGTGACTCCTGCTGCCATGGCCCTACCAACAGCGTTTGGGACAGCTCTCTGACCAGCTGTGGGGCTACTTACGAGCCCTATAAGTGGGGAAACTGTGCAGGTCTTGCATTCCAGCATCATCCCGGAGAGGCAACGCTGAAGATCACGCATGCCGCATTGACCAAGGTACCACCCAGCCAGACCTGGTTCAAAGTAAATGTGCTTAGCCAGGAACACTTTGACAATTCCTGTCAGTGCAATTAATAAATGTAGCACGAATTGTAAATCATTTTCATAACCACATCACTTTGTTTTCATCATTAACATTTCATCCATTTCACTTAGTGTCTAAGATTATTTTGAAATAAAGCATGTGCAATATAAATATTAATTCATTTGTAAGTGAAACTCAGATTCCTCACTCCACAGATCCATTCTACCAGCGCCATCCCTCTCCCCCCGGGCAGCACGGCCCGGCGCGGCGCCATTGTACGTTGGACAGAGAAGGCCCGATTAATCAGTCCTCTTAATCACCACCTCCATTTTGCTATTCTCTCCCTTCTCTGTTGAGATATCAGTTGCATACACGATGTGATCGATATCAGTTGAGACAGTGAGTTTTCTATCAATTAATTATTAATGATGTGCCAGATTCGAATATGCAAGGGGCACAATTGGGCTTACCTCATCGTTCGACCACAATCTGCCGCCTGTAGACTCGCTTCCATACGGAAAACGACAAAACCTGAAAGTGTTTAATGATGCGCCAGATTGCACAATAATAACCGAGTTTGTTTTTTTGTACTTTCTTTCGCACTAGAACAGTATGAATTTATTATAATTAAAGATTTAATTTAAATCGAAACAACATCCTTTGAAAATTATTAGATTTGGTCATGACCATGAGAAATAAAATAATTGTTCGTACGAACGTTAACCTGAGCTCTCTTCCCGTTGTATCGTTGGATGCTTCGCTCGGACGCCGCGTATCTCCACACCAACACCTTCGACCAGTCTTGATGCCTTCTATCTTGTATCTTCCGGCACAGCCACGAAGTCACTCCCATTCACATAATGTACTAGCCTCCCATATCACCATCAGCACTTGTTCGGCAAAATAATTACAAGTTCATTTAGCTTGGTGCTTCACCTTCGTCACTGGCGAAAACTAATTAAAGTTGGCAATTTTCTCAAAAGTTCCTCCCTATCAGTAAGAAAATACTCCAAGTCAATTTACGACTTCACCAAAATGTTTCTATGTTCCACTTTCACTTGCGGAAGAAAAAAGTTAAAGTCCCGAACTGTATCTCCGGAGTCTCTACTTTCGATCACAAAAAATAAACCAAGTCTGAACTCGGACACGCACCCCCTAATTCACAAATGACCCTCTCGCTATGAGATCTGAGCTCCAACTAACTAATTTTTTCGTTCTTCAATCCAGGAAAACTCGTGTTCATTGTCGTCCAAAATTCTGTTTTACATTCCCTACCTACGGATTCTTATAAGATATTCACTCCTTTAACCAAGGTGCACTCTTGGGCGAAATTTCCACTGTGACACATGCATCTTTTGACTGATTTTACATTACATCCACTGGCTCATGAAATTGTTTACCTCTGTTACTACGGTGCCCGTTTACCAAATATCGTGACATGTTAAACATCGGTGTCCTCCCTAGCAACCTGTTACTACGGTGCCTATTTCTAATTTAAATTAGCATTAAAACCTTAAATTATTCAATTTCGAATGCCCTCCCGCCTTTGGTATATCACACAGTAATATCTAGATCTCTACCTGGGGTCTGTACCACCTCATTTAAGACAGAATTTGCTGTCTCTATCACTCTCTTAGGTTTGGCATTTTCGTATATTCTCCTCAACGGTGCACGAGATTCAAATGCAAGATGAACTATTTCTATCTCCCTTCGGAGGAAATTGCGCATCATGTCCTTCTCGTGTAATTCATTGCCAGATGAATTTTTACCACTGACGTGTGTTTCATTGGAAAGAGATGAACCTTCAACAGGATCATCGCTTTCAAGTTCTACATTTTTGTCATGTGGATAGTTAGTTCGAAAAACATACTTCGCGTTTCTCTGAATGTCTGCAAGTTGTTCTGCTGTAAATTTTTCACTGCTGAGTATGTATCGACGTTGACTGGCAAGCTTCTTTGAGTCCACGGTGTGTCTCATATCTGGGTTCCGCTCTCTCCATACTTTGAAAACTTCTATTTCTGAGCCCCCATTTTTCGCTTTTGCAAAGTAAAAGCACCACATCACCTCCTTCAATTCATCCCGTGTCCATCTCTGACGATGGCGTCGAGCTACTGCCGGCTCTGGGTCCCTGGGACTAACATCCGTGGGATGGCCAAAAGTCGACAAGGTGGCATTAACTCGATTTCTGAGCAGGTATTGGACATTGGTATAAGAAGGCACGTTAAGATTCATTGCTTTTTTGTTCTATCCATTTTTCTCACTGATTTTAAGTGAAGATTCGCAGGACGCAAGTTCGAGTTCACAGTTCACCCTTAACCCTTGGGTTGTTTCCTGCCATCTGCTACTGCGTCCCACAGTGGCCTCGGGGCATCCCCCCCGCAGGGCCCAGCAAGGGGTCTCTCCGATCGCCAGTCGACATTACTAAACTATATAAATATTATTATTTGTATTATTATTACAAATATACAGGCCTATATGTGTAAATCATGTTTATCAAAGCCCTACTTCTTAGGAATTTATGGCTGCTGGACCCTTAAACATTTTCTCTCTATTCTTGTTGCAATCACATAAGGTTTCCGCATAATCTTGTGAATATTCAGATTCAGATTCAAATCCTTCAAACTTATTCCTGAAGTAATACATATAGTATTTACTAATGGGCGTAATTGATTACTTTAATAAAATTACAGACATAATGATGATCTTTCATTTTAATGTGATATTTGTAATTTCAGGTTCACGCGATCTGAACGCTGTGCCAACGGAGCCTCTTTACGTTCCGTTAATGAGACTTCAAAAGAATAACAAACTTCTACCTACACTGGCTTTCAATTTTACTGACATGGTTCATGAAGGCTGGAAAGACGCTGTTGTTTTGCGTTCAGAGTGAGCAAAAACAATCTCTTCTCGCTTTTTAATTGGAGGTCAAAGTATGCTGTGATTCAGTTTTATGAAGACTCACGTGTATGTTAATTTTAGGACATCTTTGTAAAATACATGTGACTGTTGAACACAAGAATTAATAAAACACATGAGTTGAATCCCACTTAACCAGGGACTCCGCTGATATCAGAAACGTGTTATATTTAACGGGTTATATTTGAGGTTAGGTTACATTTTCTAAACCAAATAACCTTTGTATGAAGTCGTTATTCTGTCATTCAAATAGATAAATCGGTAAATCAAAAAATAAATGATGAATAATTCACAAAGGCGTATATTGTGACTGTCGTTAACAAGATTAATTAAAAGTAAGTGGAAGGAAAACAGCAAGATATTTTGAATAATTGATACTGAAGATTATTTTGCTATATAAAATAATTAATTTTTTATCCAGTTTCATTATGTAACCATTTTAGCTAGATGAGGATTTCTTGTTGGTTGTTACTTTCAAGTTTCGTTTCTCTTGAGAACAAAGTGTTCCATTCTCAATGTCCCAGAAGTGTGGGAATTTATTCTACTGCCAATACAAGTTTCATTATTTTTCTGCAACAAACTGAGCTGACGATCCAAAAGGGTACTAATCATTCTAAAACATTTGTCTATACATTCTATGAATGGAATGTTAGTTTTGCATCGTTGAGCCATATCTTACAAAAATTGAAAACAATTTAAATATCTGTGCTTGGAATTTATTAGAATTTTTAAATGCCAGTAAATTGTAAAATAATGTATTTATGATGACAATTATCATATTGTTATCTGTGCTGATTGTTAAACTATTGGAGTAAGACACTTTTCATTTACCTAGGCTTCATTCTTTATTAAAAGTTCAGCAATACTTAAGATAATTTGTTGCGTTTACGTCCAAGAGCGAAGACAAGTTAAGTCATTGTGTTTTACTTTAATGTTACACTTTAATGTTAGTTAATAAGCTCCACCATAATGAGTTAAAATGATTTTTTAAAGGTAATTAGGTTTTGGTGAAGTTAGTACTAGATCTTCGCGAACATATATTTTTCTATTGGTTTAGACCGAAAAAGGTAATCGTAGTTCATAAACAGCCTTTAATTTCAACTTGAGAGGATGTAGTACACTGTCACGCTACACACTAACACATCTCCTTAGACAAAAATAAAACGTTATCTTGACGTTCAAGAAACGTTGTTGTCTTAACAAACACATTAAAGAAAAAAGTAAGTAAATAAACACGAGCATAAGTACTAAGTTGAAATTCATTTTGAGCTGGGCTCTAATCCTACTAAGTCTGGTCTTTAAAGTCTGCCAGCTCGACTTGCATTGACTCTTGTTGAACGTCATTAACATACACACACACACACACATGCAGCTCGCTGGTTTTCCACGCAGCACTACTCATCACTCGGAGCGGCACATGAAAACTATTGTTCCATCACAGGCGCTGTGGGTGGCTTCTCTGTGGCATGAGGATTTTAATCGCTACAAATACAGTCTTAAATATATTCTTTTTCTGTCACATTCGCCAAATATACAACCTGACCCTGTAGAACTTTCAGTAAATTATTTGAAACGAAAAAAATATAATTTCCATAGATATAGTGGTTACGTACGTTCCTCAATTAGTGGTTACAGTCGTGGTTTGACAGTTCCAAGATGTGTTCGCGCTTTACTCTGTATTTCTGTTCATTATTGTAGGTTGAAATAGACCAGACCTGCACAACGCCTGCTCCCGCGGGCATTCTGCACTTGCGAGCCGATCGTCTGCCCGTGGCAGCGCCGAAAGTGCAAGTAGTGGGGAGTAGGAAGCTTTGCGGGGAGGGGAGAAGTCTGACGTAGCACGACGCGGCGCGTAGATTGAATGCCTGGACGTCTAATACAATGATCCATGCTTCAAAATTATATACCCATTTGTTTAAATGGATTATGTCTAGTATTTCAAATCACCAGTGTCCTAATTGTTTACGTTCTGTGCACTGCTGTATATCCACCTTTGTAACCGCCACAGTATGTATTTTCGTTTTCTATTTTTTTCAAAGAAAATAACATGCTCTTTGTGACTCTTAAGCATTATTTTAAAGCAATAGCTTTAAAATATATGCTTATAAATAAGAAAACATATTATTTAATTCTATATAACAAAAAGTTGCAATTTAATAGTTGATTGTTTACCAGGAATGTTATAATCTCCAAATCATAGAAAAATGAACAAAATCATGAGAGCAGTCTCTCACATCAAGATTGATATAAAATATATGTGACAATTCCAAGAAGGGTATTGTTTAATAGCACAATAGCACATTTATGACCATTTTCCCCCATTAGTAAACAATAAAAGAGATCAACAAGCAAACTCTGTGACGATATGTTACGGACAATCATAAGATAATTATGGGTATTGTTAAATAGAATGCAAAGGATTTGCATTTTATATGATGTCGTAAACGACTCTACACTCTTGTCAGAAATTAGAACCGAAAATAATTTTGATTTTTTTCAAAAACAATATGACTTTGCTTTGAGGGAACCGTCTTATTCAATTAAACATAGTTAATAAAAATAGTTTATTGCTGACATCATCAAACAAAAACAATTCAGTATCAAAATTTTGTGTTTAGCACAACATTAAATTTGTGATTACATCGTAGCAAAGCGAATTACTTTATCAGCCCCACAAGCAAGTATAATACTTAGTGTCGAAATCTAATATGTATAAGTCGTTGTAGTTTCATATTTCGCCCTGTCATATATCGAGAACAAAGATTTGCAATATTAGATTTGCAATATAGATTTGCAAAGGTAATATTACTTGAGCTGTATATGACCGTTCATGTTCTTGCCGATTGCTCTTTAAATTTACGCGATATCTTTCGAATTGCGCATTCTGATTGGTGGTCCCCACTACTAGATAGGGTCTCATCCCCACCCTTCATCGATTTTCTCATTTGCCTCCGAGTTGCCCGCGCACAGCTCCTGACGTCAGTGAAAGTGCAAAATGCTGTGCAGGTCTGTAGTAGACCGTAAGTAGGTTGATTGATGATTTGATGTTCACTTAACCTTTTCACTTGCAGTGTTCATTATAAGAAACACATCAATTTTATTGTTATCAGTGCTATCTAGTGGAGTGAAATAATTATAAAGATATTGAATTATGGAGACTTCCTAAATCAAATACAAAGTTTTGACGTTCGTGGATGCTAGATGTAGATTTAACCGACATCACTAGAGCATTGTACGCTCTAGTCAGGGTGTATTCACGATTTGTGTCGGTTACAAATTTTCACGTAAAACGGTGCTTAGCTGCTGTGTGTCTGTGGTTAAGTTGGAGGGAGAGGGTGACGTAAAACAAACGGTGGTTAGTCCGCACCGAAGCTGACGGGGCATACACAGCTCGGGTCTAATGGTTTTGCTTCGTTTACACACATTTACACGGATAACATTCTTAAGATTTTGGTTTCGAATCTTTGAAGAATCTCAGTAATTGATTCGTTGATGGAGCGCCATAATTTTGAACCGTTGGTCCAAGCAGACAGTTATGTGTAGTTATGACAGTTATGTATAGTTATGACAGTTATGTATACTATAACAATTATTATAGTTTAGGCAGTTATGTATAGAAGCACTGTGTTGAACAGGGAGAGCTGCGACCTTTGGTTGAGGAGTCATGACACTTTGTTGTGCTTCTTTTCGTTTTTTATTATGCGTTTTCCTGGTCGAATGATACATAGAAAATTAATTTGAAATCATCGTAGAAGAAAGCACGATGATACTTCTGTATTTCATCGGGTCGTTGTATCAGGTAGATGTCGGGTAAGTAATATTCAATTTGATTTAGTTACCTCGTATGAGCCGTTGAGAGCATATGTGATGTAAGTCAAAAATCATATTTTCCGGAAAATTACGTGTAAACGAAAAACACTGTAAAATTATAAAGCTTAGAAATAAATGACCTAGAGTGTTATGAACATGCGGAAACGTTAAGAAGACATTTTCACATACTACAGATATTTTGGGCTGAAACATTGATTATCAATTAACCGTTTTGTTGACATTCACAACATTTGCACACACCGCTTCTAAAAACTATGACTTTCATTGAAATAATTGGCATGTACAATTTTCGTCTGAGATCGTAATGTGATGAAAAATAGGGGGGAATAGAGCGTTGTCACGATTTTCAACCGACTGAGAGCAATTTTGAAGTTGCGATTTTGACCTGTGCACGTATCACTAAAAGTGATTAAATGTTTGTTTTTTTCGAGATGCTTCTTCTGCGATGGGTGCAGATAAACAAGAAGCTATTTTTTGGGAGCCCCTGGACGCTGTTGTTTCGTCCCACATGTGACTTACACCACAATTGCATGCAGCGATATGACCAACTTGTTGGCTACTTCTGCATTGTACTGGCCTCTAGCTAAGAAATATTGAAGTTTGACTCACACCATTTTGGCCCGTGACGGAACAATGTTCAAATGATCTACCAGTGTATTTAACTCTAGTATTCTTCACTGCTAAAATTGAAATTTGCATTATTTTATCAAATTTAATTACTACGTTATTTATATAGATTTATATTAAATCTGAACTAAAAACGTTTCCATGTACCAAACGTTAATGGACCAGAATTCATGTGTAACACATTTTTCTTCACAGTATAAGGCCCAAGGACCAGGAATTCAACATGGTCATCAACATTCCACGATACCACTGGTATGGCTTGTATGACGCAACTGGCAGTATAACTGGAATCCCCACGGAAGGCTCCGGGAACATGGATTGCACTTTCAGTGAGTACATTTAGATAATCCTACTCCATCACTGACGCGTTCTTCTGTCTTGGTGTTCTGTTGTGTCGACCTTATTCTCTCGAATTTTTAGATGCTCTCTGGCGGTTTAGATTGGAATATTTTTTAGGCGCGACCTCCAAATTCCCATTTTCCATCATCCGATGGCGCCCGAGGGTAATTAGACTCAGTGTTAATGCTACGTTCCCAGGCCTTCAGGTCCGTATTTAAGGTTCATACATATCTGTATTACTTTGGGTGTCGTGACGGGTAGCATGCTGAACTCGTTCGCGAGTTCAGAGGTGGATCCAGCCGGTCTTTTTTTTTTTGAGGGGGTGGAGAGGGCATCATAAATTTTTGTTATATAATAAACATATTTGTTGTTATATAGTATATTGTTTCTGTAGAGTATGTATGTTCTATACAATGCTACTGTTTAAATAATTACATAATTTTAACGTAAATAAATATTAAAACCAATTTTTACAAATAAAGGAAGGTAGGAAACGAAAATTCTAGGCCTTTGGGGGGGAATGTCCCGCATACCCCCCCCCCCGGATCCGTCACAGCGCGCGTTCAACCCAATTTTATGATGGGGTGGTTGAAAACAAAATATTTCGTTCGTGTCGTTTTTGGAAAAGAAATAAGTACGTCCCATTTTTTTACATTCACGCAACATTAAAAAGCGTTGTAGTTTAACATTCGTATCTGAGCAAAATTTGAACAGGACGTTCCCGCTCAGAGTGATGTTCGTCGATACTGTATGTGCGGTCGGGTTATCAGGCTACCGCTTGTTTGGTACCCTGGTACTTGGCAGCATGTTTCCCTATTCCGCTAATACTCGATTAATCCGATGTGAGTTCGCGGGCTGCGCTTGCAAGTTATAGCAAGTACAGACTAAGTAAAAGGCCCCGCAGGCGACACCACGTGATGGAAAGGGCCGATCCGCGGAGATCGCTAAGAGATAGTGTCGTAGCGATCTCGGCTCGGACCCAAGGATCGCGGGTTCGAGTCTCGCCTCGGGTATGGTTGTGTTTGTGTTCATCCCTTCACCCCCTATCATCACCACATCGTGTCATCTTCAGTTACATAACGTTAAACCCAATAGTGGTCGCTAATGACCTTGATGTTGATGCGACCTTAAATAACAAAAAAACAACGTGATGGAAAGGGAGAAATTCGTAGGTACTACGGTGGCTGCACCAAGAGTATGAGCCGGTATCCGCGGAGAGGGGGGTTTGGAAACCCGTCTGGATAAAGAATTCACAGAGAACTAAACATATTGGCTCATGACCTTTTGAAGACTAATTTACAGGTCCCTTGTCACACAGTAAATGTCACAATAAAACAAATGTAATGTAATTAATGAATTAGTGACTAGTAGGGAGATCGAGAGATATCTAGATGGAACAAGCTTATAATCTATTATGTGACGAAGATGACACATGTGAAAGTTGCAATATTTGTAATGTCTGTGTAAATTTAGAAGTGGTAATTTAGAAGATTGATTTAAATGCAAAAATTCTTAATGAAATTGCATAATAGAAATTTCTTTATCGTTTTATTTCGTTTCAAAATATTTGTTGCCTAAAGGTGAGTAAAAAGTTCATTTCTGTAATACTTAATGCAAGTATTTGGGACTTTGAAGTAAATTGGATATTGGTCTCAAAGTTCACCAAGGATCAAATCAGATTGTTTTAACAAACGGTTTAAGAAATAAGATAGGTAATTTTCAACTGAAACCGATGATTGTTTCAATACTCGTAGTTTTATATCTCTGTGTGCTCAGTATCAAAGGAATTACGTACACTAAGTAAAAAATAAGTTATGTAATCGTGTGAATATTTATCCCGAAATTTAGTTAATGCAACCGTGACGCTACTGTTTTGCGTAATGCTCTCCATTACTCGCACGACGACGCAGCTTGTTTTGTCATTTCGGCCATTACATCATCGCCTTTGGGACTAAATTGCCAATGCTATCCCGCTTTTAATCTTACAACAGTAAGATACTACCTGCCAACGTTTTGTAGACCACGAATGAACATTGTATACCAAGTCTTATCTTTATCTAATTGTGATATATTTTCACAGCCAATATGACCAACGATATCCACATGCGAGGTCACCTGGAAGAACGCAACGCACAGGAGTATCTCGTCATAGATGATTTCCAGCAGAAGACTTACGTTGGCAACTTAACGGTTCAGTTCGACAACCTCTTCAACGATACTAGGCTATGTGAGTATACATTGATATATTTACCCGCCGTTACTATCGCTGTTAGAAAAAATATAAAAATTCTGGATTTATTTTAATGGCATTGACATCTTTCAATACACTGAGACAACACTTGAGCAATGCCTTCCCGCATGATTCAACTCTCCATCCGTTCGTCCTTATCAGTTCTGCGAAGGGAAACAATATGACAAGGCGCGGATTATTCCGGCGCGTCGTGTTAGATATTTTCTCCCCGTGCGAACAGTCGCATTACATTTTGACACGATTATCATCCACACTCTCCTCTCAGTTATTTACTCTGTTTTGTGTCTTGAGTGCTTGTGTAAAGATTAGAAAAGTTTAGTGTCTCATCTTGATCGTGTTTTGTACACTTTATATCAAAAGGAAGATTCATACATTTAATAGGAACATTGTCCGCAATCCCTTCGCTGTAGTTTTTGTTATTTAATTTTGTTTTCTTTTTTTAGTAATAAGTTATGTCTGGACGCAACCAAGAGAAAATATGAAATTCGTTTATTGGCCGAAGAGGCAAACCAGGTTCATGCAGCGTTGTAGGAAGATTTGCTCCAAACCTCTCTGTAAAGAACACACACGAAAGACTATTTCTTTTCAATGACTGTAGTTCTGAGGAAACTTATTTTTTTCATAATTGTCCATGTATATTTCAATGAGGGAAATTATTTTGTTTATTGCATTAATTGTATTCTATGATTTTTCTTTCTTAAACAGATTAGATTCATATAATATTTCACTTCGTGACTGTGCTTTTGATTCGAGTGATTATTATAAACAAATATGAACCTGCATGGCGTCTTCATGCATTTATACATCTGTGCAAGTTAAAGAACTCAATAACAAATATCCTGGAATCTTTTTGCACGAATTTGATTTATAATAAAACAATAAATACAAGGTAAACACTTAATAGATAAAATCTAACACGCATGTAATCGCGTAACAAAAATACACACGAGTAATTAGGGTTGAAGAGGATCATTCGATTAATGAACAGTCCTTCCTCTGTAGTAATGCATTTTCGAAAATTCGACCTTTCTTTAATGTCATTTCTAACTGCTCCAAGTATGCAAACAAAGTATTCGAAAACAAAGTAAACAACATTCTTGTGTATTCATTAAAAATTTCACTGGTTGTTTCAGCAATTGGTAATATAAGATATGAAAATCACGATATTTTCACGATCGGCGAAAATAGGGTTCACCCAGTAATCCTTTTGATTTTTAAGCAGAGGAAATTTAACAGCAGAGCTCTCAGCAAGTACATGTAATTTTCTTGCTTCCATTAGATTCACTTGTACTCAATAATTCACAGATAGATGTCTATTGCAGACGGATGCAGTGTGACCAGTCAGGTCGGCTGAATCAGTCGGCCGTTCGCGTGCTAACTTTTCTTCGGCCGAAAACGGATCCACTCTGACCGCACCCTGATGCGCCATGCCGGCCACCAGCGCTGCATAGGTTATAGAGCGATTTTTATAAGAAAGGGCCGTTCTGACAGCTATTGCTGGCAACATAACTGAAAGTTCTGTGGTTGTGGTTTCCTTGAGCCAATTAGACTCTCCTTCCTCCATTCGTTCGTTTGCAGTTGGTTAATTTGTAAATGGCTTCGACGCTTCTTTGTGTGATGGCCTCGTCCGACGAAAAAATAATGCGCCACGAGAAATAATTGAAATTAGGAAGTGCAGAGTTGTGTGCTCTTCTGTAAAAATTATTGTTTTATGAACATTACATTGAATTTACATTTTGTGTGATAAGTATTATGTTTATTTTAAAACCGAGTCATGAATGTGAGATGCGTTCTGGTGCACGTGTTTGCTGCTCCAGTGCGGTAAGGTGGCGAGCTATGATTGATAGCGTTCCGTGCTTTGCGTTTTATCAATTTATTTTTCATATAATTACACAGTTGTGAACCGTGATGTTTTAACTAGAATCAGAAACAACCATAAACACTTTACGAAGAGGCGTGGCTGAACGCGGCGGATAGATACATCTCTTACTTGAGAGTGTAGGCTTCCGCGGCCGAAATCAGTACTTACTCGGTTATTCGGCAGACACCGCGTCCAAGGCACAGGTGCCAACGTTTCGGTCGCCATTCTACGACCTTCATTAGGGCGTAGTTATTGCGCGGAGATGGACTGATGCCCGGAATGCCTGGATGCCTCTGATGGACGGAATGCCCTGATGGAGGTCGCCCGAAGAATCAGAATGGCGATCCAAACGTTGGCACCTGTGTCTTGGACGCGGCGTCTCCCGTATAACCAAGTAAGTACTATCTCTGAATTACATGTGATGTTCACTTGTTTAGCAAACTGTCAGTCTGGCTCATTCTTAGGCGGATTCTTCTACCAGCCACTGCTTCGACGCCCCTCTCCGCCGCCTAGCAAAGGGGTAAAGGGAGGGGTGGGGCGGCCGCCCCTCACGGCACCGGCCGCCCCTCACGATGCCGGCCGCCCCTCACCGCGCCGGCCTCCATCCGTGGCGTTTCGGCATTGCCTTTACCGCAGAGTTTATACTTGTTTTTTTCGTTCTTGGCGCACCAAGGTCACGGACGAAAAATGGAGAGGGAAGGCTGTCTCCAATAGGGAGCTTCCGCCTCACTATGTTGTGACGTGGAAGCTCCCTATTGGAGAAAGCCTTCCCTCTCCATTTTTCGTCCGTGACCTTGGTGCGCCAAGAACGAAAAATGGAGAGGGAAGGCTTTCTCCAATAGGGAGCTTCCGCCTCATTACCATGTTGTGACGTGGAAGCTATCTATTGGAGAAAGCCTTCCCTCTCCATTTTTCGTCCGTGACCTTGGTGCGTCAAGAACGAAAAATGGAGAGGGAAGGCTTTCTCCAATAGGGAGCTTCCGCCTTATTACCATGTTGTGACGTGGAAGCTACTTATTGGAGAAAGCCTTCCCTCTCCATTTTTCGACCGTGACCTTGATGCGCCAAGAATGAAAAACCCAAGTATAAGCGTGATGAAACACGGGAATTATCCCCGCGGCCGGTGAGCCACCAAATTATGCTTGGGTTATTATTTCTTCGTGTATGGGGTCTTGTCTTCACGATGGAATACCTCACGGTATTTCACGTCGTTTTCGGCCGCGTCCGTAGGAGCCGCATGATCACCAGCACTTCTCGATACATTCGCAATCATGCGACTCGTAGTGGCACGATCGAAAACTACACGAAATACCGGGCGATATTCCATCGTGAAGACAAGTCCCCACGCGACAAGAAATAAAAACCCAAGTATAGTGGCAGCGCTAGAATTAGTGAGACCACCACTTGAGAACCATGTGTTTTATGTTTCAAGAGTGATAGGCACCTCGAAAGATTGTATGCCCTTCTAAAACCTTCGGTTTATCTTGGAACTCGGATTTTGGAAGAAAGTGAACTATCCCCTTATCATTATCTACGGTCAGTCCGTTTTCCAATATTGTCCTATATAACATGACACTTTAGGGAACAAGAGAAGGGTGAAGAGAGTAGAAGATGAGCTCTTTTTTTCGTTCTTTATTGCTTCCTATCTTGCTTTAGTTTCCCCTACCTTCCTTTCTATTCTTCTATCTACCTTTCTCTGCCCTTTTTCTATCCCTTCTTTCTTTACGTCCTTTTCTTTTTCTTTCCTTATTTGTGAACACCTGTATATTTGGGAAATGAACTACATTTTCCTATGAGCAAAACAAACTGTATGTTTGATACAAATAATGTCACTGTCAAATTCTTGAAAATGTATTTTCTTTACATCAGCGTTTGCCAACTGGAGAATGAACGACGTCAGACCACTGCTTTCCCTCCGCAAGCAGGCCTCTCAGAAGTAGTGCGAGCTAAAGTGGGAGGGAGGGATAGACGGCGGTCGCCGGTACCGAAAACCTAGTCAACGGGCTGTGTCTTTGCGGGTGTGTCAGGCAACGTGAGTGGAATACCATCTACACCCGTCAATTTTATTTCTGTTTGGGAATAATCTACCTCTTGTGGATACTGGAACAATGGCAAAGTGTTTAATACGTTCGAAAGAATCGCAATATATTAAAAGTTCCAACCTACAGTTGGTACTTACGTACTTTGCGACCCAGAGAAACCTGCGAGATAAAAATAAATTCTGAGAATTGACATAATGCGCAATCATGGGATGGGTAAAGGAATATGCAGGTTGAAGATTACGGAAAAGATACCGAAAATCACGAGGATTTACATTAAAAAACAAAAAACAACTGTAAATAATACCCCGTGTGGTGTCGGGGGTTTTAGTAGAATAACACCATGGGACCTCCCCCTGTCGTAGAAGGCGACTAATCGGAGCAGCTGTCCGCTGTCACTCCCCTAAACATCCTATAATTCCCAGTTTTAACTTCGTGTGTCATTACTTCTACTTACTTGTGGCACACTTCTGTTCTCTGTCCTGTAGGCCAACCTTCCCATCGGCCAACTCTTGTGTTTCTGACCCCGACGCTATTAGGTTTGCGAGGGCTAGGGAGTCGTTTCTATTTTACCCTTCTATTCTAACTCTATTCTTCACTGTCCCCCTTCTCTTCTTCCGTTTCCTTTTAGCTGGCGGTAGCTCAAAAACGCTAGGGGAAGGCGACCCCGAATATAAACCCGGGATGGAGGGTCCTTTAGGATCGACGCTTACGGTGCAGGGGATCGGAGCCCCAGTACCGGCGGTCGGTGGTGAGCAAGCAGGCCACCGGGCGTCGTCAGCCAGCGACTGCAATGCCACGGGTGCGGATCACTCGGCATCCCTGGCAGATATTGCTACGAGTGATAGCAAACTTCGCGGGACTCGCATGGAAGTTTGCGATTTCAGGGTTGAGGGATCCCTGAAAAACCCTCGTCCAGAAAAAAGTCCTGACTTAAGAGCGAAAAAAAAATGAAAACTGGAAGAATCGTAAACCCTGATGACTTGTTTAAGAACACAACAGCAGTACCAAAATACCTTACAGTTAAAAGAAAAGAAGGGAATTTTGAAAAAGTAAGCCCATTTCTAATAGAAAAGTGTATTAACACTTGGGCTGGATCTGCCATAAGAGATATAAAGAAAACTCCAACTGGACTCTTGTTAGAAACATTTAATGAAAATCAAGGACAAAAGTTACTAGAATTGAAGAAAATAGGCACTATCGATGTTGAAGTAAATGCTCATGGCACGTTGAATACTTGCAAAGGTGTAGTAGTTTGCAGTGACTTATTGAACTGCAGTGAAGAGGAAATAGCTCGAGAACTAGCTTCTCAAGGAGTCATCGCCTGTCGCAGGCTAACAATGAGGCGGGACGGGCAGATAATCCCTTCAGCATCCCATGTCTTGACGTTCAACCGTAGTACGTTGCCAGAGAAGATTAAAGCTGGCATTCATCGTCTGAGCGTACGATTGTTCGTTCCTCAACCGATGCAGTGCTTTCAGTGTTTACGTTTTGGACACACAGCATCTAGATGTGCGAGAATCAAAGCATGTCAGTGTGGAAAGCCATTTCATAGTGATGATCCGTGCATAGATCCTATCAAATGCATCAATTGCAGTGGACAGCATTCAACAAGGTCAAGGGACTGCCCAATATACAAGCAGGAAGCAGCAATACAAAAAGTAAAAGCCACACAAAAAATCAGCTATCCTGAAGCAAAAAAGCTTGTGTGCCCTGAAAGTAAAGGAAACATCACGTACGTAGAAGCAGTCACTAAAAGCACATCAGTGCCTTCATTAGTAGTAAGAGAACTAATGCCTGCAATAACTCTCTGCATAGAAAAGTATTTTAATGAAATTTTTAACAAGAAAATCCACACGGAAGAATTACATACAAACAATCAATGTGAAATATTAAGTGAAAAGCAATCTTCGGAACCCCCGCCAAATGAGACAGAAAGAATTCCAGTGGCTGCCCCCGCAGCTACATCCAGTAAAGGCGAATCGGCAACAGGCTACCGAAGTCGATCGCCCCGTCTTTCAAAACACACCAAGGAGGACTTCCTAAAACAAAAAACTAAGCCATCTACCACCAATCATCAAGATACGACCACTTGCTCAGAGACAAGCTCGATGGTAAGTGCGGAAAATAACGAATACCAATCCATTGATCCAAGCAAAATCCCCCGCAAGAAGAAAAAGAAGAAAGGATGGCCAAAAGGAAAACCTAGAAAATAAGCCAGACATACCCACCCCACAACAGAGAACTCCATTCCAACTATGGAAAATATTATTCAGTGGAACATCAACGGCTGTATCTCGCACTATTGTGAGCTGAAATTGCTACTGGCTAATTACACGCCAATGTGTCTCTGCTTACAAGAAACGCATTTCAAGCCACAAGACCGTTTCAATTTAAGAGGATACAAGACCTTCCGCAGTGACGTAGAACCTGATAGACGAGCTAGAGGAGGTGTTGCCATACTGATCAGCAACACACGTCCTGTTAGTCGTCTGCAACTCAATACACCTCTACAAGCGGTAGCAGTAACCCTATACCAGCCATTGAAGATGACATTATGTTGCGTATACTTACCAGACGCCTCATGGCAAAATGAAGAACTACAAGATCTGATCGATCAACTACAACCTCCATTTCTTATTCTAGGCGACTTTAATGCTCATAGCACCACGTGGGGCTGCTCTAGAACAAACGATGCCGGTCGAAGAATTGAAGACCTGTTACTTAACAATACATACGCACTCTTAAACACAGGTGCAAGCACTCACTTTAACGCTAGAAATGGTACATTCTCAGCCATAGATCTTTCGATATGTAGTCCAAATCTTGCAACACGTTTGACGTGGAATCCACTTCCAGATCTTCATCAGAGCGATCACTTCCCTCTGTTGATTTCTTCAAACATACGAAAGAACGACGTATATTTACCAAAACGTTGGTGTACCAACCGTGCAGACTGGCCCAGCTTCATTAGACACATAAAACCAATAAATGCCAGTGGAAACACGGAGAGAGACGTTACAGACTTCACCAACTCTGTAATTTCTGCTGCTGGAAAATACATTCCTCAAAGTACTGGTCGCACATCCAGAATGCCAGTACCATGGTGGAATACGGAGACGAAAGAAGCAATAAGGGAGAAAAGAAGAGCTCTCAACAGATATAGGCGTTCACCAACTCAAGACAATCTTATTGCTTTCAAGCGTTTGCGTGCACTTGCTCGTAGAAAAATACTAACAGCAAAACGATCAAGTTGGGAGAAATACGTGACAACCATAACCAGGACGACCAAAGTCACAGAGGTATGGCAGAAGATCAGGTCAATCGCCGGGAAAAATGTTTTCAGTCCTATTACATGCATAGAGCATGAAGGGCAACTAATCTGCAACCCAGACGAAATAGTCAAAGTCTTTGCCTCTCAATACTCCAAAGTCAGCAACACCAACAGCTATCCTGAAGACTTCTTAGAGAAAAAGCGAGAAGAAGAAGGAAAAATACTAAATTTTACAACTGATATAGATGAGCCGTATAACGCTCTTTTCACAAGGCGAGAATTACAAGACGCTATTAGTGCAGCTGGAGACACAGCAGCAGGATCAGACAACCTCCCCTACAGCATAATACGTCGGTTACCAGAAGAAATACTCTCCATCTTGTTAAATATATATAATAACATCTGGATACAAGGCAATTACCCCAAATGCTGGAAAGAGGCGATAATAGTTCCACTTTTAAAGGCTGGCAAAGACCCATGGAAACCCGAAAACTATCGCCCGGTATCATTGACATGCTGTCTAGGAAAAATTCTAGAAAAAATGGTCAACACCAGACTAACATGGTGTCTCGAGAGATACAACCTCCTGAATAAATATCAGTGCGGATACCGACAGCATCATTCCACCATTGACCAGCTAATATATCTGGAAAACGCAATTCAGAACACCTTTATCAAAAGACAACATATGGTTGCTGTATTCTTCGATCTGGAAAAAGCTTTTGATAAGACCTGGCGTTACAACATTCTGAGACAGCTACATAACTGGCAAATCAGAGGAAAACTTCCAAACTTTTTATCAAGCTTTCTTAGTACCAGATCCTTCCAAGTCCGTATTGGGCAGTCCATCTCAGAAAGCCACGCACTAGAGAATGGTGTACCACAAGGTTCTCCATTAAGTGGTACGCTTTTTATCATAGCGATCAACGAGATGTTTGACGGCATAGAAACATCAGTTGGAAAATGCATGTATGTAGATGATATTGCTCTATTTTATTCAGCCAAATCACCGGCAATGATCAAATTGAAAATGCAAAACGCCATAAATACCTTAGAACAGAACGCGGAAAATATCGGCTTCTCATTTGCAGCAGCTAAAACCAAATGCGTCCATTTCTGTAGAAAACGGAAAGGATGCAGAGATCCTCATCTGGCATTAAATGGTGTTCAACTGGCATACAATGAATCAGCAAAATTCCTAGGTTTGATCTTTGACAGACATTTAACTTGGAAACAGCATATAGATTATACCTTGTCTAGATGCAGAACGGCTCTGAACGTAATACGATGCATTTCGCATATAAATTGGGGAGCAGATAGAGACATCTTACTCCGTCTCTACAAATCAATGGTAATGTCCAAAATAGATTATGGATGCGCAGTGTACTCCTCAGCCAGGAAGTCAAACTTAAGGAAATTAGATCCTATTCACAACGCAGGCCTCCGTTATGCATCTGGAGCGTTCCGCACTAGTCCTTCCTTAAGTCTATATTGTGAAACCAGTACCATGTCGCTATATCATAGACGACAAACACTACTACTCAGATATAGATCAAAAATGTTGTCACTGCCAGAGCATTTGAACCATTCATTGATGACTCGACCTAACTTGGCATATATTTACGATCGAAGACCTACTGCCACTCGTCCAGCCAACATCCGTGCAATCGAAATAACTAGATGTTATAACATCGTTCTACCATCGGTTTTGAAGTATAAAACCTATGAAGTTCCACCTTGGACGCTGAAACTGCCAGATGTTCGACTCGACACAACCAGTGTAAAGAAAAAAGAATGCCTTCCCGCAGAATTAAAAATCGGATTTAAATTAGTTCTCGAAGAATACATCGCAAATCACACAATCATCTACACCGATGGATCAAGAACCAAAAATGGGGTTGGAAGTGCATTTATAACTGAAAGCATATCAAAAGCATGGACCCTTCCCCTAGAAGCGAGTGTGTACACAGCTGAATTGTTTGCAGTATTGCAAGCTTTGCGATACTGTGAAACTCTAAGCCCAAGAAGATTTGCCATCTGCACAGACTCGCTCAGCTTCCTTAACGCCATAGAAAGACACCTACCTGTGGACCCGATGCTTCAAATGATAATTCTATCATGTCATAAATTAAGTCAGAGAGGAGCATCAGTCACATTCATCTGGTGCCCTGGGCACATAGGTATTTCAGGCAACGAAGAAGCTGATTCTGCAGCAAGATATGCCGCAAACAAACCATTAGAAATTAATACGGAAATACGACGCAAGAAATGCCGCTTTAAAGTGTATTTTCAGAGCATGGCAAACCACATGGAATAGCACTGAAACGAAATTAAAGCCGATCAAGCAAAGCGTGAATAAATGGCCAGCACACGACAGCTATACTCGAAGAGAACAAGTGTGCCTTACCAGGCTAAGAATAGGCCACACAAGAATAACATCTTCATTCATGCTGAAGAATGAGGAACCACCTGTCTGCGACTGCGGTGGAGTTTTAACAGTGAAGCATATACTAACGGACTGCGTGAATCTCGTAACAATCAGAGACAGATGTGAAATGAAGGGGGATCTGAAGGAGGACCTAGGAACGGACACAACGGCGACTGGCAGGACGTTAAAATTTCTGAAAGAAGCAAATCTGTTTCATAAAATTTGAAATGTAACTGTAAATTGTACTTGTATATGTGACATTTTATAATAAAAAGTAAAAAGGCTAAAGGCCTTAGTTGCCAAGCCTTCAAACATTAAAAAAAAAAAAAAACTGTAAATAAAAGATAATCAAGCATGGGATCGAAATTCTCTGAGGCGACCCTTCCGAGTACTTATTTGTTAACATTATTGATTCAGAAGGAGCTAATTCGTTATATTATATATATCATTGTATAAAATGTTATTGTTCTAAAATGTTAAAATTGACTTTTCCAAAAATGTTATCTAATAGAAGAATGGAAATGGAATTACAGTACTGGTTACGATAGAGTCGCATATTGCATTGAATTAAGAAATAACGTATGTTCTATTATATAATTCTTCATAATGTTATTAACCATAAACATTCTAAATAATATTACCATTTAAAAAACATAATTATCGATTTTCCAAGTGAATTTTTCGCCCCTTTTCCGTAGAATTATTGGAACACTGTGCCCCCGCCGCCGAATGTCACTGCCTTTGCTCGGCAGCTCCGTGTGGAGCAGGCGAGCAGACTGCTATGACGTCACAGAGCATTGAATTGGCAACCACTGCCTTACATAATGCCGTATGTTTTTCCACATTCCAGCTGATGTGACTAACAAGCTTCTGAACTTCAATAGTCGCAAACTCCTGGAGGAAGGCAGTGGAGTGAGGGACAAGCTCTGGGGAGAAATGCACAGAGGACTAATGCAGAGGATTTTCGACAGAGTGCCGTACAAAGTCATGTTCCCAGATCTGGAATAAGCTGCTGGAGGTGAGAAATTGAAGATATTATCTCCATTACATATAGTTATTTTATTATCATTCTTATGCCTTTTTAAGTTAGTTGCATCGTGCACCTTGAATCTTTAATTAAGAAAAAAATAATCCATGGGAAAGTAAGTTAGAAATAGAAATCATCACTGAACCCCCTTGACAGTTATATCGACCCCCCGGCAGTCTGCATCGACCACATTGGGAACGCCTGTATAGAGAGAAGACTTACTGTAAGAAAGGACCGTTTTGTCAGCTACTGCTTGATTTTGATTGATTGATTGATGTTTCCGGGTGCGTGTACTACTTAAGTTCCGTAAGTGTAGTGCTTGTTACATTAATCCCATAAGTGTTGTGCGTGTTTTTTCTCTGGAGGTGGCGATGATCTTTTCCACGCTGGATGGCGAGATCTGGCGCCGACCTACCGTCGACTAGCGGGGTTTTCCCCTCAACCAGGTATCTCCCACCAGCGGGGCACCGCCCCAGCCGGGACAAGCTTTAAGCTCCAGACCGGTCTCCCGGCATGTGTGGTAGTGTAGTGCATGTTAGTGTAAGTGTGTGTGTAAGAGGAGAGGATAGGACAAGGAAGAGGAAGGAAAGATCGCGCGCGGTCCGTGGCCCGTTTGTTAGGGTACTGCTCCGGCATTCGCCTGGTGTTGATCGGAGAAACCACGGAAAACTACCGATCAGAGCAGCCGGCCGATAGAATTCTCCTCCAGACAGGAACTGAATTCGAGCTCGCTGACAAGCTAGTGTCGAAAATCCTGCCGCCCCGCCGTCGGGACTCGAACCTAGGACCTCCCGGTCAGAGGGACTGCAGTGACATCAGGTCAATGCACTGAGCCATCTCTCCCGGCGCTACTGCTTGGATGCTGCTAACATCAAAATTTGAGATTAAGTCCTTGGGCTCAATGCGTCAATGTGTTCATTTGTAAATGGCTTCGATACTACCTCTTACAATGCCAAACCTCCGACATGTTCTTTCGTTTCGCACCCTGTCAAACAGATCCCTTCTTAGAGTAACTTCTCTATATGTGATTGTTAATGGTGTTTAAATCTCAAGGAAGCTCGCCTTTCGTCATTTGTCTCTCTCGCTTCATTGAAGTTCATCACAACGAAAGAATCATCCCATATCTTACCTGATGATTGCTGTCGGGTCATTTCTGGGTGTGGAATATACAGAGTGTCCAGAAGCTCCCGTTACAAAAAAAACACACACAAAAAAAGATGCGAAATACCGTGACATATTCCATCGCGAAGTTGGGATTTGAGTAGCCTTGAGGAGCAAATTTAGAGAAATCGCAGTATAGAAGGTCGTAAACGCTATTCGCGTGTTGGATCAATACTCTGATTTAAACATACTGGCACTTCAAGGCCACGAGTTGGACGGAGATGGGGACATTGTCATTCAACCGGGAGCCCCAATACCTTAAATTGAAGTCGTAACGAAGCTCCTGATTGGATGACAATGCCCCCCCTCACCGTCCAGCTCGTGACCTTAAAGTGCCACTATGTTTAAATTAGTTTAGGACTGTTTCGCCATCTACGTCTTTTCAAAAGCGCTCTGCCTACAAAGGCACTTTCTTCTCTGAGTCGTTCTGATTCTTCTCTGATTCGCCTCTCGCGGCTGCTGACCTTCTGAGCCATAGTATTCGCGTTCATATTACATTTATTAGAAAGAACTTTGTGTACTTTTAGCTTTTTAAGAAGTCTGAAATTTGTATTTCTAATATTTTTCTATTTCTAATAAAATACGTGTTTTTACTGTAAGAGCTAAGAGAATGATTTTTCCCCTCTTTTACCTTTTTCAGGCAAATACGAAATGTACTGCAAGTAATAAGTCAACCCGAGGGAGAGTCATCACTTTTACATGACGGGATATCCAAAAGGGAACATCACGTATATTTTGAAATTGATGCAGTGAAATTTTACGTACTTCTCAATAATAGTTTGTTGATAATTGCTTTCTTTGGTTTTAAATATTTTCAAATAGTTGTAAGGGAGGAAAGGAAATTCTTTCGTGTAACATGTATTTTGAAATATGCTTTGAAAATTTAATTATGTCTCAAAGAATAGTTTGTTGATAATTACTTTCCTTGATTTTAAATATTTTCAAATAGTTGTAAGGTAGGAAAGGAAATTCTTATGTCTAACGTTTTTGGTGTACACTGCCATTTCATGACAGGTAAATATACATGTTTTAAAATATATGATTTTAGTTTATAGATTTTTGAGATTGAAAATTTAAAAATCTCTCTCGCATTACAGTGTTATGTTGTTTCTTAAAGAACAAATAAGCGTTCCTTGAACAAACGTTAACAATTACACCGGTTACAATGTAGAACAATTTATACATTATACAAATTAATTTATATTTTTGTAGCGTTCATGAAGCTCTGTGCAGTGCTCAAAAATACCTCCTACAACTTTTATTAAAAATACATTATATTTATGATATAGCAAAGTTTAATTCACTTGACATTCAAATCATGTCAGTTGCCTTGCATCGTTTTGCAATATTTGTTCTGCAAGTGGAGCTAATTCTTCTCTTTAGTAAAAACAATATTTTTGTTAAATTAATATTTGATAAAAAAATTATTATTTCAGAACAAGCGACATTGCGCTACATACCCAAACGTTTCCTCCTCTTAAAGTCACTAGTTGAAGTGCATGACATCGTTTACAGATCTAAAATTGAGGGATAGATTGTACTTGGAAACAAATCTCTGGTTATAATAATGGAAGTGTAGGATAAGTTCGAAAATAAATTTGAGCAATTTTCAAACGTTTGTATGATTTAGTGAAAATACTAAATATACCGTGACATCTGACAACAACCTGCATCTGAGTGTACATGAGCAAGTGTGTGTGCTCATAGGTATTTTCACAGCCCTATTGACGTCTCTTCTGGCCCGGCTTTACTGAATATGGTGAGACTGAGTATTGGCTTTTGTAAGACTGAATATTGGCTGAGTAATTGGCTTTTGTAACTTCTGAATTGGTTGATAGCCCTTCATCATAGACGGTGCTTAGCATTACTTTGAAGTGGCCTGAAAATGCGTTAGTATATGATTATGTGTTTCTTTGATTAAATATCCAGTCACTTATTTACTCATGCCATTAAATATTTGTATGGTGTCTAGTTTATTACTATCCAACTTTTCAGAAGGGAAATTCCTGGTTCATGTCCCATTGCATCCATTGTTCTCTTTAGGTGAGCTGCAAGTCTTCCAGTGTACAGGTACAGTAGGCAGGCAAATACTCAGCTATCGAAGAATTGTCTACGATAAACTGATTCAATTTTCCACCAGAAAAAAATTCGCTTTGTCAATGATTCAAAATTAAGAACGCAAGCACGCAAAGGAATGTTTGAAAATCTTTCGAAAGCATTCAACTACCATATAGTTTTGCAAAATTATCTTCTCGTGGAATTCGTAGTAGTACATTGATTTAATATCTTCGCGTCTTAGAAGCAGATGATAGATGGCATGAAAGAATAATATTTATGTACTCATCTTTTCAATTCTTTGCAAATTGAGCGTGGAGAACCGTAATATTTACCCTGGACTTAAGAATGAATTATTATTATTATTATTATTATTATTATTATTATTATTATTATCATTATTATTATATCATTTTTATTGGAAAACGTTAAAAGAAGCTTCGTCATGTATTGTGGTCACAAGAGAAACATTTTTGTTTGTGCTTGGATTGAAAAATATAGCAGTAATTTTTTCAGAAATTCCTTGCAACACTAACGATGAGTAAAATTTAATCATTGCTCCTCGGAAACTTCCTTCTGGAATAGAGGTTTTGAAGCATTTTTTCTCTAAGAGGCATGTTCTAGTTGGACTTACCATCACACTGCTAGATGTTTCTCTAGAATCAGACATTGAATAGTACCGAACAAAAATGTTACGAAATAAATAAAATTTGCTCATGTTTAGTATTCTCGGTTTCATAGTAAATGAAAACAAAAAGTGATTTCATAGTCGTTTTGCTTTTAAAACAGGCAATTTCATGCGAGGTTGAAAATTAACAACATGCAATTGGACAAATTAACAACATTGCAATTAAAGTTACAACATTTATGGAACTCTCAATTCATTCAAACTCGTTCAGAATTCTTTCAAATTCAGTCAGCTGTTTCTGTTTGTTGCATGTATTTTGTGAATGTTGCTACCCCCCCCCGAGATATGAAATAATATTCTGTGTAAATTCATCTTGTATCGATACTTTCAGGTTACAGAAAAATGCGAATAATATACAAATACCATCCACGTAATTCCTGACAGTTCCTATTCAGTGAGTTTGGAATTCTACTGTAACCATTTCTATTCATTTACGAATCAGTGTTGTTTTTTTATCAGAAGTGACTTACTCAAGGGTGTGAACATAATTTCATTCAATACAGATATTTATATATAAACAAACGTCATAGGAATCATGTTCATCGTATGCCAGTATCAAAAGTTCCCAACAAAAATCATGTACTACATTATTAACAAATTGCCAAATAAAATTAAACAATTAAAACCAATAGGGGAAATGTCCTAAAATGACATATCCTAAAGAAAAAATGTTCTACTAGCTACAATTTTTAAGTTGGATCCTTTATTTTTTTACAAGATTACAAGAAAACTAAACTAGTTGGAATAATATAGTTCAGAAAATAACCACATGTCTTACATATCTGTAATAATGCATTGTTTGAAAATGTTCCAGTATGACATTTTATCTTCAGTGTATGGGTAAAATTACATAGTGCTAATGGCATTCAAAAATCTCATTTCTTACTCACATATCTCAAATAAACATTTTTGTTTTTCATAACACACCACCACACTCGGTATGAGCCCACATATTACACATCAGACATTTAATTGAGGTCTTCTGGATGATTTGGAATGAATGTATAAGTTATTTACAATAGAAACAAACATCATCATCATTACCAGGAAAATCCACATCGTCATCCTCTTCATGTTTGTTAAAACAGAGTTTCTTTTTAGTCTGTTCAGCAGCACGTCTGAACTGCAACTTCTGCTGCTTCTCAGCCATTAACTCTTCTCCATAAGGTCTGCTAGTCAGAACGAATTTGGTGAAATCAAATGTGCAACAATCTCGGGAAGAGATGATGGAATTGCTATTGAGGGAATCGGTGCTGGTTGTGCCCAGTGCTTCTTATAATTGTGATTGTGGATTGGTTCCTTCCAGATTGCAAGCTGTTTTCTGAGTTAGTGATGTTCCCTTCACCCTTCTTTCCTTCCTCCAAACTTACTTCAATTACAGATACCGCACAGAATACATAATATGGAAACACGTTTTTCCTCATGAAAATTCCCATTGGGGTGAAATGACATACTATGTCATTTTATTCCAGCAGCAGGTATGTCATTTTACCTTTAGATCATATGTTCAATGTGCAAATCTCCTGTTACCAAACACTTGGAAATGCAGGTTATGAAAGGCGCTGAAAATACTCAGAAAGAAAGTATTTACTTATTTTATTTATAACCTGTAACGTATTGCATGCAGGGTTTGGGTGAACACTTAATAACAATACTTTATACAAGACACAAATGCACACGTAACTGTGTGTTTATTCACGCTCACAATACAATACTGACTGACTGGTCATGCCTCGTGTTACAGCGATGTGCTATTCGATACATCGATACACGGTTATCATTACATAACCAATGTATTGAATCACACCTAAATGATGTAAATTATCACAGAAGAATAGTTGTCGCAAACTTCTGAGCCTCGAAAATGATAGTTTTCGTGACAGCAAGAAAATTTCCCACAAGAGAACTGCACCATTTCCGGTGGATCACTGACACCAACCCTACAACGTATCTTGCTCGTGAAAAATTCCGACAGTGGTGACAATTGGGAGAAATACGAGGTATGTCATTTTACGTTTCCAGTTTTTACAGTTTCCCTTACACATGATAAAATGCCAATTAAAATATTTTCTGCTGTAAAACTCTTTCTATATATTTATATATTGTACTGAGCAAAAACGAAAATATTTCTTTTAATAATGCTTTACATTAGTTGCCACATATATCTATTGAATACCTATTGAATAGTTCTAAAATATTAAATAGGCTTGTAACAAGTAAATTATTTCAGGTATCTGGATTCATTTCTCCATCAAGTTTTTCGCCACGTTTTTCACTGAACAATTCAGCAAATGCTTAGAACATCCATTTGTTCGCTTCTAAACATAAATTTATTTTCCCCATGAACAGGTTTTGAAGCTTTCTTTTTGATAGTTTCGAATTGTAGAAAATGAGTTGCAACCTAAAAACTTCCTTTTAAAACAGTATCTTAAACACAGGAAGTAGCATACTTGGATGTTACTTTTAAGTTTCTCCTAATTACATTTGAAGTTAATGTTCTTACCCTTGTTCTTACCTTTGAAGTTCATACCCTTGAAAGGTAAATTTTTTTCGAACAAGGACCAATAAATATTAAAAAAAACATTGGAAGATATAGTGACTCCATCTGCACCAGCCAACAAGGAGTTCTATGTCACTAGAAGAAAACGATCACTTACATACCATTGCAAATTCACTCCGAAGACTACTGAACTATTGAAGGAAAGATATACGAGGGATTCAACAAAACCAGTTCCACGAAATGTCAGTAATTCACAGAAAAAGAATATCACGGATTAAATTTAGTCTTGCCTGTAGTCGAGGATTAAACACCAAAACCGTTCTAATTCGTTCAGTGATACAAATTTTGCAAAGTCGGGTACGTTTGAAATTGAAAATGTGCCATAGTCGAGTCGAGAATGTATTGTATTTTGTGGGCAAAATTCGCTATATTTCTCAAATAATATTGTAACCTAGGCAAGTTGTGTACAAAGAAGAACTCGTAGAAATGCATCATTGAGGATCCAAATTATGGGGAGAACGAACGTTTGGTTAATTCATAAGATTTTTTTAATTTCACCAAAGTTTTATCAATTTTCTCATTGACCGCATTACAGTTAAGAGGTATAATTTCCACAAATTCATTGAAACTGAAATCTTTCATCTAAAACACTCTTCTAGTTCAAGTTTTTGGGATGAGGTTGGAGTTATATTTCCTCGAAGACTTGCCTGAGTGACTTCAATTGCTTTAGGACGTGGTTACACCATTTACAAGCAGAGATGCGTATCTTTCGAATATTTTCCCAAGCGCCGTGTGCGTGCGTGAACCGGATTGATTTTTTGCATACACCTGACAGGTTCTGCAATAATTACATACTCCAGTTTAATAATCTTTAAAGCATTTACTCCGTTATTCCAAACCTGTTGGCAAATGAGACTCTTCCCAATTCATGAGAAATGAACAAATTTACCTGCTTATGCCCTAGAATAGAATACGAATGTGAAAAATTAAATTGAAAATCGATTAAGAATCCTAGTACGCCCGCATAATAATATGTTGCAGAAAAAATTTATCGGAGGGATAGACGGAGAAACAAATGAATAAACGGAGAGACGGACGGATGGATAGACAGACAGGCGGATAGACGGACGGACAGATGGAGGGGTGGGCAGACGAATGGAAAGACAGACTTACGAATGGCGAGACTGATGGACACACGGACGTTTAGACTGAAAGACAGACGAACGAATAGATTGTTGGACAAACAGACGGAAGGACAGGGTGGACAGGTTGTACAGACGGATGTTTTGCAGTCAATGAATTTTTTGGTATCAAGGACTCACGAAACATGAATAAAAATCTTAGAGTAAATAATTTACTTAAGTTTAGAAAATAAGCTCTTAAACAATTTTAAGCATATTTTGTCTGATAAATTTGATGAATATTCCGAATGTTTGAGCCGTAATAAGCACACAAAACTTGGTTTGAAAAACTACTTTCTATGCAAACATTTGCATTTCTGAATCACACAAACACTCCAGAAACATTTAAATTGTCTGTTATTTACAAAAATTGACTATATTTCTTCGCAAAGACAAATTAACACACAAATAAAAAGCAATCTAATTGTGTAAATTGGGTGCTTGTTTTGCTTCTGTGTTGATTTTTCTTTCTGAACAAATATATTAATTTTTTGTTAACAATAAACAATTTACATGTTTCTGGAGTGTTTATATGTTTCTGCAATGCAACTTTTTACATAGAAAGTATTTTTTCAAATAAATTATTGAATGCTTTTTTAGGCTCAGCCATTCGGAATATCCAAGAAGCTAATTGGAGAAAATGTGCTTAATATTGTCTTAAGAGCTTATTTTCGAAGTTTCCTTCGTGAACATCCTGTATAGGTACAATATTTATCCATCTTTTCGTTTCCAGTGCCTGACAACGGGAGTTTTTTTCTGTCAAGAATTAGCTGATTTTCCCCGCACGATGACAATTCTTTCTCTTAACTACGTAGGGGAGAGAGTAAAAACGTTTCACTTCTCCCTGACCGCAGAAGGCAATTGCAGACAGCCCTCTGCAAAAATCTGTTACGACCTACCACTGACACTTGCGCAAAACTAGCGCTTGAAATCGGAATGAATCAGTGTGAAAGCATGTGAGACCTTTTCCAAACCATATGTAGTTTTTGTACACCTTGTAGTACATAAATATGAAAACTAGACCGTATTCTGTGGGTTTCATTCTCATTATTAAGCACTATTGAAAATCGGATCGTATAATCAACTGACGGGAAATAATCTCTTAGAGCTAGGAATGTGCAGCGCTCCTAGCGGCTAAGATGGCAATGTCGCCTTATCTAAATACTCTTTGCTTTTTGCACCCCGAACTTCCGACAGGCTTTCAGTAGTTGTTGAGAGTTCCGCGCGGCATTCATAGCAAGTGCTTAAACCGAAAATTGCTCGTGCAACATTTGTTTTTGTTTCATAGAGTAAATTCAATCCAAATAAAGTAATGAGCTGATTGAACTCTGAAGTGCTTTAAATTCATGACAGTCATTAAAGTGTTTTAAATTCATGACAGTGTTAACATGTACTAGCATGATACCAGCAGCGCTGATGATAATGATAATGATGTGGGGGTGTGTGCAGTGCAGTGCTTTTAAGTGGTTCAATAGTGTGCGTGAAAAATCGTGTGCACTACGAAAGTTTTTCTGACATCTCACGTTCTAAGAAAACATGAGGTGCTCCTTGCAGGGCCTTCACAACTGTACAGATGCATCGTAGCCGGAGAGTAAGTGTTTTCTCGATCTTTTTTTACAATCCTTAAGTAATTTTTTCATTTAGTTAACTAAATATGCTCATTAATTTCATGAAAAATCGTTGATTATCTCTATGCTAATATCACGCGTGAAATTAAAACTCCACCGTGCAATTTAAACTACTACCTATACTGCGATTTTTGTAGGAAGAGCTCTCAAGATAACTCAAATCCCATCATCGCGATGGAATATGTCACGGCATTTCGTATCATTCACAGTAGTTCCGCTAGATTTCGCACGATCGCGACCGTATGAAGCAGCGCTTGCGATCATGCGACTTCTACCGGCAAGACCGAGAAAAGACGCGAAATGCCGTGACATATTCCATCGCGAAGATGGGATTTGAGTTATCTTCAGAGCTCTTCCTACAAAAATCGCAGTATACTAATCAAAATTCATAAAATCATCAAAATAGTTTAATTAAGACACTGTAACAGACGTGGTCAAGGTATTTCCAGACGGCCATAAAGTATGAACAAAAACTTAGATCACATATTACATAGCTTCATCAACTATATTTCAACAACGAGTGAATAACACCAAATTGGCAAAGTAAACATTAAGCGAGCTGGCACAGCATAACATATTTATCATGAATAAATTATATGTTTTACATGTAAAACATTTGCTTTAGCATTACAAACGTAAAAAAATTAAATGTCAATTGTGTTTCCCCGTTCTAAAACGTGTGCTCGCAAAACTGTGCCCAAAAAGACGTAGTTTTTTTTTACTTCCCAATATTTATTAATGTTGTATTCTCTCTCATACGTGTCTTAACTTTTCGTGGAAGTAATGTTTTCATGGCTTTGTCAGCTTCTTCTAATATTTCAACCGGAATACTACGTTCAATGCCTTCCATTTCCAAACGTTTCTTGCAAACACAATGCAAGGCTTACTAAAATAGATATTTTTCAGAAGAAATATGACATTATTAAATATATACTGAATGATAAAGATGTGCGTGAACTTCTTAAAATTTAAATTATTCTGAAATGGAAACTATCTATCGTCACTCGTTTTCTTGAACATACCACTCATGCAGTTACACCCTTCTTTATCAACTCGCTTTTTTAAAATTGCTATATAAAAAGAAATACTATTCTTTGCATGCAATTTATACAATATTGATTGACGTCATGGTTACGTTCGAGGTTCATTTGACCTTCAGGGAAGTAAGGACATTGGACGTCGCTTACCCCCTAACAATAAGTATTGTGAAGAACAATTGTTGGTTCTTTTCTATTAGTGCAGGTACCCACGCAAATAATATACTCTCCCGCTTTAGAAAACGAAATGTCTTCTAATGCTTTGGACGTTATGCTGTAACTTTATGGGGCCGGTTGATGCTTTGATATGTGTGCCGCCCTTGGCTTTCGAACTCCGTTTATAACGGCGATACCAAGGAATAATGTGCAAATGGTATCGGCATCTGTCTTGCATTTCGAAGGAGGAGAGAGGCATACAGAGACCACCGTGTAAATTTTGATTTTATAGATTTTTGAAAGTTATTGATTCATTAATAAATTGATTTAATTAATAATGTACATGTACATTACGTAGCTACACAAAACATTCAATTTCAGGTTCTCATTGTGATTAAACATTGATTTTCTCGCATCAATATTTCTATTTAATGACAAAAACTATTAGATTGTACATAAGGCCGATATATCTGCATAACAAAGTAAATGTTTTAAAATATTTTTCACTGATTTTAAAAATACTTGTTTCCAAACTCTATTCTGAAAGTTCAGTTTTGAGTGAATAGTCTGGAAGATTATTCACTCTAAGATTATTACACAGCCAATGACGCTGTAATAATTCAAATTATAACAAGTATTTCTGATAAATTGAATCATATTTTTATCAAAAAGTATATTATAAACAATATCGACGATTTTCAACTTCGTAAAACAATAGAAGCGGCTAAACAACACTCGGTTGGGCTCCGCGACCCTCCTCGTTGGTAATGCTAGGGTTAATATACTGTAAAACAACCTTGAGTCTAGGCCGCGCATTTCCAACGGAATTCACGCTAATAGTACATCGCTACAGTGCATGAACATCGTACACGCTAACAGTTACATCATGATGCAGGCACAAAAGGCGTCTTTTTCATGACGAGACTGGGGCGTTCACCCGCCGAGGTCACCTGGCGGGGATTCTTGTCGAGTTATGAAAAGGGATTTCGCCGCGTGATGTACATTTTATTCGAGACACTTTTTATGCACGTTTTCCTGAAATTAAATAATGTTTCTGGCATAAAATATGAAGACCTTGGGGAAATAACTTGCAATACTACATTTTTGAAGAAATTGAAATATTAGTGTATTTCGATGTTCCAAAGAGTTATCTAGGGTTTTTATTTTTAAGATTTGCTGCAAGATGGCAGTGATAGTAGTAAATTATTGTTCTTTATCCATATGTGTAGAATGCAATGTCTAAACCTTTACTCTCGTTTTCCCAAAACTTAAGTTTTGTGGAATAGCATGTTATTGCCCCGGGATCTTCTTCGTATGTAGTTTGGTGATTATTCGACCATTGGTTCTTAGCGTGGCCACATACTTGTTGATCGTTGCTCTTGTGTTTTCTTTAATTATTACGAGAATGTCAGGTTCTACGATCTGAATCACGGATGAAGCTAGGAATAGTATTCATAGTTCCATGGAGTCACGTAACATCGAGGACGTACTGTGATGTCTGAACCTACTTCTGATCAAAACAACCAACTTTTGAAACTATGAACCCGACCGCCCACTGCTTGGTAGAATTCATGCAGTTGCTCGTTGTCCTCGTCGTTCAGGATAAGTCTCTCTGCAGTGGAAGTCTCCTTTGTTAAGTGATCATTAGAGACAGGATTTTTATGTAATTACGTCTTTTTTGTCTTTCTACTTACCGTTCTCAAACTTGTAATCGTGGCGAATCATAGCCCTCGTAACACAATATCGAATATTTTTGTTACATATTTTTACATATTTAGTACTATATTATATATTTTACATATTTTGCTGTTTTCACAATATATTTTCTTATTTTATCAATTTTCCTCTATTTAATTACATACTTTTGATGAAAATATGTTTTTTTAATCAGCATTTTCCTACATTATTAGGGAAATCTGGGTGTCCAAATCATTATTGACACCGCGTTTTGTAATCTGTAACCTTAATTTTGGAGAAAAATTTGCGATCACTGAGGTGTAACACATCGATGAAGATGCTGCAGTGTATGTTTGCTGGTCGAAGACTTCGCCAGTTTGTGAGATGTCTTCTATTGTGATTAGTCCGGCTGCTAAACTACGGTCCTGGATTACAGTAGAAGCAGCTTTTTCTACTGACGAGAAAGTTGTATGATGTGAAGTGAGCAGTTTTTATAAATCTAATTTCGTATTACGTTAATGAATTTTATTAGTTTATTTTAATATTATATATTATATCCAATTTTATATATTTATTACATATTCTTACTATTTTAATTACATATTTATGTACATATTTTGACCTATTATACTACATATTTTTCCGGACTCTAGTAATCATCATTCTGATTCGACTTTCGTTAAAGGGGAAACATCTCATCCGTAAACTGATGAGATATTTTTATTTATTTGGCGTCAAAAGCAGTTAAAATCTGTGTGTGACGAGATATGAGGAGAAGTGTATTCTGTGCTAGTTATCTTTATTCTAGGATCTCTACCCTAAGCCATATACAAGTGGAATTCTGAATTTAGAAATAAATGAACAATTTTAGCAATAATTGTTAAAAACCTATTCGCTCCGATGTAATAAAATTTATTTTCAAAATTCTAATAATCTATAAATTTGGGCTCTTATTCCTCATGTGTTGATCGGAGAAACCACGGAAAACTACCAATTAGAGTAGCCGGCTGCTGGAATTCTCCTCCAGACAGTGACAGAAGTCGAAGTCGACCCAGCTATCAGACTAGTGTCGAAAACCCTGCCACCGTCGGAATTCGGAACCCCGGGACCTCCCAGTTAGAAGCACGTCAGTAACATCAGTTGATTTCTTGAGCCACCTCTCACACATTTTGATGTGTCAGCATGCATTTAACTGCTAAAAAGAGAGAAACAAAAGATATAAACGATATAGCTAACGTGTTCTTCATTCGTTCAAGTGAAAATTAATTTTTAGATGAAAAATCTCTTAATTTACTTTTTTACGAAAAGGAATTTTTATATAAGGGCAGTTTTCTTTGCGCAAATGGAGCCAGTAGACTTGTTTGACCATTTGTATCATTTGAACTGTATATTTATATTTATTATTTGAACAGTTTATTTATTGGTTAGGATACGTTTCACTGCAATTGAATAATACTTGGTGGCAGATATTCACAGAAAAGAATCAACATAAATTTTACAATACTCAATAATAATATGAATAATAATAATAAAACATTTTAATATTACACACTACATTACTGCGCCGAACCATGTCGCATACCCTTCTAAATTTCTCAAGTTTTATATTAGTGGAAATTTCTAAAGTTCCTCCATTTTTTGTTATTATTAACATAATTTTTATTTTAGAGCTACTTACATTGCGAGGGAGAGTTTTGAACATCGTTGGAGGAAAACTGAGTTAACTAATATTTTTTAGCAATTTTTGACTCGCGAAACAGTCCTAACTAAAGGACGCATTTTGGTGACCTAAAGCAACACCATCTAGACTAGTCTAGGTGGTGTTGCCTAAAGCGGCATTCGGTTGATCCCGACTGTACGGTACCCTTCGCTTTCACGGCCTTCTTAATACCTTCGCAAGTATCGTACTGTCACACCCAAGGTTCGTTATCGAGCCACACGGTGGCGTCGATTGTCAACCACAGCGTCGAGCTCCGGCGGCGTGGGTGTGCGCCGAAGTCAACGAGGGCGGCCCGGGCCTAGCTCAGTCGGCCAACTTTGTCACCTGCTTAGAATCTAACTCGGATGGAAGGAGTCGTAAGGCGTTTGCTAACTACAGAAACAATTCAGTGGTTGGTAAAGCAAATAAAAAGGTTTATTCCCGCCTAATAATAGGCCGGGGAAGTTACAGTGATTCAAAGAGTTAAGAAAGGCCCTACCTGATGAGCTCAGTTAGAAACGAAAGAAAAAATGAGATAAAACTTAAATCTAAAAAAAAAGTAAAGAACGAGAATTACAATCAAATTCCTTTACAGGCCCCAACAAACTCTAGGCCATTCGCCTTGTGGCTGACAATAATGAGGAAACAAGTGCCTAAGCGCGGCACAGCAATGCACAATAGTTCTTTGGCGGTCGTTGACCGAAGTTTATGCCTGAATGGGGCGGCGTGTAGGCGGCCCTCGGCGGCGGCGGCGGGGGTCGCGGCGGCGTCGGCTTCTCTCCGTCTGGGTCGGCGGCTGAGATGGCCCTGCCAGGCCGAGAAACGTCCTTCCACAATAGCTACCAAAGGAGCGGCGGCGGCGACAGCGGCTGCGGCGGTGACGGCGGCGGCGGCGACGGCGACGGTCAGCTGGCCCGGATCGTGAATGATCGCGAATTCCGTTCACACAAATCAGCAGTTCTTACGGAAAGTTCTCTGGAGTTTTCACGATCACGAATCTCGGAGAAAACTAGTCACCGGTCACTGCCCACGGCAGAGCTCAGAGTCCACGAACTAAGTCCCAAAATAATAATTCTCCCTCGAACGCGGCGCCGGAGCTATCACTTACTCCGCGGCGCTCGCCACCCAAGACAAGTCGAGTAAACGTAGTGTTCGAACGCGGCGCCGGAGCTGTTACTCGCTCCGCGGCGCTCGCCCCCCCCAGCTCAATCGAACAAGAAGAAGTGATCTTCTCCCCTACGCCGCTAGCGTGGAGGTGTCCTCGTTCCGCCACCCCGAAAATTCAAAAGTGCCCCAAAATCGCTCCCACCCCACGGAATTTTGCCCCTGATTGGCTAAGTGCTACTACGCCGTAATTTTGTCCTCGGCCAATCAGGTCCGGTGATTCTAGGAATTTTCCGTAGCCCTATCTCTGTCTGGAAAACGCTGTCCGTCTGACTTCGGAAGTAGGTCAGTAAAGGGTATGCGGAATGTCCGTTGGGACCCCCGGAGAAAGCTGCGAAGGACGGCCTGGGTACTCAGTGCGCATGATACCCGGAACGGCGGGATCGGCACACGTCTCTAATCTCTTCTTCGGCGCCCGGGTGCGTGACGGGATGAGGGTCGACTCGCGGACGATGGCCATAAACTTTAGAGGGGCGCGTGCTGTCATCCCTTCCATTAGCGGAGGGGGCGCGCCGACCCGGCTGGCGGCGGCGGGAGGTGGACGCCTCGCATCGACAGTTATTTGTGAAATTTAAAAAATATTAAAAATAGCGTACCGCTACAGTACCGATAGGCAATTGTCATGGCCCGTAAAGTTTTTAGACGCCCTCATACGCTTTGTCCCCGCCGAATTATAATGCCAAATTACTTTCAAAGATAAGTTTTCTCGCTTCGCTCGCCCGGATCCAAGTCACGGCGAGGCTCGGGCCTTCGGCCGTCACGTTCACTATAAACAACATTGAGTCTATCCATCATTAAGTAAGCACATTATAAGAAAGCTTCTAGTATTCAAACTGCGCAGTGAACGATAGTTACGTACGTATTAAAGCGGCCGTGACAGCGAGGGTACCGTACAGTCGGATCAGCCCGGCAGTTTTCGAAAGTGAACGGGAAAAAATGACATTTTCTTAAAGTCCACTCCCTAGTCTTAACCATTATCTCTGGTTCTTGGGGAAATTATCTCAGCGGTAATTACGAAAGCATTGGCTCCTCTTCCCACTTGATTTTGCGTGAGGCTTGCTGGTCTGAATGGAGGAGCCAAATTTTCCTCCTCCTTGTTTTTGTGCCGGAACTAATCAACTTCTTTTGCCAAAAAGTATGAACCTGTTTTAATGGTAATACTTTCATAATATATATATATATATATATATATATATATATATATATATATATATATATATATGTATATATATAAAGGACGTTCACTTGTTTTTTAGCAGTGTTGTCTCAAGTCACGCCAACGTCGACATGTTCCTTACGAACAGGAAAACTGTGTGCCAATGGGCGGTGCCCTTGTTACTCTGCTTCGGTGCAATCAGTCCTAATATTTAAGATGCGGCGTATTTTCGTGAGTACAAAACTAAAAAGTTTATTTAACACATAACTGTTCCTGTGAAAATACTAACCAAAATGCTGTTGTTGTGGTACTGGAAGATAAAACAATTTTAAATAAACCCGAACGCACTTTCTTTATATTTTTTTGAAAATTATACAACCTTCTTTATCGTGTAGATTAATGAGTAGCAAAGTACTTATTTAGGGTGCGAATACTTCATTCTGTGTTATGATAAATCACGCCATGACTAATGCTATTCTTTGGGGAATGATTTGGTCAGGATGCCTAACGTTCAGAAGAAACTTTATGTATGTCTTCACAAAGAAGTCTAATATAATTCTATTCGCTCTTTTATGACCTTCACTTAACGAATGGTTAGAATGTTTCATTTAGTTAAACCAAAAGTATGACAAGAACAATTAACAAAGAGAGTTACTTTCACACCCTAGCTCTTTAGTCCTCTTGAAACTTAGCAAATTCATTCGCAAAATCCTTAACTATTTCAAATGAAATATTCGTGTTTACAGCGGCGGATGTAAAAATATGCAGTACAAAAGATCCAAACTTCAACTCTTGTTTCACTGATTCATCACCGCATGCTCAAACATCTCATAACAGGTACGTCTGCTAAAGAACTCTTTCAGATGTTTCTTTTTTTACTGATTGAGGTGGCTCAGGGCATCAATTGATGTCTCTGTAGAACTTGTGACCGGTAGGTCCTAGGATTCGAATCCCGACGCCAGCAGGATTTTCATAACTATCAAGAAAATGTGCGCTGATAATCTCTTTCCCCATACGTCATATACAGTTTTTACTGTTTTTTTGACCAAATAAATAAATGAAAACTACATAACTAGGACAAATTCAGAATGCCGCAGCTCCTAACAAACGGGTCACTGACTGCGCGCGATCTTTCCTCCACCTTCTTATTCTCACTTCTTACTTACACCTACTTAGATGCACTACTCCCTGGCTGATAGCTCATGCATTAGCGTGCTCGCTTTTCACGACACGACTCTGAGTTCGATTCCCGTAGTCGGGCAAGATTATAGTGTGAGTTTTTCTTGCAATGTCCCATCATACGTTGCTGTATGACAATGAGAAAACCCACTTCTCAGGTTGAGAAGACCAGAATATGGTTGTGCTGACGATACGTACTTCTTAATCCATGGGCGCGAGGGACGCTGCTGATAGACACTGACTCGTATCGGGCTGTCGCGCCAAGTACAAGCATTCATACATACATACATACATACAGTACACTACCATGCGTGCCAGGGTGGGGAGATCAGTCGGGAGCTTAGAGCGTGTTCAAGTGGGGCGGTGCCCCGCTGGTGGGAGATACCAGATGAGAGGGAAAAACCCGCTGGACGACGTGTAGGTCGACACAGGATCTCGTCACACAGCGGGGAAGATCGGCGCCACCTCCCGCGATACAAACATGTACTAAACGTACGGAAATAATTTTAGCAGTGGACGTGCTAGGAAACACGAATAAAACAATCAATAAGATGCTTTTATTTTCTCAAAAATATCAGCTTTTACAAAGAAAGCTTGAAAATGACAAATAAATTAAGCGTATAACTAACGGTTTATTAGTAATTCACATTTGGAAGTGCCCTATTACAACGATGAACTTAAGTCGGAGCCTTTATCTAACGAAGATTTTTCCTTCGCATTTAAACAGTGTTCAATGTGTACATTTGCTCTTTATCTTGTGATCCTTTGGCGCCGACCTGGTCTTTCTTTGTTCCTCTTACCTTAGACGTCTACGATTGTTGCGTCTAGGTGAGTTTTCAGTTATAGGAGAAATTAATTCTTCCCATTGAGGGCGTGATATGACTTGGATTTACAAGGATAAACTGATGGGTTGAGCAAGTGGCTCACTTAACAATTTCCCTTCCAATAACTCCTTGGCCTTTGCAGGTACTGAAATGTGGTTTCCAGTAAAACGAACGTACACGAGGGGCATAAGTTTAGCTATAATATTGAAGCATAGCTTTTTAAATTATGAGGTATTGACACAACTTTTTTGAAGGAATTGGTTTATTGATTGAATATTGTTTCCGGGTGCGTCAACTCCTAAGGTCATTAATACCGTAAGTGTAGTGCATGTTTTGTTACGGATGTTAGCAGTGACGATCCCCCGCTGGATGGTGAGATTCGGCGACTATCTACTTGTCGGCTAGCGAGACTTTTCCCAATGAGGTAGAACATCCCACCAATGGTGCACCGTCCCTGCCGGAACCATTTCTAAGCTCCCGACTGGTCTACCGACATATGTGGTAGTGTAGTGCATGTGTGGGTGGGTACAAGTAAAGGGTGAGAAGACAAGAAGGGGAAGGAAAGTTCTCGCGCGGTCCGTGGCCCGTTTGGTAGGGATGCTGTTGCATGTGTTGTCCAAAAACACGGAAAACTATCCACCTGACCTGTCTATGGCTTGAATTCTCCTCGAGACAGCGATTGAACTCGACTGTCAGGACCTGAACGGCAATGACTTACAATTAAGTCTAATTCTGTAACTCAGTTATTTGTATTTGTTACTTAATGTTACTAATAACGTAATTACAGACAAATTGGTTACTAATAAATCATTTTTGTTTATTGCAGTTGCGTGATTCAACTAATTTCACATCAAGTTTTTTGTAGTTTTTCTCGTAATTAATGTTATTTATAACGATGTATGTAACGATTACAGACACACGTGTGTAACGGACACATACAAGAACTGTACTGTTGAAGTTTTGGGTTAAAATAAGCGTCCTAATATTTGAACATGAACTACTCGTTGAACATCGTCGTTGAGCATAATTAATTTACCATTTTAGACGAACTTTTTGTGTTAATCTGTCAATTTGATTCATTGCAATGTAATACAATTTCGGAAAGTATAATTACTAATACCTAATACAACTGCTTATTTGTGTTCTACCCGATTTTGAACTTATGTTCAGTCAAGTAAGCGATTTTTTGGCATTCGTTGACCCTACACTACACATAAATGTAACTTCATTATCAGTATACGACTACTAGAGCATGTCTACTAACTACATCACTAATTATGTTGTTAAAGGACGAGTCATATCGTGTATTAATTTTCCCATTTTTAGGAATGCGGAAGCTGAATGCTGTACCTATGGACCCTTTGAGAATTCCGCTTATTGCACTTCAGAGGAACAACACTCTGTTACCAACGTTGGCTTTCAATTACTCCGATACAATTCATGAAGGCTGGAAAGATGCTGTTGTATTACGTTCAGAGTAAGAGAAAACTCAAATTTTGACTCCATGTTGAGTAGAAAACTAATTGTAGGCCACGCGTTTAAGATAAAATACGGTACTAAACTCAATTTCAGTATAATTTTTGTATTAAACTACCCAAATTCAGTCAAAATTACTCTGATTTCATGGATTTAACTGTATAATCTACATATCTGGTTTTGCGTATGGATGAATTAAAAGCGAACTGTTCAATGAGGTAGTATTGTATAATGACAACAAGTAATATTTATTCACATTTAATATTTCATCAGCTGTTAAAGATAGACACCTACACTTTTCGTAAATGGAACTTGTAGCGACGAAATCCTGGGGACGAGGAAACTAAGGTCCGTTTGCTGTAACTTCACTCCGTATGTGAACAAACTTTGAGTGTATCCCTCAACTCTGTTGTTCGTGATTGGCCATTCGCGCCACGACCATACCCAAATGCCGGCGCGTGTCACAGCCAGAACTGTCATAGCATATTATTTTCAGTAGTACTTCTTTAATACGCCCAAAATACCAGCCAAAATAGGCAGATATTTTGCTTAACGTTTAACAACCCATATGTGTCTACTAGACAAGTTTTGAAATTCAGATGCTGACAGAATGAAGAATATTTATTTTAGTAAAAATCCGCTGGTCTATTCTTCCCCCGTAGTTTTTTATTCAAAATTATCTTAACATTTTCTAGAATTCTATCATTATTTGATATTTTAACAATTTTCAATACATCGATTAAACAACCCGGATGTGTCTGTGAGACACTATAGGATTTATGCAAGTTTTGACTTTTTTGAACGTGTTCAGATTGTCACGAACCTTACTTTATGGTTAAGTCGTGGTGTCTTTGTTTAGTTCAACACAAAGAATTCACTGCATATTGAGCGTTGTTAATTTTATTGATCTTACAGTGTGTATTGTGAGGTATCGTTCTGTTCTTTAGTTTCAAGATAAATGTGTAAATACTTTATCTGCTCTAGTGTTTCATTTTGATAAATGGCAAACGATTAACTGACTGATGACATTCGACGTGCAACAGAAGCAAGTGATGATGATAACTATGTGTTCGGTAAAAATTGATATTAACTTCTACTTGTTCTTATTTTCTACATTTACTTCATTGGAATAATGCATAGTAGAAATGAATATAACAATACGATTTTTCAAGGCGTGTATGAAACCAATCTCATAAATTTACAAAATCCAAATATGTTAGTTTCAACATTGCCAGTTCCGTTTGGTTGAAAATTCTGAGAATTGCATCGTTCATTTTTCTTCAGAGTGCCAACTATTGTCAATCCATTCTGAAACAATGATGGCATCAACTTCCTGGCTTCTAAAATAGTTATCGAATGTAATTTTCCTATTTGATCTGTAATTAGGTTCACACAATTTGGTTACTACAGACTGTGCCAAATTTTCTGTTTTATTTGATCTTTTTCCCAAAAACGGCATTACAATCACAAATCCACCATATTTTCATAGTGTACTTGTCAGCTTTACTTGGTAAATATTGCTTCAAAGACACCCTCGATCAAATTGCCCAGGAATATACGTAGAGTTCGACAAAGAACTAACAGGTGGCCAAACCATTATTTATGTATATTATGGCATTCTTTCAAACCATGATTTATTTCGTTAGCGTTGCATCTCTAATTCTATGGACCAATTTTTATTCCCCCGTAGTTTGTTTTTCAAAATTATCTTAACAACATTTTCCAGAATTGTATCATTCTCTGATATTTTGAAAATTTTGAATACACCGAATCAAAGAAAAAAGCGTAAGAGAAAAATATTTTCAGAGAAATAACAACCCAGTTAGCAAGGCCTCATGTTCAGAGAATAAGGAAGAAACGGTTGACTAGGTCTCACATTGAAGCAATGGAGAATGTTTCTGATAGAATCAATGTTGCTAAGGATCGCTCAGACAGTAAACCTGCAGTAAAAAGGAGAAAGAGGTGATATATTTGCCCTTCAAAACTATCTGGGCTTTCTAAAGAGTGTTGTGATGTGTGTGATATTTGTTTTCTGAACAGTCAACCAAGAAAATAATTTGTATCACATATGATAAATATATTAATTAATATTATTAAATAATATTACATTATTAAATACTTGTAAAATGCTGTAACAAAAACTTTTATTTCGTTACATTCATTATTTTCATATAATTTTCACACTTTTTAGAAGAGTGTTTATGAGACACTACTGGGCCTTTACGTTACAAAAGCTTTCTGGGTAGGCTAGGGTTGAATACCACAGAACAGAACGCTCTTTTCTGTATTCAAAATTCGACTAGAATATGGTTTAGGATAGAGATCACAGAATTATGAAAACGTGCAAAAAATTCTCCCCATAGCTCGTCACACACAGTTTTTAACAGTTTTTTGACGTAAATAAATAAAAAATAAACTTTCATTTACGTGTGTACTTGCACAGTGGCGTAGTCTCAGTTTTGGTTAAGGGTATGTAACTCGAGAAATGAGAAAATAATTTAAAACTCATAAATATTTACCAATACTATTTCTGTCACTTTGGTCAATTAGAACACACAAATAATTTGTATATTTAAAATAAAAACTGATCCAGTAAACGTAATAATGGCTAACGTACTTCATGTACTTTACAGGTTGAAAGTTAGAAAAAGTTGACGACCTAGCAAAATATTAATGTGTGTCCTCATTTTTTATAATAAGAGCACTATCACACCCAATGATTTTCAAAATTGTCCAGTTCATATCATTTTCAACCCATTAGAATTGGCATAATTTATAAAATGGAAAGCAATGATCTATAATAAAAATATAATAAGATAAAGAAAATCAATCAATTTACAGACATCTAATGAAAAACAGTTGACAGTTGTCCTCTGCTGCTTACATCAAGGATTTCATCCAGTATCAAGGAGACACAGGAGGATTTAGAAATTTCATGAGACATTACCATGCTTACACTTGAAATCCAATCAATCTGAATTTCTGGCGAGATTGCACGAACCACTGGAATTTTCCAAATCATTCTTTTCAGCTTTATAGTATATCATTATTTCACTTATGTATTCCATGAAATTTTCTTTATTTAATGATCCCCTATTTTCATTGTGGTTGGAAAATACAAGCCCTTGTCTCCCAAAAAAGCATACATCTCGAAGTGCGACAGAATTTCCCTATTTTCTCTAATATCACTGTTGTATCGCTCAACATAGCCTGTGTTGGCTATTTAAATAAAAGTCTCTCCTTTCATGTTTTTTTCAAATATTTGTAACTGTTTCGCACGTGCTTGATGAAAACGGCACAACAATACGATTCCATAATTATGTAGCTACTTTGTATCGCGTCGCCATTCCAGGACACAGATGTGGATTGCACAGTCATATACCCTTGTGCATTCAACCAGCACAATCCCTAACCTAAATTCGCAACAAATATATAATTGCTAAATGCATTAAAATCAGGTAATAAAACTCGAATAAAACGACAATGTTAATTAATTAATCTTGTTCTCTTACAGACACCGAAGAGAAAAATGAAGTTTCGTGAAACGACGGCTTTTCCATAGGCACGCGGATGTAATGTGTCACTGTACATTTGATTCACAGAGCAGGCTAGGCGGCGTTTCAGATTGATTCGTTCATCCTTGTGAAGAATCGAATTCTCAACGGCGCAATGTTTGAAATGTAATGAAATATTTTGAAGTGGAAAAAGAAAATAATAAATGGACAATTTACAATAATTTTAAAATAAAAATTGCTGATATTGTCAGGGTATGTAACACATCATCCACATCCATGGACGCTACGCCCCTGTCCTTGCAAAGTAGCAGTTAAATCCCGTCCGAAGCACGAATTTCAATAGAACATACAATGACGTTCTTTTAAAATTTGGCTGTCTCGAATCTTCACTAACCACACCAAGAATTTTATTTTTATGTTGGAAATTAGTTTCTACGAAAAAATGTGCCCAAGAATGCGAATGACAGATTAACAAATTCATCGCACTCGCCCTCCACCTGTTTTGCTCTACATCTCTTCTTACGTGGAGAAGTTACCTTTCCAATGACTTAATTCTTTACACAGTTTTCAATCACTTCTGACCCGACACCTGCAATTCAGCAATCATTTCTTACACCTGCCACAATGTCATTGACGGATTTTTAGCCGCTAATTATTCAAACACATCAGTACCACCTTCTTTTCACCACTTCTGAGGCATTTTACCTGCGAATGTTTTAAACCGGATTATCCCGAGAAGTGCTTCACTTATGCTGTTCGATGTGGAAACAAAAATCAACGCAAAGACCAAACACTCTTTTCACTAACCCAACAAAAGTACAGCATTATTTTAGAACTTTTTCATTCGAGAAACGAACTGCTAATGATACAACTTTGCGGGAGCCGCGTCGACGACCTGGCGAACGAACGTTATCTCAAAGTGGTCCGTTGGCAGCTGAAGGTTGGTAGTTAAGGTCACGCTCGGTGTCTGACTTTACTTCAAGGCAAAGGAGAAAATAATTTGGCTGTAGAGAGTTAGGAAATAAATCAATTTTGAAAGGGACCTAAATGCTATAGCGCACGACGCCTTTAACCTTTAATTACTCGCGTCTCTTTCTGGCACGTAATTACTGGCGCGGCGCACTGAGTGCGCCAACAAAGAAACGATTGTTTATGCAATAAAAAAATAATTGCGAGAAATTTGTTATTTATTAAGAAACACAACTTATTGCATAAAACAACATTTGATGTTAATTATATAGTATATATGAAATTTACAATAGGAAATATGCAACTGTATGCCTTATTAGAGACATGCAGGTGCGCCGTGATTGGCGGAGAGGTCCATCCGATTGGCTGGCGTATGTGGCCAACCCAGCCCCGCGCCAGACGTCCCCGTAGTCCAGGGCCGCTCAACCATTTGCTCCGAGGAGGAGCAGTCGGTTGCTCTCTCCTCTTCCGCCGCAGAAAGAGCAAATGACGTCATCAAATATCGATCGGTGGCGTGTGGCACAGTGGGTCGCGTCGTATTTCTACGTGGTATTTTACGTTGTTCGGAATGAAAAAGTCTCACTGCTCTGGGAAAGGATATTACAGAAAAAAAAACAGTAAAATACTTTTGTAACATTTATTGGAACCGTTACTAGATATAAACATATTAGTGTGATTTAGAAATTAAAAACACGACAATTTGCAATGGAGCATGGGAAGAAAAGTATCTTTTTGCAGATTGCACCGGCAATGCCAAATGTTTAGTTGCAAAACAAGTGCTCAATAACATAAAGAAATTTAATAGCGGTGACATTACACAGTTTATCATGCTGCTGAATATGAAAAGTATTATAGAGGTTGCACAAGAAATGTTATTAAATAAACTAGTAATAAAAATACTAAACGTAAAGGAAATTAACATAAAAAATGAAGTTGATTGCAAAATCAAATACTCTAATTACATCTTTTAAATATTTTTTTTGCAATATACTTTCTATATTTGGAAGAGGTGGCATGGTGCTATTGAGCCGTAACATGCATTTCCGATTGTGATCTGTAATTGTACTTCTCATTCGATATTTACAAATTTTCAAAGAAGCAAAAAATTGCTCACAGTTGTATGTTGATCCAAACGTACTTAAAAATCGAGGAGTATTCCGTTGCAATTTTGGAAAACGGCTTTGTGGGAAGTTCTTTTCCTAAATGCTTACGTTGTAGTATCGGTATGCAATGAAATTAAATTCTTTTGTATTGTGTTATTTTACTGCCAAAACAGCATAAGAACATCAAAATACATCCAAAACTTACTTCTAGTGAGGCATTGTTTTTCAGGACACTGAAAATTTCCGTTTGTTCTTCTTCAGCGTACTTGTCATTTTCATCAGCATGATTTAATGTATAATGTCGTTGAAAATTAAACTTCTTCACGTGAAACCCTTTATGTAAACTAAACATTTGGCATAGCTGCCGTAGTCGGCGAAAAGATACTTTTCTTCTAATACTGCATTGAAAATTGTCGGTGTAGGTGCTCTTGTCTGTGAAGTGCTCGCGTCGACTTCCATGTTTCCGCGACTGGTGTTACCGGGACACTGTATCAGAGGTTATCGCCAGGCGCGCAACGCTCGGGCTCCGGTGTCCCGCTCTCGGCTGACAACACGGCTCCGCGCTGCCGATTTGCTCTGCTTGAGCGGCCCTGCCGTAGTCGGACGGCGTCGGACAACCCCTCGACAGTCCCGAATGGATGGAAGGAGGGACTTCCAGACGTGGTTTAGATTAAAGCCTGCGTCCGCGTTGAAGTTGTGCGGCGTTCTATTAATTTCTAGAGCCTCTTTTATCCGTCTATGCCAGTACCGGTTTTCCTTATGCAGGAGCCGGGTCTTGTCAAAGTCGATAGCGTGTCCCGTAGTCTCAGAATGGTGCGCTATAGCCGAACGGTTGGTATAGTTCCGGTTATAGTGGGCGATATGTTCTCTAAGACGTTCAAACACAGTGCGCCCGGTCTCACCGATATACATCCTGCCGCAGCTGCAGGGAACTTCATATACGCCTGCCGGCTGGAGAGGTGGTAACGCATCTTTAATGCGTACCAAGGCGTTGTGCAACTTGTCGGGAGCTGTGAACACTGTACGCATGCTCTTTTCTCGTAGTAATTTTCCCACACGATCCGTGACGCCGCGGACGTATAGAAGCACGGCTAATAGAGTGCGATCACTTTCCTTCCTCTCCGAAGAGGCGTGGTGACCGCCGTTGCCGCGGCCCTCGGAGACACCGCGACCGTCGGCATTGCCGCAACCTTCGGGGTGGCCCGTAGCACAGGAAAGTGCTCTTTTGATCGCTGTTCGGGAATAGCCGTTGGCTCTGAACGTATGTTCAATTTTTTGGAGTTCTTACGTGTACATCACTTTGTTCTTGCCCGGGTATCGATCAACACCATTAAGCGAGTTTTCGGGCTTTGAAAAAATTTGTGAATAAAATGTTATCTAAAAAAACATGAAAATATGGTAGAAATATTATATATTAGTATTAAGAAGAGAATGTTGAGTATGTAGATAAATTTTAGCATAAAATCAAAAACAAGTGTTGTACATTTTTTTAACATTTTAAAATACAGTATTATCCTTCAAATATATTTCGCAAATGTTACAATGTTAACATGATTCTTTCTTATTTTATGTATTTATTTTGTTTCTTAAAATACGACGTTTATGGTCTACACACAAAGGTTTACTTTTTTCTTTGAAGGGTAAATCCCAAAGATTACGAATTCAACATGGTCTTCCGAGTACCGCGATACCGTATGCGCAATCCCTACGAGATAACTGGCAGCTTGATTGGCATCCCATTGGAAGGCTCGGGGGTTGTCGAAGTCGTCATGTGTGAGTACATGGTCTAAAGGTTGCCTATTTTCAACGCTTTTATACAAAACATATTGTATTTCTGAGACTTAAATACAGATTGACTGAATTGGTTAATTTTAATTATTGACTGAACTAACTTTAAAACTTTGAATAGTTTTTTGTTTCATGCAAAATGTTTATAGTATATTAAAAGTAAATTTTATCAAATTTCTATTTTAAAACGCAATGATTTAGTTTATTTACTACTACAGTAAATGACCCAGCAGGAAGTTTTAAATTTTATGCTAAGGATGTATCACATCAAATAAGAGCAAATATGTCTACTTAAGATAACGTTTGTTCACAGTCAATATGACCTACGATATGCAGATGCGAGGCCATCTTGAAGAACGCAAGGCGCAGGAGTTCCTTGTCATTGATGATTTCCACCATAAAACAAACGTCGATGAGATGAACGTAAATTTCAACAACCTTTTCAACAACAGTAAGCTAAGTGAGTGCACGTTGAAAATATTAAGAGATAAAAGGAAACACGATACAGAAAACGTAGGAGCGTGCTTGCGTGTATACATGTGTGAGTGTGTTTGTGTGCCATCTGATAGAAAATTGTTAAATTTTGTATCGATTCCAATTTATTTAGACCAACTAAATTTCGGAGACTTTGCGTCAGGAATTATACTTTTCCCAGATCATCATTTACCATCAAATTCTCTTGTTTAACCGGCCAACTTATCTCATAATAATTGAAAGATACATGGAAATCCATTAATTGCATTAATGGTAAAGAAAAGTCACAGGAAGAAAATTTATGATAGATTTTATTCCTCTTTTGTTTTAAATATTTAATTTTAAAAATATTTCACTTGCCCTTAATTGATCCTACGAGAATGGATTTCTATAGTAACTATATTGTCATACTCATTTCTCTACATTTGTGCACTCCAATCTGTTAATTCCTCAAAATAAAGAGACATATGCTAGTAAAGAAAACATAAATATTAAACTCTTCCATTAAGTACAATTATATTTTAATTTGCAGGTACAACGCAACAAACTCCGAGTTGCTTCATCGTATCATAGTGTGGTGGTGGTTCAGATTTTCCGACAATATTTATTGCAGACATTGTGTACAAAGTCCATTCTATGCTCCTCTTACAATTGAGCTTTAAAACTCGCCATTTCAAAATTTCGTCTACTTTCCAACATTAAATTCAGTATTCCGTATTACATTATGGCCACCAGTACGTTCCGTCCTTGGTTATCTTGTAAACAGAGTAACTCGATACGAAACTAAACTGTTCTATCAAACATTCTCAACCTTGGCGTCCTCATTCTCCAATAAATCAAGCACTACTAGCAACAACTATCACCTCTCACTCGAATTTATTTCATTATGGTGTTTTGGTTTCACGTCTTCAGCCAGTGTTACGTAGCGCAATATTGTTTAAATAATTATTTGCTGAATGCTAATTTTCATAAATAGTTATGCCAGTTTAAATAGTTATTTATTTTGACCCCAAAAGTATTTTTATGGTCATACCACAATTTATATTAAGGGGAAAGTGTATCATGAAATGCGTCAAGTATCGGTTTTCGTTTTCTTGGCTAAACAAATAGTTGAAACCTAGGTCTTTCCAAATATATCAATGTTTTTCCTCTGAGGCGCCTGGAAGTCCTTTAATTCTTATTGAAATGTCAAAGTGCGCATGAGCCATGCCCCCTTTTTGACTACATACAAGATTGGCAATGTTTTCGTAATTTCGATCGCATGTTGGGTTGTTAATCAGTTACTGAAACACGCTCTTGTTCACACGTTGGTAGCATTGGTCTTTTCCGGTGAAGGGAAATAATCCAGATTTCGGGGCAGAAATGGTTTAGTAGAGCAGCGTCAAGTATAGACTTTTTCAAATGGTGTTTGCCAAAAATTTACTTACTTTACAATTCGTGTACCTTTTCTCAGAAACTTTTATTCACAGTTTATTGAAATTTACAGGGAAACATTGTTTAAATTATTGGCAATAAATTGACCATTTTTGTGTAAATATTCTTCAATAATATAAAATGTTTGTCCAAAAGTGCTGAATAAATTAGGGCAAAGTTATAATTGAAGAAAGTGCTAAATATTTGTCAATAAACTTAAAAAATGTCGAAGTAATAACAAAGGTTTTATCTTTAAGTGTGTTAAATATCAAAATTTCCCAGTAAACCATTTTCTAGAGAAGGTGCATAAAGAGGAGCAAATTTAACATGGTACCTTCTCCCCTTAACGTAAAAGCTATTTTTCACATCTACAACCTTACCTGTTTCTCGCTACTGCAGCTGAAGCGACTAACAAGCTCCTGAACTTCAATAGCCGCACAGTCCTGGATGAAGGCAACGAGGTCCTAAACGAGATCTGGGGGGCCATTCATTGAGGCCTCATTCAGAGGATCTTCGACCGCGTGCCCTACAGGGTCATGTTCCCAGATCTGGACTAGGCATTTCCAGGTGAGAACCCCAAACTGCACTTCACACAGTGCATTCGTTTGGAATGGCATGCTATTTGTAGTCTATACAACCATCTGAGCTGTTTACTTGGGTTTCTATTTCTTGACGCGTAAGGGCCTTAGCTTCACAACGGAATATCTCATGGAGCTTCGCGTCTTCTTCGTATCTCATGGTCGTGCTGCTAGAGGTCGCATTATCGCGAATGAATCTAGCCGTGCTGGCGATCATGCAACACCTAGCGGCACGGCCGAAAAAGACACGAAATGCCGTGAAGTATTCCATCGCGAAGACAGGCCGTCACGCGCCAAGAAACAAAAACTTACGTATAGAGATCCAGACACATGTTTACGCGGCTGTGATGTATACGTAGTTATGAATCTAATTTTATGAATTCTAATGCGCGCAAAAATTGAAAGAAAACTACGCAGCTTCTGGCCATGTAAGAAATGTTCGTTAGATAACCAGGAACGTAAAGAAAATACAACTAAATATTCATGCTAATTAGCATATCTCGTAACTCCAGATTGGACGGTTTTGCAATGTAAGGAATAAACATAGCCGGGAAGCAGAATTTCAGTTTCCTTTCTCGTTGAAGTTATAAATACTGGGAAACTTAATAATTTAAAATGCTCGATTTGTTATTTACTTTCATTTATTACTCTCCTTTCATAAGTATATTTTTTCATAAATTAAACAGAAACTAGAGGAGGGAATAGTGAGTTACGAGGTTTGCTAATTAGCATGACGTATATTCTGCATTTACTTTAATAGCCAAAAACCATAGTAATTTTTTACTTTTACAAGTGACACAAACGTGAATAAACTTGACTACTACAGAATTTGCAGCACATTATATTCCAATCAAAAGGAATCTGATCCAAGAAAAAATTATTTTCCCAACACTTTTATATGTTTTTGAGGGTGCTGAATTCAAATATGTGTTTGCCATCTCAAAACCGGTCGGCTTCACAGAAAAAATGGCAAAATACTATAAATTTCGGTCTGTTTTTAGTTTTTCTCTTGCATCTTAAAAACTACTACTAACATATTAGCGTTACAATTGTTATTTACGAACTGAATGATTATCACTCAACAATTATTAAAACCAGTATAAAGAAAGAATTTAAATCTAATTATAAAAAATAAATTCATTGATCAGTCTACATTCAATAATAATATAGGACAGCTTCGAAAAAATATTAAAATTTCGCAATTTTGAAAAATTAAGATTTAATTTAAATAAAAATTTGAATTTCAATTTCTTTATAATGCACAGTTCTCTCATAGAACTAGAAAATTAAAGTAAAAATTTAAGTGAATTTTTGAGAAAGGTTTGGGTAGGTTTTTGGATTTTAATGTACGGTATCTCCAAAACGCAAAATATCTTAAAGATTTTTGCACTAATATACTACTAAGTGTGTATCATGTTAGAACTCGAAAGCTTATAATTTACTGAAATTTTTTGTGGCACAGACGTCTGTTCATTTATCCAGTCATTCACATTTCCCTCTTTTTTCTCGCATCCATTCATTGCTAATCATGTCCTCCCATTATTTCTCCCATTGGTCCATTATTTTATTCTCATGTCGGTGCATGCACTAATCCATTTTCACGTGGACCCATTCACGCAACCATGCATAGTCATCATGGTAAAACCTCTTTTTGTCTCAAGAAACCTTAAAACGGATTTTACATCCCATACTTTGCCCTTGCAATTTCGGACAGAATTTAACACCTACATTCAGCAGCGGAAGTGTAATAAAAAAGGCCCTTTTTCATTTATTTATTTTTTGCCGAAAATCAGGGCTATTGGAAATACCTGAGTGAATAACAATATTGTAATTCAATTTTACCAGAAATGCAGCTTTTCCTATAAATGAAACAGTGTTGTACATTTTTAGCCTATGACAACCATAATCTACGGGTCTATTAACATTTATACGATTATTTGTTAAATAGGGGAATTTGGAGTATTGTTGAATGTTTTATGACTCACGCTGAAAGCAAAGTTTGAATGACTTTCTTACCACGTTGGCGGACAAAAGCCTGTCTTATACGACAGTTTCAATTCACATTTTGTCGGTGATCAAGTAATGGAGTTTGAAATGTACTACAACCGGGAGAGATGGCTCAGTGCATCGACTGATGTTACTGCAGTCCCTCTGACCTCTAGGTCCCTCTGACCTCGATTTTTCGACACTAGCTTATCAGCTAGGTCGAATTCAGTCCCTGGCTGGAGGAGAATTCTAGCGGCCGGTGGCTCTAATCGGTAGTTCTCCGATCAGCACCAGGTGAATGCCGGAGTAGTACCCTAACAAACGGGTCACGGACCGCGCGCGATCTTCCTTCCTCTACTTGTCCTATCCTCTCCTCTTACACACACTTACACTAACATGCACTACACTACCACACATGCCGGGACCGGTAGGGAGCTTACAGCTTGTCCCGGCAGGGGCGGTGCCCCGCTGGTGGGAGATACCTGATTGAGGGGAAAACTCCGCTAGTCGACGGTAGGTCGGCGCCAGATCTCGCCATCCAGCGGGGAAAAGATCACCGCCACCTCCCGATAAAATCACGCACTACACATACGGGACTAATGACCTAAGTAGTTGACGCGCCCGGAAACACGAATCAATCAATTAATTGATATCTACTGCAAAAAATTTGAAGAGTTTCGATGTGCAGTTGCTTCATCTGGTCAACGCGTGTAGCGCTAGGTTCGCGAATTATGTTGCATTGTGTTCCCGTGCGTGTATGGTTTTGGTTTGCTGCAGTTATGACGTTTCGATATTTTATTTGGGTTTGAGAGATTTCCGACAAATGCAATTTGACGCTTGATTTAAGTTTTCAATAATTCAATCAAGTAATGTAAATGAGAAAGGACTGAAGTTATGCTTCATGTCCGGCGAGACGCAAAGGAACATCTCGGCATTTCCCTCTTTGTCAGAATTGCTGGGAGACTGAAGGAAAACTCGACCGGTGACCTTCACCCGTAAGCAACTTGCGTGTGTAAAGTTATTTGGTGCAATTGCTTGTACAAGGGGAGTCATAAAGCCATATTTCCCATAATTTGTTGGATTAATTTGGTGTGATCCTTTATCTTATTATTTAACCTCCTACTGTAAAACTTGGGAATATTTTTTGTGTAGCTAAGTTCTAATTATGTGAATACAGGTATGTTCTGAATAGATTTTGTTATTTACGGAAAGCATATAAAGTGGAATTTAAAAATAATGACTATTTTTGAAAACACTTATGTCAAAATCCTACTGTAAGTGTAGTATTATTTTCTTATTGTGTTTGCTTATATTTACTATGACTTATTTGCCTTCTCTGAAAAACTGAGATATTTCTTCAAAAGTTTTGGAGACAATTAGACAAATTCGAAATATCGTTTATCAGAAATTAGCGTTGCTTTGACATACAAGTTAACGACTCAACTTACAGCATCTAACAAGTAAACAAAACGCATCTTCCATGTAAGTAGCTATAGAATATAGAGCTTTGCAGTGGAGGCAACGTTATTCACTTTGCTCTAGAATTTAGAGAAAATTCCAGCGTTGTTGATGGATTCGTTCAAAAAGTACAACCATACAACAAGAGACTCCTAATAACAATAACTGCTACGTACATTGACATATGCAAATAAAGTAAGAATACCACAAAATTACAGAGAGTATGTTTTACAATGACACATTTACCATTCTATTCAGAAAGATTTAAATAATTAAAATATGTTAAAACAAAAAAATGTCAAAATTTCAGATTTTAGGCTTAACGACTTCGTCACAAACCATTTTAACATAACAATAGAAACAATAAACACCGTTATCGGCAATTGTTGAATCTCAGTTTAAGTATAAAAATTAACTGGTATTGCGCTTAGTTAGAAATGTATGGTTGTGATGGCTGGGGATGTTTGTGGTGCTTGATTTTCGATTTTGGATATGAATATAGAGGTGTCTGAGAACATATAGATGTAAATTTCACATAACTAACCGGGAGAGATGGCTCAGGGCTTCAACTGGTGTCTCTTATCGGGGGGACTTAGGGTTTCAGTCTCGACCGTGGGTAGATTTTCGACACTGGCTAGACGCGCGCGGTCTTCCCTTTCCATTCCTTGTCCACCTACTGCCTTTCAATTTTTGTACATTTATTCCCTATCCGCCCTTCCCTTTTGATAACTCCAGCCCCCTCCGTTTCTCTCATCAACCCCACGCGTATGCGGACAAGCATGTCGTTGAATAAATAAATATACAGGTGAGTCACGTAACTTTAGCAAGTTTTGTATTTTTTGAACGGTTTTAAGTTATTGCAATGCAGTTTCATGGAAATGCGTAAGGTAATGAGACAAACTGATGTCTGTATTTGTTTCCATTGTATCACTGATATTTTACGAAATATTGTGATAACAATTTTTTCAAATGAAACTACGTATTTTTCTAGTCTATCATGGCGAGCGTAAAAAGACAAATACACATTTTCATATGTTAGTTAAGCTTTTTTTGAGTAATTTGTTTCTTTTGTGACGTATTTAATAGATATTTTGGATGTAACAGTCCACAGCCAAGTTATGCAGCGTTCTTCTACGATCGCGCGCTCGCGGCATTAGTGTTCTTTAAACACGAGTCGCAAAACATCAAAATCACTTAAAAATGCTTACGTAGCACATAACAATATGTATATCATTGGATTCGTCTTTTTAAATTATATTATAAATTATATAATTATAAAATGTCTTTATTTCTGGCGAGGCTCAGGCCATAAGGCCTGCTCTTCCGCCTAACCTAGTAAAATATTTAAGGTATAAAAAACCTGATCAAGATGAGACACTAAGCTTTTCTGATCTTTACACAAGCATTCAAGACATAAAACGAGTGTATAACTATCAAAAGAGTGGATGTGATAATCAAATTGAAATATAAAGCGGATGCTCATGCATGAGAAAATGTCTAAAATGACATGCCACACTAATCAGTTCAATTCACATATTGTTTCCCTTTGCAGAACTGATAAGAACGATGAGCAGATGCAGAGTTGAATCATGCCAGAAGGCATTGCTCGAGCTTTATCTCCGTTTGTTGAAAGATGTCAATGTTATTTAAATAAATCCAGAATATTGTTAGATTTTTTCTAACAGCACGAGTTTTTTTTTTTTTAAATTTATTTTTTCATGTGATAGCAATACATAGTTCAGTAACAGTGCACTATACATATGTTTTGTTGACTTACTAACTAATCTAAAATTAAACTTACAGCTAGCTTTGCGGTTGAGGAAACCTAATGGTCACCTCTATTCAGGGTCCAATTCGGAGAATTGCTTTAGGAATATATGGAAAGGGTACTTACTTCTGATTCTTGTGGAATAGGTGGGATTTCTAGCTAGGTTGAATCCGGTTAAATTTGGAATCTGCATTAGGTTGGAGTAGAATTGGGTGGATAAGTATAGGATGTGTTGAGCTATGGGTTGGAGATTGAATTCTTTGTGGAGCTGTGAGTTAGATACGAACCATGGTGCGTTGGTGATTGTCCTGAGGAACTGATTTTGGATTATTTGCAGTTTGTTGAGATTTGTCTTTGCTGCATTTAGCCATATTGGGCATGCATACAAGAGGAGGGGTCTAAGTATTGTTTTATATATTGCAAGTGCTGTATCATATGGTAAATGGCTGTTTCTGTTGATTATTGGCTTTAATTGTAATAGTTTGTTTTTAGCCTGCTTTACTTTAATGTCAAGGTGATGTTTCCAGTTTAGTTTTGTATCGATGTTTAGGCCTAAGTATTTTATTGGCTTGTTTGCTGGGTGCCAGTTTATTGTTTCATTGTTTAATGTTAATGGAGCAGGAGAGGTATATGGTCGAAGTGTGAATATTTTAGCTGCAGTTTTAGATGGGTTAAGTTTTATTTTTGACTTTGCTGCCCAGCTTTCAATTAGATTTATATATATTTGGATTCTATTTTTGATTGCTGTGAGTGAGGTTCCAGATAAGTAAATTGCCGTGTCGTCAGCAAATTGGGCTATTTGTATGGAGTTCAACTTCGGAATATCTGCTACATATATGTTAAAAAGAGTGGGCGAGAGAGGGGATCCCTGGGGTAAGCCTGCGTTTATTATTTTGGGATTTGAATGGTGATTATTGACTGTTACTGAGAATGTTCTGTTTTCTAAGAATTTCTTTATGATTTCCGTTAAATAATACGGGGTACCGCTTTTTTTAATTTTGTATATTAATGCTTTGTGCCAGATTCTATCAAACGCTTGTGAGATGTCTAAAAATATTGCAACTGTATGATATTTTTTTTGAAATGATGAATATAAATGTTCAGAAATTCTTAATAGTTGATGTTGCGTTGAAATACGTTTCATAAAGCCGAATTGTTCTTTTGGTATGACATTAGTAGACTCTATGTGTTTGGACAGCCTTTTTAGGATTAATTTTTCAAAAATTTTTGATAGAGAAGGTAGTAAGCTTATTGGCCTGTAACTGTTGACGTTTGCCATATTTTTATTCGGTTTGGGAACTGGAATGATAACTGCATGTTTCCAAGTAAACGGGAAGTGACTTATTCTAAGACAAGAATTGTAAATGTTATTTATATATGCTATTGCTGGTGATGGTAGGTTTTTTAGTATCATATTATTTATTTTATCGTGTCCTGGTGATTTTTTATTTGGTAGTTTTCTGATTATTTGTGCGATTTCTTTTGGAGATACGTATTGGATTCTATGGTGTGGACCATATACTGGTTGATTTAATGCTGTATTGATTGTTTTATGTTCGGGATGGGGTTGAGTTGAGTTAGTTGTGAATGTTGAGGCAAAATACGTGGCTAATTTTTCCGCTTTTTGTATTGAAGTGTATGCTTTTCCTGTTGTTTGATTTAATGGGGGGATTATTGTTTTTTTATTTAATATTTTTTTGGTAAAGAGCCATATTGAGTTATTTTTTGTGTTTAGCGATTCGATTTTGGAATGGAATTGTTGGGCGTTGTGCTTTTTGATTAGTCTTTTGACTACATTGGTGATTATATTGAGTTCAGTCTTTATTTCTGGGGTTCTTAGGTTAGCCCACAGTCTTCTTGTTTTGTTTTTTATTTTTATAGCATGTAGTATTTCCTGAGGCAATATGGTGTTCTTATTGCTTTTGGATTGTTTTTGTGGACTAATTTGTGAATTATTTAGGGTGGAATGTATTAGTGTGTTTAGGTAAGTTACGGCATTATCTATTTCAGTTGGTGTATTTAATATTTTAATTTTGGGAATTGCACTACTTATGGTGTTCTGGAACTTGTACCAGTTAATTTTGAGTGTGTTGCTTTTCGGCGTAGGGGCATGAGGTGGAGGCATCTGTTGGGAGGTTATTAGTACTGGTATGTGGTCCGAGTCTAGTTCAAAAACTGGAGATGAGTAAAATTGGGTGGTAGAGTCAGTAATTCCTATGTCGAGAATATCTGGATTTCTGAGTCGGTCGTAAGGGTAGTAAGTGGGTTCTGTTGTTGATATTATTTTTAAGTTGTGTTGATTTGCTATTAGTTCCAGTATTTTTCCGTCGCGGTTATTTGCTTGGCATCCCCAGTTGATGCTTTTGCAGTTCAAGTCACCTAATACTAATGTACTTATCTGTGGTTGAAATAAGTTTGGTAGATTCGCATCAACTATTTTCGTTGTAGGGGGTTTGTAGGCTGATACTATGTTCCAGTCATGATTATTTATAGTTAGTCTAATTGCTATGGTTTCCAAGCCGGGTGTGTGAGCGATATTTATCTGGTGGTGCTCTATTGTGGACTTTACTGCTATTAGGACTCCTCCACCGTTGTTCTCTGTTCTGTCTGCTCTGTGAAGTGTGTATTCCGGAATGTAAAGTTTATTTCTTGCTTTAAGATGGGTTTCAGTAATGCATGCTACATCTATTTCGAAGGAATGCAGAAAATTTGTTAACTCGGTTTTTTTGTTTAGGATTCCATTTGCGTTCCAATTTATGAATGTTAAATTTCTAAGGAGATTCACTGGCATTATTATTATTACTTAGAAACGATGTGACTGAGTTTTGGATTGCTGAGATGACGGTGGGGATCAATGAGTTTATGAAGTTTACGATACATGAAGTGATTGTATTAATGATTGTATTTATTAGGGAGTTGTCTGATAATGAGGCTTGAGAATTACTTAATGGGTGGGCGTTACGTTGGTTTGAGGATATATTTTGATTGTGATTGTTTCTTATTTGAGTGAAGTTTTGAAGTGGTTGAGTTTTCGGTAGGTTTGGGAAGTGAAACTAATGAATCATTTGAGTGAAGAGGTGTTGAATTTAGTTGGTGGGGATTTCTATTTCTGAAGGTTGAGGTGGAAGTTTTCTTTTCATTTATTTCTTTGAAATAAGAGCAGTTATTGTTTCTAATATCACCGCGGTGGTTTCCTTTACAGTTAGCACACACATGTGTTTGAAGTTTTTGGGGGCATGTTGCAGAGTAATGGTTTCCTGAACAGAAAGCACAGTTTATCTTATGATTACAGTTATTTTTTGAGTGTCCGAAATCTAAGCATCTTTGACATTGTAGGGGGCCGTTGGGTCTTCGTCTTCTTTCTGTTGTCACTCGATGATTGCATATTTGGTTAATGGTTAAAATAGTTTCTAGGGGTTCGTTGCCACTAAATTCAGCTGCTACTACCGGGATGGGATTATTGTCCTTTTGTAAACGAGTTACTTTTATGATGGATGGATGGCGTTGGGAGAGGTCTTGAATTATTTCCTGTTCTGAGATTGATTGATTTATATTTTTGAAAACCACTGAGAATTTTTTGTTGGTTGGGTCTTTATAAGAATGAAAACTTCTCTGTGTCTGTATCAGGTATTTCACTATGTTTCTGAAGTCGGTTATTGATTTTGCAACTACTTTCACTTTATTATTTTTATTCTCGGCAACGAAATTGGAGGTCACTTTGGCTTTTAGTTCTTTTATAAACTCGTTAATGTTTGTGATGTTGGCAACAATTATTGGAGGAATTCTGTTAGTGTTTTGAGTCTGCTCACTGATATTTTCTTTTAAATAGTTGAACCTATTGTCGTCTTGTTTGGACGTTAACTGACCTAATTCACTGAAACTGTTGCCTACAGGTACATTGTACACATAGTTTAAATGGCGTGCTTGATCAGATGTCGCACTATCATGATTGTTATCCGCGCTTATTCTTTTTGCGTCTTGATGATTTGAATTGTCACCCACTGACCTTTTACGCATTGTTCCGTTGCCTGATGACTGGAGGTTGAGCCCCGTCTGGTGCTGTTGCCGTGTTGAAGGCTGTTGAGTGGTCACCGACCTCACTGCTTTCCAGGTCGGGGGGTGGCAATGGCGTCGCTTCCATGGCTTCGCCGTCTGCTGCGATGTGGTGTAATGAAGACACTGTTCCGTTGAATGAATAATTGTCGCAATTGACTGCATTCAGAGCTTGGCTGATAGCCTGCCCTGTTGATGAGGGTATGTCATAAGACATAGACCAATAGAAAACAACTCGCTGTGAACACTACTAAGTAGAACTTTCACTTGGAACTGAAACGATACGGAGCTCCGCTCTAGCGATCTGCTCGGGTCGGAGGCTCGTTCGCGAATGAACAGCACGAGTAACGAGGGGTTAAAATGGACCTAAAAACTTTATCTGAGCTACTTCCACATTTCTAGTTTCCTTTGTGCCCATTATCTGCAAATCTGAGACATTTTTTAACTTTGCTTGTGATGCAATGTTATGAATTTTCATAATTGTTTCATTTCTCATGTGTCTAAATTGCCTCTTTATTAGTATTGTATTGCTTGAATTATATTTTTGTATATTGCTTGAATTAAATCTCGTCACGATGGACTAAAAACTGTTTAGTTCCATTTGCAAAAGAATACAAATTACCTCAATATATCGTAAAATGCTAGTGGTTAAATAGAAATGAATATATGTATAAACTAGTCCCAATCCGTCATCCACTTCTGTGAAAGCCGCATTGCAATAACTTCAACTGTTCAATATTGCAGGTGATGCTAAAGTTACGTGACTCAGCCTTTATATCAGGGCTGTCCAATTGGAGGCCAGCGGTGCTATTTATTGTGGTCCGCGAAAAGTTTTTGGACAATGTGAAAGTCATCATCACTTGCATCAATGTCGAGTGAGAATATTGCGCCTAGCGCACATGCCCTGTCGGGGTCAACCAGTGGCGTAGCGTCAGGGGACGCTAAGATGCTGAGCATCCCCACGCAAAATATTAATCAAAGAACCCTAAAAATTGTATTGATAATCTTCCAAGTAAGTGAAACACTTTGAGCGAAACACGTTTTGTATTAATTTTAAAGTGATTTCCTGTGATTGAATTCGGCGCGTTGTTATAAGCTCACCTCTGAATGCTTGGACGCTAAAAATGCTTCTAGGGTCTGCCGCGAGATTGTGACGAGCAATGACGAAATGCGCAGACGGTGAGGTTCCCCCCCTCCCCTCTTTACTTCTTCCCCCAATTCTCAAGCCCCGATAAGCTAGCTTGCGGCTGAGAAAAAGCTTATGACCAAGTTGCTCGTTTGTGCACGAGAGCGCAGCACACTTGTGAGAGAAGTATTTTTCTTTCTCACTCGTGATTCTGTGCTTGGTCATGGGCACAAACAGTAGAAATAGTGCTTGCATAACAATTCTTAATTAATATTGTGATATACCAAAATATTATATATTTTGTCAATAACATTGGCTGTAAATGGGTTGGATAAAAGGGTCTGCAAATGGAGATATACAGCCTTAGCAACGCCGGCGTAGTGGTTGGCAAGGTCAATAAACTGCATTCAGGCGTTGAATAGGTGGGAGTGGGGGTATAGGTGGGGGCGCTGGCTAGATAGACTAATAAAATAATGTGGGATTGGTCTGAAAAGGAATGACTGTCGAGAGCGTGGCTACTTGGTTTCGTAAGAGATGAATGGATTGGCTAAGGGAGAATAGACAGTCGAATTTTGTCGTTTTGTTTTAAAAAAAAGGAACGAAGAACGGATACCGAAGCGTTTGAAGGCGGAAAAACGGGGGAGAACAGGACATTCTGATAGAGGTTGTCGACTAGTACAGATCGCTCACGAGATTAACATAAGAGGAGTAGGACTTGTAAGTTTTGAGTGAGACTCAATAGTTTTTCGGACTCTGAAAGTTAATGTGCAGAAGTGAATTCGCGTAGGACTTAAAAAGTTTCTTTTATATTGCGGTGTTGGACTTTAATGTTTTACCACTAGTTGGGGAGGACTAGGAACACTAAATATCACGTAAGAACCAATAGATATTCTAGGCAGTGAGGACTGGATTCGTCGACAGAGTCGCAAGATCAGAAGAAAGAAGCAGGACTTGGGATCATCTGCATTCAAGTGGGAAGATACTGGGGACCGTCGTCGATCAAGACGTTAGATAAGTACTGCAGTACAAAAGTTTTATTTAAAAAGGTCATGACCTAGAACAATTGTCAAAATTGTTTAATAAATTGTTGAATTATTCTTTTGGAAACGAAAAGATTTTCATTTGGTCAATCACAATTGTTAAGTAGTTAGAGATATATAATTATTTACTTTCAGATTCCTCGCCATACTGTACAGTTGGCAGATCAAGTAATCGGCTATCTAGACGATAGACATTATCTATAACGGGACCCATTGACCCAGCTAGCCGGACATTTATCAGTTTGTTAAAATTAGCTGTGGAAGCATTGGTTTCAATTAACGTAACCTGTTCCTGGCGCCCAAAATTTTACTATAAATTCGGAACGGGTCACGATTATAACCGTCCTAAGGTGAATGATGTTAACGATCTCGTAAGTTTTAGACGAGACATTGTTGGTACATTTCAATATCTAAGAGGTTGAATTCTTACTTAAATATATTACATTTTATTTTGGTTTGAAATACTCGTACAAAAATTCACAAGTGATCTCATTGTCAACCGTGAGTGAGAACTAAAGCGGAGCTATTTCATAATTTGCTTTCAAGAAGTCTCCTGACATAAATCTGTTGAAGTATTGTAACATTTGTTTCAATTACGCAGATTCTATAGAATATTAAAAGTAATGTTGTTTGCATTTCTCGTTATTGTTGAGCATTTCCAAACGCGCGAGTCACGCTACGCCACTGGTCAACACCCCCTTAAAGTAAAAATAGATCGAGTTTAGATGTTAGGAATATGTTTCTAGTAAATTCGGAATTTTGGAATTATCCCAGTGAGTTTCACTGCGTTAAGCCTGGTGCGTTATGCACGATAGAGACGGATAACATATATAGTATCCTCCTCCATGCAACACCCCGGCCGTTTCAGAGTAGTCGCGAAAACTGTCGAGTTCAACAATACTGGGTCACGGGTGGTTGAACCGAATAATGGAAATATGGCCCCGCGAGCACATTAATGGTTTTGGTCGTGGCTTTTCCATTTGGACACCCATGGACACACATTATTCGAAACAATCTGTGCCGCTTCTCCGAGTATAACTATTTCTCCGGCCACAAATTGGTATAGAATCTCCGTATCTCCTAACAAAACACCACTACATCAACGTGAGGAATATTGACAGTCAGGAGGGCTGTGGTTTAATGAGAGAGTTGTTTTTGCACTGGACATTACGCATGTTTCATTTTTCCAAACAAGAAGTGTCTAGTTGGGGCGGTGATGTTTTTACACAAGCGAAATTGTACCGTGTGAAAACTGGCTTAAGCAAGGTCAAGCAGTGAAGTGCTAGGTAAAGTGTGCTCATGCAAGGCGCTTCAGATAGCGATCGTGGAGTGTTAAGAAACGTCTTCCTAAAATAGTTACTATAATTAAGGATACACTAGGTGTAAATCATCCGGTATCTTATGAAATGTTCGCTTGAGAGTATAAATTGGCTTGATAATTTAATGCGGTGACGCACTCTTCAGTGATGGGAATTGAGGTACTAAGATAAAAGTAAAAGATTAAAATAGTATAGAACATATGTTGACCTTCAACTACTAATATTTACCTTTTTGAATTATAGTGAAGATGAAATAATAAAAGACGAACAGAATTAACAAATTAAATGTAATAACTATCACTAGAGAACAGTAGGAAAATATACGACACGACTGTTATCTTTAAGCGTGTGCTCTTAATGGCCACTATTTTTGCTAAAGCAAGCTTTTTTGTAAAGTTTCTTGAGTTGTAAAACTGCGTTTTTTCTCTCTTGTTCACACGATGGTAGGATTTGGAGAAATCAACAGCGTGGGATCAAGAAAACTCTGACACGACTGCACGATTAAAAATGACGAAATGTGTTCAAAATGCCCGAAGCGTATCTTCTACTGTTGTTTCAACCTTCTTTCACATACAATATTTAAATAGTTTTCAATAGATGTCCTAGTCGAATAAAAAGTAACTGAATACGCGTTGAGTTACAATTTGAAAATTTTGACTCTATTTTCCATGATGTTGCCCTCATAAAACTTCTAGCGTCTTTGACGGTGAGTGTTGCACGCAACTGTTTATTTCCTGCACTGGAAGCGAAAAACACTATCATAATTAGTGTAAATGTAATGTTTTTTATTTGTTTTAGTGTTAAAGGCACTACTGAAGAGAATGAAAAAGGAAGCTAAGAATGCAAGACATCATCTTCGTAAGAAATCATCAAAAAATTACCTCTCTTACTTTATAAATGAAACACAGTAAAAATTAAGTCCCTCGTGCCAAAGGAGTACATAAAATTGGTTCACAAATTGCTGACAATATGTACCGATTTTGTAAATGCTTTTATAACCCTATAAATTATGTGTGTACATTTTGAATGACTTTTAGTTTAGTGTCAACAAGAGAACTGAAATAAGTATTTTTGAGTAGTAAAACACAGTATATGTCAAATGAAAAATTTTTTCAATGATATTTATGTTGAAACATCTTCCAATATGAATGGAAAATCGTCGATTTGAGCAATAAAGTATTTCATAGTTAGATAGTGCATAGTTAATCAGCGAAATAGATATTTTCTTGTTTGCCTCTTCCTCATTTAAAATGAGAGAATTCACCAAAGAAGCACCACGAATCAGTTCAATGGCCATTTTTGTACCTCTTTGTCTCCCCTTCATAAAAATATATTATGTCCTTTTTTGTTTGATTAGACAAACCAATATTTTTTGTGCTTGCTCCAATCCATTACAGTAACTGGTTTTGTAGATTCTTTGCCGTAATAAGTCAAATTCGTGCGTTCTTTTGTATGTTTTGTACTCGGAACATAAATGTTAGGTTTGTCTTTCCATTTCTGCACCCCTAAGCATATATTTGCTTTCATCAACAACTGACTTATTTGTTGACGATTTTGTTCGTTACATGTTGTGGATTCAATTTCCTATTATTTCTCAGCATTCCAGCCATTTTTAGTTTCTTTTCTGCAACTGATGGTGTAGGGGAAAATAGTATAGTAATTATTTGTATTGCTCTACGCCATATGTTCACAAGATTTTCAAAGACGAACATTCTCTGATAAGGATAGTTGATTTGGTGTTTTATCCTTTTCACAATACTCTTGAAAATTGTACGTGTGTCCCTCTTCAAGTCATAATTTACAAAGCTTGATCGCAAATTTGCCACTTTTTGCAATATACTGACGAGTGTAGATTCAGATTCCAAAGGCTGACGTGCTCTTGAGAATCCACCTATGATGAACAAGCCCACTGTATCAAAAATCACGGTTATGTTCGCGGATATCAAAGTGGTTTCTCAGATCACCAGATCAAAGCGGGGACAAAATAGTTGATTTTACAAAAAAGTACAATGTAGAATATTTATCGAACATAGATCTATGCTATAAAAAAATAAAATTGTCTAAGGTTTATCCGTAACTTAGAATTATTTTTAGGTATAGAAAAAGCCTTGTATAAAGTATTTCATGAAGGCTTATTGCTAAAAAGTGTAAATTTGGATCTCCTTATTTTCTCCAAGAATTAAGTTTTCTTCTTAATGTAAAATGTAAAGTGCAAATTAATATGAAACATCATGATACATCAATTTGTTACACACTGGCAGGCGTCCCACAAGGTTCCTTATCTCCATAACTATTTAATATATTTATGACATTTCGAATCTCTTTAAATTCCCAAGTAGCTTTATTTCCATGTGATACATCAATATGTATACATAAATATCTAATAACAGTAGAAAACTTACAAAATGATTTAAATATTTACCTAACGGGATCAACAAATTGAAAATAAATATTAAGTCATCTAAATATCTAAGCAATTTTTCTGTGCAAAAATTACGAGTTAATAATTCATTCATTAATACTAAATAAATAATTATCTTGTTCCGTTGTTTCCATATTCCACATCTGTGATACATTTAGGCATAGATATATACAACAGAGGTACGTGGAAGATGATAAAAATTCAATAGCAAACATGTATAAAGACGCGAAAGTTGTATCCTTTTATCCATAAAAAAGCAAGACTTAGCATGAAAACGGAACTATCCGTTTTCAACTGTTACACTCAATCATCGCTAACGCATTGAAAACCCCCTTAAAAAACTGAATTTCAGAATTATCTTTAAGATTTTATTCCTTCGTTCTTTCTAGAATATTTATTCTTGTCAAGAATTCAATTTATTCTCAAAATCAAAACTTGGGCACCTTGAAGATCTTCTACCTTCAATTGAGGTTCCTCCTAGATGACCTTTAATATTTTATTTTCAATGTTTTTGTTAAGAAATTTTGTAAGGTAATATTATTCTATCAAGGAGAATAAACAATTTAAACAGTATGTTGTTTTGTTCTGCTGGTGACAACACTGGTTTCTGCTGGTGACGACACTGGAAAGGCCAATTATCCGAGGCTTCAATTATTGCGTGAGAGATAAGATGCTCATTAACATCCTTTCCTGTCCCTTGAACTTCAACTGGCAAACTTCCTTAAAACATTAAAAAACTTGTTACTTTATGGAATAACTTCGAGGATGTATATAAGAGCGCTGTTAACTGGTATTTCACCAGTGTAAACCTACACATCACGTCGACATGTTCCTTAGGTACAGAGAAACCGCATGTCGATTGGTGGCGCTACTGTCGCTCGGCTTCAGTGCAATAAGTGCTGAGAGTTCGGAGAGGGCGTTTTTCCGTGAGTATAGAGATTGAAAAGATAAAACGAGGTGGTAAGTTTTGCAGTATACCTCAACATCTTTTGCTCGTTTCATTTTCTCGTAAACCAAGTATTATAGAAGTCATGTAATTAAATAAACCTAGGTAAATTTCATCTTTGAACAAAGAATAATTTTTTAAGGGTTCCTGATAAGAACAGGCGTTTTTACAGTATATCTATTCTCCATCTACGAAGAACACTAGCACCTTACCGAAAAACATAATATTTATAACGACGGATTTGGGAAAAGTCACAGACCCTCGATTTTGAAAGGGATTTCTTAATTTTGGGAGATATTTTACACGAGGTCTCTGGGGTACTTACGTAATTTTCTGAAAAATAAGCAAGAGGAGTTAAAATATTTTGACCCCTGTTAGAACTACATTGTTTTGAAGAACATATTTTAAAAAATTTAAAAGTCTTCAAAATTATTAGAAAATAATTTTATGTACTATTTTTTATATTTTCTCCGTAGGAAGAGAAAGTATTGTAACCTTCCGTTGTAAATCGGCGATTCGATGAAAACCCTTATTGCCGTACCCTGTTAACGAATAAGGAATTAATCCTGTTTCTGTATGTAGTAAATTACTTACTCTACCACTTTGTGTAGTCAGAATCCATTCGTTTCCGTTTTTCTAGTTTTTAAGATTGCTAAAGTGTTAGTAAATTAAAAGTTTCTAATTACATGAACGTTACCAACAATACGAAATGTCTGTCTTGTAGCGTCACTATTTCTTGTTCTATTCCATCAGTTTTAATATATTAAAAGAGATATCACTCATAGTTGTGATAATTAACGTAACTATAGATATGGACAACAAAACAAGGATTGAAATCATGGTTCATCTCTCAAGCAAAGTACCTTTCTCCGCATAGTAAACATAAAACTACTGGTGCTAGAGAATGGAACAGACTGTTCCGTATTAGTTTTCTATTTCCTTTGGTCACGGCTACCTATTCGGACTTATATACTCATGGTAGCTGCCATTTATCGCCGCCCAAAGTACATTGTTTTGACATTTTATAATTTTTTCGGTTTCTTAATAGTAGAACGGAAATATTATTTCAAGAATATCAAAGATCAGTAAAACCTCGTAAGTGGCAAAACCTTTCAAAAAAATTACATTTGTGTAAGTTTTGAAAAAATAAAAACCTCAAAATAAACTTTACTTCATATTAAAGAGTGCAATTAGCACTATCCGTTCGAAAAGTTTGAAAAAAAACATCTGGCCATTTATGAGAAAATGTAATTTGAGCATTTCTGAAAATGCGGTCGTTTGAGCTAATTTTCACAGAAAACGTTGGAGTTCTCGAATAAATTTACTTGATATTATTTAAAGCACACGTACTCATAACTATAACAATGTAAAAAATTGCTGCTAATGTAAATATTACCGATGTAAGAGACAAATTAAAATAATTTTTGAAAAAACAAAAGAATAGAACAATACGGCGTTCATCGCATAGAGCAGGGTTGTCTAACGGAGCACGTGCGTGCTCGGAGCGCGCTTGCGCTCTGCCAGGACACACAGTGCCCGCGCCCGAGGGAAGTCCGCGCTCCGATTTCTTAGGGATATGTACAGAAAGCAGTCATGTCATAGCGCAGGGCCGCTCAACTATTTGCTCCGAGGAGGAGCCTCCCGTTGCTCTTTTCTCTTTCGCCGCAGAAAGAGCAAATGACGTCATCAAATATCGATCGGTGGCATGTGGCACAGTGGGTCGCGTCGTATTTCTACGGGGTATTTTCCGTTGTTCGGAATGAAAAAATCTCACAGCTCTGGAAAAGGATATTACGATAGAAAAAACAATATAATACTTTTGTAACATTAATTGGAACAGTTTCTAAATACAAACGTATTAGTGTAATTTGGAAATTAAAAAAACGACAATTTGCAATGCAGCATGGAAAGAAAAGTATTATTTTGCAGATTGCGCCGGCAATGCCAATTGTTTATTTGCAAAAAAGGGCTCAATAACATAAAGAAATTTAATAGCGGTGACATTACACAGTTTATCATGCTGCTGAATATGAAAAGTATTATAAAGGTTGCACAAAAATGTGATTAACTATAAACTAGTAATAAAAATATTAAAAATAAAGGAAATTAAAATTAAAAAATGAAGTTGATTGCAAAATCGAATACTCCTATTACACCTTTTAAGTGTTTTTTCTCGCAATATACTTTCTATATTTGTAAGAGATGACATGGTGCTATTGAGCCGTAACATGCATTTCAGATGGTGAACTGTAATTGTACTTTTCATTCGAGATTTACAAATTTACAAAGCAGCAAAAAATTGCTCACAGTTGTATGTCGATCCAAACGTACTTAACAATCGAGCAGCATTACGATGCACTTTTGGAAAACGGTTTTGTGGGAAGATCTTTTCCTAAACGCTCACGTTGTAGTATCGATATGCAATAAAATTAAACTCTTTTGTATTGTGCTATTTTACTGTCAAAACAACATAAGAACATCAAAATACGTCCAAAACTTACTTCTAGTGAGGCATTGTTTTTCAGAACACTGAAAACTTCCTTTTGTTCTTCTTCAGCGTACTTGTCATTTTCATCAGCATGATTAAATGTATAATATCTTTGCAAATTAAACTTATTCACGTGATTGAACCCTTTATGTAAACTAAACATTTGGTATAGCTGCCGTAGTCGGCGAAAAGATACTTTTCTTCCCATACTGCATTGAAAATTGTCGGTGTAGATGCTCTGGTCTGTGAAGTGCTCGCGTCGACTTCCATGTTTCCGCGACTGGAGTTACCGGGACACTGTGACAGTGGTTATCGCAAGGCGCGCAACGCTCTGGCTCCGGTGTCCCGCTCTCGGCTGACAACAGGGCTCCGCGCTGCCGATTTGCTCTGCTTGAGCGGCCCTGTCATAGCGGAACGCAAGAAGATGTATTACAAGTTTCAGACAGATTGGGATCTTGTTTCCTTGTGCAGTGAGTGCGGAAGTGATGAAATTTGTTTAATATGCAGAAAGTATTTAATAACAAAGAAGAGTAGCATTGAAAATCATTACGAAATCTTTCGTGGAGACTACATACATTTTCGTTAAGACGCGATCGGATGTCGATTTTACGTACTTACTTTGTTTTCATTAGATATTTAAATACGTTTATTGACATTTCATACTCCATATTTTTTCGGTCTCTTTTCATCATTACTTTATAATTTTTGAAGTGCTTTTATTAAGTGCATTTTCAAACGAAAGGTATCCACATCGTATTTATTTAAATGTTTATTTTCTGTAATAGTGTCAGTGTTTTTCTGAAATTGATATATAATACTTATCTTGATTTAATATACATTTTGAGTTATATTTATTTTCTTAAAAATATTAATTTGTGTAACTGCAGTTTCTGTTTACATGTAAATTTCCATTAAAAATTGGTAAAATTTATTAATTATCTCTGTATGATATACCAAACCGTGTGTTTGATCCAACTCGCCGCATTCCCACGACGTTTATTCAACCCTGCTTCCCGCCTGTGAAGACTGACTTCGCTAAGCCCGCACACGGGCATATCAGCTTAACGAAGTCAGTCTTTTTGGGGGCACGCCCCAAACCTTTGCGAAGGCCATTCGGGTTCTTGTTCGTCTGACCGCCGTATCATAGAGCATATTAGGTATTATTCTTACCGAAAGTTTAAAGAAAAAAATTGGAGCCATTTTTGAGAAAATTTAGCCTTAATTATTTTTTCAAATTACACATATTGCACGCGCGAAACTACTAAACTTTTCAAAAAATATAACCTTAATGAAAGAACTCACTGTGAAAAACAATGTTCATTTGAAGGAAAAATCTCTATTTAATTTTGTAGTTGTAGGAAGAGGTCGAAAAAGTTCAAACTTTTGCGTTTTTCGAAAATTCAGAGTTAACCGTAAAAATCGGGCACATGCTACCTTAATAAGTGTATTTTACTCTATTCTTACAAGTAATTAAAAGAAAAAAATTGGAGCCGATTTTGAGACCATTTTGAAAATGATGTAAAGGCTTCATGTAAAGTACCCCCAAATTTTGAAGAAAGTTTTTCAAAATCTCAAAGTTTTGACTGGAGCCAGGTCAACAGAGTTTCAATTTGAAAAAAAGCCCTACGTATGGTATAGGCGCTGGTGGTATGGACGGACGGACGGACGGACGGACGGACGTCTCGCTTTCAATTGTTTTTCGGTATCAAGGACCCACGAAACAGAGATTCATTCTACACCAAGTGTTAGAGCATTTAATTTTCTTAATTTAGCAACTGGATTTATCCACTTTTTCTTTATCAGGGTCCGGCAATGAAGTTTTTTCTACCGAAAATCCGTATATACGTATGTATACGGAAAAGTAAAAGGGCTTTAATTCAAGCTATATAATCGTACTAATTAATCCATTGTATCTTATTTTAAATTAAATTTTAAAATACGTCTTTTGTGAAATATTTTTCAGCTGGGAATGTGAAAATATGCAGTACAAAAGATCCAAATTACAACACGTGTTTCACTGATTCAGCAAACCAAATGCTAAAACATCTTATTAATGGTAAGTTAGCTAATGATATTGTTTTCAATCACTCGTGTATAACAAAGATTAGACATTAATAATACACTGAGGTGACAATAGTCATGGGTTACCTCCTAACATCGTGCCGAACCTTCTTTTGACCGGTGAAGTTCAGAAATAAAACAAGTTCAACATAAAATAGACTCAATAGGTTATTGCAAGTCCCATGCAGAAATACTGTTGCTAGGCTGTCTATAGCTAACTGTAATGGGGAAAGTGTTGCGATTCAGGGTTTCATGCACAAACTGACCCCTCCATTATGTCCCATAAAAGTTCATTGGGATTCTTCGAAAGTGTTTCAAACAAGTTAATCGTACCTACCACATAAGTTTCTGCAATAATTTAACGCAGTGTTGCTTGTCTGTTAGCACTGATAACTCTTCGCAAACGCCGCTACTCTGTCATTAATTCAAGGCCGTCGGCCTCTGCGTTGTCCTTAGTGAGAGGTTATGCCTGAAATTAGGAATTTTCAATACTCATTTGACACTGTGAATCTCGGAATATTGAATTACCTAAATATTTCCGAAATAAAATGTCTCATGCTTCTAGCTTCAACTAACATTCCGCGTTCAAAGTTTGTTAATTCCCGTTTTGTAGCCATAATGACGTCAGAAACCTTTTCACATGAATCACTTGAGTACAAAAGAATGGTCTACCTATGCACTGCTCTTTTGTACGCGATACAACTACCATCTAAATGTTTGCATATTGCAATCTCATGACTTTTGTCACAGTGTATTATTGACATATACCTTTACACTCAATCCTTGTTAAAACATGCCTGTTCCATTGTATCATCTAATATTCAAATACAATGCATTCATGAAATGAATTGTCAGTAAAATTGGTCTGCGAAAGTGATCTCACCAAAAAGGTGTTTCTCTGGCACCTCCGTAGAAGAGAAATTTGTAAATAAGTCTTTCGTAAAAGAACTTAAATTTTCAAAATCAAAATGAAGAGAAAAATAATATATTTACTTCGATCAGTTTTATTTATTTATGGAGAAGAATATAGAAGCATCTACCTCTTCTAGCTCTTACCGACCCTGTCTTCCAACCACAATTCCAACTCACAGTTACTTATATTAGATTTTAACAACCATTTGAATAAGTGCCCCCTCTAAATTTTATTAATATAAATATAAAACTCGTACTAACGTTAAGCAAAAATAATTTACAACAGAAAATGTTCATGCATTTCATTTTTTTCTGAACCATGCAATAATGCAATTCTAAAACAATTGAAATAAAATTAATAAAAAAATTGGGTTAAAATATGTTTTTAAACTGATACATTTTGATCATTGCCCACACACGAATACATTGCCCACACACGAATACATTGCCCACACACGAATACATTGCCCACACACGAATACATTGCCCACACACGAATACATTGCCCACACACGAATACATTGCCCACACACGAATACATTGCCCACACACGAATACATTGCCCACACACGAATACATTGCCCACACACGAAGACATTGCCCACACACGAATCTGCAAAGAAAAGTACGGGAAAAGTGAGCTCTCGCCCTGCCCACACGCCCGCTCCACCCGACCCCTCCCTCGCCGTGCTCACGCTCTGCTCCTCCCCTCCTCTACCCACCCCACGCCCTGGCCCTTCCATCCCCCCTTGCTTTGCCCTCGCTTCTCCCCTGCCGCCTCTGCCCTGCCCTCGCTCCTGCCCTGCCCTGCCCTCGCTCCTGCCCTGCCCTGCCCTCGCTCCTGCCCTGCCCTGCCCTCGCTCCTGCCCTGCCCTCGCTGCTGCCCTGCCGTCTCTGCCCTGCCTTCGCTCCTGCCCTGCCCTGCCCTGCCCTGCCCTGCCCTCGCTCCTGCCTTTCTGCCCTGCCCACCCTTCTTCCCTGGCATTCCCCGCTCTTGTTCTTCCCCTAATCCCAACCCCTCCCCTGCCATCATCACGCCCTGCCCCCCTCACGCCCCCCTCACGCACTGCCCTTCCCTGCTCTGCCCCTGCCATGTCCCTCCCTACCCTAACCAGCCCCAACCTTACTGTCCTTTTCAATTTTCTACGAATTTTAGATACTATCACATTCACAACGAGTCGCATATTGTCATTTACAGCATTTCGTTGGAAATCAAATGTATTCAGATAAAGAAAAAATCACTCCAAAATACTACCTCTTAGACTCATCTCAGTTCCGTACTATTGCATATTTGCCTAAGGTAGCGGACCCTCTCTGTGTTGATTCATTATTCTGGGTCTAGGGAATCATTTCTCATTCACGCACACGAACGGATCTTACGCACTTCACACATCAGTTCATGAACCTTACACACTTGTCACGTGACAAATTCAGAGTTTCTGCAAGGATTAGGGTGTTGAGGTGATACTAGTACTGAAATTGTACCCCATGCCAAAAAATACGATTGAAAATAGTACACCTTACACAAGATTCAAACTGACAACGTCAGAGTCCACGAACATTAGCGTGCCTTCCTCAACCCCTGCTCCAGAAGACAGACGTCTTCTGACTAATGATCATGATAGTGGAATATCCTTCATGTTATCACTTAGTTCTTCAGAAAGTAATGTATAATTTATTTCAGGTTTGCGCCCACTGAACGCTGTACCTATGGACCCGCTGCACATTCCATTAATCTCGGTTAGGACGAACAACAGCTTTGTACCAACGTTGGGTTTCAATTACACTGATGTAATTTACGAAGGCTGGAAGGACGCTGTTGTGTTGCGTTCAGAGTAAGTAAAAATTTTTCGATCTTTACACGATGAGTCTCGCCATTGAAACAACAAAATTTTGGTAGTGAAGTCAATTAATTTTTGCAATTCGAACATTATGATAAGTTATTCAATCAGATCATCAGTTAGCAAGCAAACATGTTGGTGGGATAAACACTGTGTACTGACCTTACTAATGGCACCCATAGATCTAATTTTAGACCAGCGTGGGTTTCATAGACATATAATAGACTGGCAACGTCCTATCTCATACCGTTGGCGTTAGTGAAGCCAAAATTTTGCGCTTGTCACCATCTTCTGTCACTATCGATTCGTTCGCTGTCAGCGTTATGCAAGGTTATTTAGGATCTTCTTTCTTTATTTTAATCAATTTGTGTTGAGATTTGGTCTACAACACTTTTGTCCATAAATTATGTATTGAACCAGCTAGAAAAGAAGGCTGTCCCCAACATTTTTGAATCCTATCTAACAAATTTGCGTAAACATTAGAAAATACCCCCAGAAAAACATCAACACCAAGAAATTCTCTTTTAGAAAACGCAACTGATGCTGAGCTGCAATTTGATGTAATTAGTAATGATAATCGGGTTTTGATCAAGTGATTTGAATTGATTTGATTAATTTGGTATAAAAAAGTGATATCTGTTTATGACGTACTGAGAGTTCCATCTGAGGGTGTTGTCGATAAGCACACCTAGGTTCTTGACTTCTGAACACCAAGGTAGAATGGAGTCATTTATATATATTTTAAGTACAGCAGTAGATGAGATTTTATTCATAGTGCTTTTCGAACTGATAATCATGCACTGTGATTTCGGTTTAACTGTAAGCCTAGAGACGTTGCCCAGTTGTTCAGTGTTATCACAGTGTTATCATTATTTTTTTGTGCGAGTGAGAAGAGGTGAGACGGGTGACCGCTTAGGTATATCTGAAGATCATCCGCATACATTTGATGACTGCAATATTTAAGCGCATTACCTACGTCATTTACATAGATTAAGAAGGCCAGTGGCCCTAACACAGTGCCTTGAGCAACTCCGCGGTTAAGTGTCAAGTCACTTGAGCTGCGGCTACCGGATACTACTCTTTCAGTTCTTGAAGTTACGTAATTGAGAAACCATGTACGTGTGTGCTGTGCAAATGCCATGATTTTTTGTTTTGCGAGCAAGATATCATGATCTACTGAATCGAACGATTTGCTGAAGTCCAGAAGAATCAAAATAGTTACATTACTGTAATCTATTGCTGTTCTCGCACCTTCAATAACATTTAGTAGCGCGGTTCCAGGATTCCTGCCGGAAAGGAAACAAGATTGCTGATCGTTTAAAAGTGATTTTTTTGGAGATACTGTTCAGTTTGCTTTCGGACTTTTCGAGTACTTTAGAGATAGTCGGGAGTATGCTAATTAGGCGATATTCAATAGTGTTTTTGGTTGATGCTGTCTTGGTAATAGGATGCACGGGCGCAGTCTTCCAGGATAAAGGATATGTTCCGCTCATTAGTGAGAAATTTATTATTTCGGTGATGATTGGGTAAGTCATATGTAGGCTATTTTTTAGCAGTTTGGCATCGTAACCTGAAGCATTTGATTTGAGACTTTGAACGATTTTGAATACATTCTCATGTTCAACGGACGAAAAAAAAATTCGTTTTTGGATTTTATTTCTGAGTTTTGGAGAAACGCGAGGGATTGCCTTTTCAAGTTACTGGCAAATGAAGGATCGTTATTTATAAAACTATGATTTAGAGATTCTAACGGGATATTCGTTTTAATTTGAGGATGAGATTTGCCTATTCCCAGATCTTTCAAATTTTTCCAAATCGTTTTCGAGTCGCGGGTTCTGCCGAAGGTGGTGTGATAGTAGTTTATTTTAGCGTTGCCACATTTCTGCGTGACTAAATTTCTGAGCAATTTGTATTGTTTTTTAAGTAGTTCGCATTTACTTTTCCGGGAAATAGCATGCACTGCATCTATATCTTTTATTAAATTTCGAATTTCATCGGTTTACCATGGTGCAGGAGGATTAGTTACGCGTGATATTTTTAAAGGCGCGTGCCGATCATAGAGCTACGTAATTAAGTAAGTGAAAATTGCAACTTTGGCGTCCAGTGATTCTTCTTCATGCAAAAGATGCCAAGGAAATGTAAATTCATCTATATTAAATGCTTTTTTATAGAATTTGGAAAAATCATGTTATTCGATTATGTGAGGTGAGTGTTTAGGGCACTTCCGGTTGTAAACAAGATAAATTAGATCGTGTTTTGAATCCCAGGAACTGGAAATTGACCGTGATTTCGAACCTTGTTTATATTAGACACTATAATATGATCGATCCAAGTTTCCATGCTCTTTGAATGGTGTGTTGGTGCGAGAGGTAAAATTTCGAGGCACACGCTGTGGAAAAATATTGTAAACTCTTCTGCAGAGGGGGAGGCTTTTAATAAATTTTGATTAAAGCAACCCATTACAATATAGCTCATAAGAACTGATCGCAGATGCGAAGGTTTCGTCCAACATATCTACGCTGTCTGTCTTAGGAGCTAAATGTATGACGGCCAAGAGACATTTTTTCCTAAAACTCCAACTTCCATAAAAATATATTCACTATGTTGGGAATTCGTATTTGTTGAAGATAGTACAAGTTTTTGCCTAAGATCGTCGCGAAGGTATATATCGACACCTCCACCATGTGTGGCGACGCTGGCCTTTCGATCAGCTCTTATCAGACGGTACCCTGAAGTGCTACTAGCGCGGAATTGAGAGAACGCTTCAACCAGGTTTCGCTTACGAGAAGCGCATGAAAACGGCGTTTAGATATAATTCCTGTTACTTCATCGAAATGACAGGGAAGAGACTGGGCATTTAAATGTGCGACGTGCAGGCAAAGGGAGCGAGGATTAGGCTCATTTGTGGAGCCAGACTCTTCCACTGTCGGGGAAAGGTTCCGGCCACCCACAGGTAAAAGTTTTACAGGATGTGAGGGGGAGAAGGTAGGTAACATTTACAGAGGGTTTGGAAAAGGAAAGTTCGGAGAAGAACAAAGGAAGGAGAATTCTCGGAAAAATCCGAAAATGGCTGTGGCAGAGAGGAGCAGAGGGGGGCATGGCGGCACTGGGGGTGTGTGGAAAAGTGGGGGCACTTCTACGCCAGGCATGAAATTGCCTCCAGCTGGGCCCTGGTTTGCACCCGGGAAAGACCGTTACCGTGTTTAATAACGATGCTGCCGTCTTCTGTCCACACGTTCCGGAGGATAATAAGATGCAATGTTCATTTTACTTCAATGTTCTTTAATATGACGTAAAGTTCATTTTGGTGTATTTTTTTGTTTTTTCAAAAATGACACGCTTATAATTTTTTTGAAAGATTTCTCACACCGTTAATATGCACGTTTCCTACAATTTGTAAACACTATTCTGTTTGTGAGTTAAAGTGCTTTAAATGACTTCAAGTAACGTTTTTTGAAAACACAAAAGATTCCTGTGAAAAAGAGCTTCAAATTTCGCATTTACAGAAGCAATGAAACGCCATTTTCTTAAAAACCCCATTAAATTTTTCAAATAAAATTGCCATTTAAGACGAGATTTTACTGTTCTTTAATATTCTTAAAATAATATTTCCGTTCTACTAATAAGAAACCGAAAAATTAAGAAAATGTTTAAAAATAATAATTTGGGCGGCGATAGATGTCAGCTTGCAAGTGTACGTGTCAAGTCCGAAATGCTAGTCGAGACCAGAGAAATAGAAAACCAATACGGGAACGTCTGTGCCTTTCTGCAGCACCACTAGTTTAGATTTTTGTAAATGTGTTTGATCTCAACATTGAATTTGAAAAATGCTTTCTTTTAACTGCTGCTTTTACTAGATTTTTTTAGGAATTTCGGGAGGTCACATCACGCATCTATTTATTGATAAAATAGTATTAACATAAATGCTTTCTTCTCCTTTTTGTTGTTTTCGAAAATAGTAAAAGTCTCATTGTCTATCATTGTTGTGTTTCCTCAATTTCTTTGCAGAATAAATCCAAAAGATCACGAATTCAACTTGGCCATCAAAATTCCACGATACGTCATGCGTTGTCTGTACGAGGTAACAGGCAGTGTTGTTGGAATCCCTGTGGAAGGCTCCGGAAATTTGACATTGACTTTCTGTGAGTACATCTATAAACTTGGACTCTCATTCCATCTTAATACTTAAAAATGCATATAAGTGAGAATGTGTATGAGTGTGTGTAGTATGTTCTTTACTAATGTCTGAATCACTCAAGCGATAGCTCGAAAATTTAGGTGCCGCGGTGGCGGTTGCCAAAGATCAATTTGTTTTTCAATAGTTTTTTGCATATACGTTTCGCAGTAGCACTCTCCTAGAAGGCATGGCGGGTCTGGCGAAACTCTGATGGGTCTGGCGAAACTCTGATGGGTCTGGCGAAACTCTGATGGGTCTGGCGAAACTCTGATGGGTCTGGCGAAACTCTGATGGGTCTGGCGAAACTCTGATGGGTCTGGCGAAACTCTGATGGGTCTGGCGAAACTCTGATGGGTCTGGCGAAACTCTGATGGGTCTGGAGAAACCCTGATGGGTCTGGCGAAACCCTGATGGGTCTGGCGAAACCCTGATGGGTCTGGCGAAACCCTGATGGGTCTGGCGAAACTCTGATGGGTCTGGCGAAACTCTGATGGGTCTGGCGAAACTCTGATGGGTCTGGCGAAACTCTGATGGGTCTGGCGAAACTCTGATGGGTCTGGCGAAACTCTGATGGGTCTGGCGAAACTCTGATGGGTCTGGCGAAACTCTGATGGGTCTGGCGAAACTCTGATGGGTCTGGCGAAACTCTGATGGGTCTGGCGAAACTCTGATGGGTCTGGAGAAACCCTGATGGGTCTGGCGAAACCCTGATGGGTCTGGCGAAACCCTGATGGGTCTGGCGAAACCCTGATGGGTCTGGCGAAACTCTGATGGGTCTGGCGAAACTCTGATGGGTCTGGCGAAACTCTGATGGGTCTGGCGAAACTCTGATGGGTCTGGCGAAACTCTGATGGGTCTGGCGAAACTCTGATGGGTCTGGCGAAACTCTGATGGGTCTGGCGAAACTCTGATGGGTCTGGCGAAACTCTGATGGGTCTGGCGAAACTCTGATGGGTCTGGCGAAACTCTGATGGAGCTGGCGAAAGTCTGATGGGTCTGGCGAAAGCCTGATGGGTCTGGCGAAAGCCTGATGGGTTTGATGACACGATGATGGGTCTGATGACACGATGATGGGTCTGATGACACGATGATGGGTCTGATGACACGATGATGGGTCTGATGACACGATGATGGGTCTGATGACACGATGATGGGTATGACGAATCCATAATGGAATTTTGTGAAACCTTTCACGCCTCTAGTTAAGGAATGAGGCTCCTTTCTAAACATGAGACATCTCTTCGGATGTTGACAGACTGAGAGACCTGTCACCCTGCGTCTAAATTTATAGCCTCGCATCACATCAATTCGTACCAATGACTAGCTGAACTTCTTGATGTATTCTCTCTACGAGTAGATGTCGATAATTTTTATCGTTTACGTGTTTCTAATTTGAGCCTCATCTGTCTTCTAAGCGGGTGGGAAGCGTTCTTCCTTGCGCTAAATGCAGAAACTTTCAGATTTTCTAGAATTGACTTAACAGGGATGAGATAGTTCTAAAAGAATCATCTAATTAAGAAAACATGTTAACAGACAATCTCACCAACAATATGCAATTCCGCGGCCATGAGGAAGGTCGCAAAGGACAGACGTTCCTCGTCATTGATGACTTCTCTCAGGACTCTCAAATCGAGAAAGTACATATGAATTTGAGCAGAGTTTTCAACGACATTAAACGAAGTGAGTACTTTTATCATTATGATATTAACCCCAAAACATTTAATGTTTAAAATATAACGGAAGTGTGTGTATGTGAACGACAAGAAAACCTCTATAAATTCAATTAAACGAAATTTAAAAGAAAAAATTTTTTGACTGCAACGTTCTCAAATAAATTAACATATTGCAGCTGAAATCACTAACAGACTCCTGAACTTGAATAGTGAAGCCGTCATGGAGGCAACCATTGGTATAATAAACCATGTCTGGGGGAGAATACATGGAGGGCTCATGCAGAAGATATTTGACAAGGTGCCCTACAGGGCTATGTTCCCAGATCTGGCACCTGCAGGTTAGTACTTCAAACTGAAACATCCGCTAGGCATACGAAAAGAATTGAAATATTACTGGCAACGAATGACTGGCTTTTGAAATATGAATATGAATTGAATGAATATTTATTTTATTGGCTTTAACCTTGATTATACGCCATTATACAATTATGTACATTATTAATCAATGAAACAGTCAGATCAATACAGTTACTCAGAAACAAAAAAAATTACAAAAACAGAAATTACAAAAACACATTAATTACAAAAAACAACATAAAACTAACAAAACTTTTAGTACATTTACATTACAGGTTCACAGGTCATGTTACAATGAGTTTTCAAAAACCATGCCTTTTCATAGCATTCTATTATGGAAACTTTATTACACGCCAGTATACAGTTATGAAAACATTAATCAATGAAATGGTCAAATCAATACAGTTACTCAAAAATAGAAAAATTATAAAAACACAAAAAACACATTAATTATAGAAAACCTAGTTAAAAAAGTTAAATATTAATTTATTATTTTCTTTGATAAATATTTTAAATGCTCAGATATTCACTTTATTCACATTCAAATTAATATCAGTTATCTTTTATTCGGTTTTGTTATTCAATTTAGTTTCAGATACAGCAAATTCATTCAAATAGAGCAAATGACCGTAACTTAAAGCAAGATTTAAGAAAATGAAAAAATGATTGAATATTGTTTTGATCATTTAATCTCAATAGTTCCAGGATGTTTTGATTTTTTACCACATTGTTTCTTAATGGTTCATGAATTGGGCAGAGTTTTATATTATGTTCTAGTATTTCCTGTTGATTGAGATTGCACCATACACCTTTCTAGTTCCGATAGTTTATAGGTTATGTTTTTGAATTTTAGTTTTACGGTTTTTAAACCAGAAAGCCTAATTTGTGCCATTATTTTGATTTGTGTTAATGGTATTTTCGAGTATAAGTATGGTTCTCATTTAGGGGATTTTGTATCTTTTATTAATTTGTAAATTGGACTGTAGGACGAGAATGCTACTCTGTTTAGATCCTTTTGAAAGACATTATCTGCGTACAGGTTGCAAATATGTGAAATAGTCATCACAATCTTAATCTAGTACTAGTCTTAATCTTGTACTAATCTTAATCTAGTACTAGTCTTAATCTAGTACCTAATCTTAATCTTAATCTAGTACTAAAATAATTAGAATCCTACAAGATTACTATATCCAAGCCAGGATGAGAGTATCAGTAAATGATCAAAAGACACAAGAAATAGATGTGACGCAAGGCGTTCTGCAAGGCGACTCCCTAAGCCCGATCCTTTTTTCTATATTGCTACATGACATCACTAAGTTTTTTATGCAAAATGCACATGACAAAATCGAAGAAAAAATAGAAATGCTCGTTTTCACTGATGATATAATAATACTGGCTTTTGAAATAAATATCACCCAGTTATGACATTTAGGTTGAGTCCAAAATAAATAAAAATTGTCAGAAAGTGGAAAAAAATAATCTTTGGTATTTTGGCAAACAAAGGCAACTTGGTTGTGTGAGGAATGAGCATTATGCATAGAAAGATTCTCTTTCATTCCCCCTGCAGCTAGCTCTCGATTATAAATAATAATAATAATAATATAATATTATTATATAATAATGTTATAATATCATTAGATTATTATTATTCCATTAAGGATGAAATAAAAATCTATACCAGACATCTAGTAGGTAGCTATGCAGCCATGCAACAATTCACACACTCTTAATCGGGCAAAATATTTCCTAGAACTATTTACAATGGAATAATAACACAAGAATTTTTTAGTCATCTAATTGTTGTAGATCCTAATATGAATGCCCAACAAATGGTACTTTTTTAAATATATATTTGCTACCTGTTCAATTGTATTAGAAGTTTTGGGGGAGTTGAATATAATAGCACATAATGAAGAAGCATGAAGCATTTAATAATCAGGTAAAATAATTACTAATAATTTAATGAAAGTGCTATCACTAACTTTATGTAATTGAAAAAATTATGGAAGGCGTAAATAGAAATGAAACAAGTTTTAAGTTGTAGAAAATTAAAATTGGTACTGCATAAATAACTCGATGTATTATAATTTACCACGAAGAATATTACTTTCAAAATAAAGAGTAAGAAAGAAATAGCAACAAGTTTTTAGTTTAACAAACGTATTGAGGGTAAATGTTTTCTTTTTAATTCCAGAAACAAACTTATCGATTATCTTTAATTTTTTTAAATAGACAAATGAACCAAAGTATATAAATGATACTGTAATTATTTAATAAACTGCTAAATAACAAAAATCAATGAAGATTCAAAATGAATAAATAGAATTGTAATTTTGTGAATTATACGGATTTTGATAAAGGTAGCAGAAATGTGTCATCTCGAAGATGGTATCACCGGGCTGAGACATCTTCCTTAGGAAGGCCTCTTGTTACGAGTGCTGGGGCCCGTTTCACAGAAGTTACAAGTCCACAAGTTACAAGTGAATTCCCTGTTAACTTGTGAGAACTGTATTGTACTGTATTGAACTTGTATTCACTAATAGTTACAAGTGAATGCCCCGTAGTTCACAAGTGAAATTCCACAAGAAACAAGTGTTTCTGTTTCTCAGAACTTACTAGTAGTCTAATACAATTGTAAATGAGCAGTATTATGTTACAAGCCTACAGATACGTGTAGGGTTGAATGATTTACGATTACAAGTAACGATATTATTATGTTTGTACGTCCATGGGTATTTATAATTAGGAAAAAGACGTGTTATCCTATTAGTGATACCAGTAAATTTATATTAGGTAATGTTAAATGCCTTATACTCTCGAATTTTCTTCAAAACGTACATTTTCTTGCCTCTGGATGCCATTGCGAAGAAATGTAAGAATATAATAGAAACGTAAGAATAATATGTAAGAAGTAAGTAGAAAGAAAGTTCAAGTGAAATCGCTGGGAAATGGAGTAATTTTAAAATGAATGAAGGAAATGTATTATCTGTAAAGAGAAGTTTGAAACTGAAGGAAAAAGAAAGGGCGGAAAGTAAAAGGCAATAGAAATGATAGTACAAATAAAGGCTAAAATAAACAACACCAGAGACAACAAATCACACGCACGCAAACCAAAACACAAAGACGCAAGACAGACACAAAAATACAAAGCAGACAGTCGACTCAATTCCAAGAAACGCGAAAAACGGGCATTTTATTTCAAATAATAATAATAATTAATAATAATACTTTATTGTGTTACATACAATTACAATCGTGTATGACGACTCAAATATGATGCATGTGGAGAGAATACATTGGCGCATATTTCCTTGAGTGAAGAGAATTAAATTACATTTACTGTCCAGAAGAAAACACGGTACCATCTCAACATTTCCTCAAAGGAGTAAGTAATAGAATTGCATGTGGGTAATTTACTTGTGGGCATTCCACAGGGCATTCACTAGTATCCACAAGTGTTGCAAAATCGTTGTGAAACAGAACTTACGAGTACTTGTGATTACTAGTACTAGTAACTTGTAACGTGTAACTTGTAACTTGTAATCTTTATGAAACGGGCCCCTGATGTTTCTACAAGTGGTTTTATTTATTTATTTACGTTAAAAACAGTTAAAAACTGTGTGTGACGAGCAATGGGGAGAAGTGAATTTTGTTTTACAGAATTTGTTTTTTCAACCATTCATTTACTGTGGTAAGAAAGAAAAAAGTATTCAATATTTCTTTTTTAACTTGGTCAAATTTTAGTACATCCAACATGATCTTACAATATACTATTACATTCACTCAATATCCCAGTAAAATGTCTTTGGTAAATATATGAAATCTTATATCAAACCCTGAAGTATAATTGATTACACATTTTAAAATATTTTCTAAAGGTTTCTCAGGAAAAATTGTTTCTATTTTATTCAAGTTCTAACAAAAAATAGTAATTACTTACTGATATGTTATGAACAATGTTCATTGTTTTAGAACCTACTTATTTCTCTAACATTACAACAAATCAAATAGCAGTCTTTGAATCTTGATAGAAATTATTCAAAGATTACCATTAAAATATCACTATTAACAACAAAAAATAAGAGAAAAGATAAACAAGTGTATCTTCAGATGTATTCCTTTTTGATGACCCTTGATCAATCATCATAAGAATCCACTATTGGAGTACAATAGTATTCTATGTAACCATTTTAGTTCTCTGTTCGAATCATGTGCTGAAAGCACAAAAGTCCTCTTTCATCAGTTGAAATCGAAACTTTCTGAGACAGTGAAAGAGGTTTACAAGATGGTTTGATATGACTCAATTTGTACTTCGCAGCTGTCAGAGATGTACACAGAAATGATTCAATTATATCACAATCCTTTGGTATGTCAACCCTGCAATCTCCTCCTATACTGTGTGTGGTTAAACTAAAGTAAGGATAATATAAACTCTACATATTCTGCCATTGGATCTAATTCATTAAAGACTTCTTTCAAATATTCTGAACGTAACATTACTTTATTACAAATGTTGAGTGTTCCTGTGTGGAAATCAAGCATCTGCTCTGGCTCCATAGTCTTCATACTGCAGCCTGTTATTGAACTACCTTGAGACATGATTAGTCGAGGAGAATCTCCTTAACCTTTGTAAGATATCTTCAGAGCAATGTAGTTGCTGGTTGCCATACTATTCTGCATTCTTTCAGAACATTCAAATTAATCTTAAACACAACTTCTTCTGCATTAAGTGAGTAGGTTTCAAACACATCTTCAGATATAAATGCACTAGCCTGAATAGATTTAGAATCTTCAACAGTCACTTTTAGTCCCTTTTCTGTAGCAAATATAATTCCACACTCTCTAAAATGTATAGCCTTCAATAACTGTAATAAAACTTTTACACTGTCCAAGGTAGCAACTAAAACGTTGTCTTCATCAACATGTTCTGGCTGGTGTAATAAAGACATTTTATGAAGATACAATTGCATTAATATGCAATTTCGTATTTGAAATTATCGAACATATTTGCGCGCCTAACGCGCCTCCGCTCAATCTCGTGTAGTGTTAGTGTAGCTTTCTAGTAAGAATTGATAATAACCCTTACAGTAGTCGAACTCTTAGTGACATTAATTAACTTAAACACCTAATTGGCCTACATGTCTATGCGTTTGCTAAGATAGGTGTTTTCGTTTAATCTTGCACAAGAATGTTTTCGTTCAACTTACACGAGATATTGTTAATCCCAATCAAATTGTTCGTGCCATGTTAGTAGTGCTAGACCTTTGTATTTGAGTTTGTACCCGTTGTTTTTTGGAAATAAGAACAACCCGCAACAATTCGCAGTGATACAAAACTGAGTTTTGGGAGGAAATGCATTGAACTAGATATTATTTAAATGCAATAATATCATTTCGGTAGAGCGGTAAGTAATTTTCTGTAAGTGCCTCTCTCATGGCTGGTTCACAAGAAAACACTTGCGGTTACGACAATATGTCTTGCTATCACTTATAGAATTGATGAGTGAGTGTAAAAAGTTCATTCTGAGATATTTCAAGTTATAATTTCTTGTTACATATGACGAAAAAACTGTTTGAAAAAATTCTAATTTTTGAATATATGTGCCACGCACCATTGAGGCTGAGAGCTTAGTGGATGCTTCTTTTATATTATAATGCATTGAAATATTTGTTTTTTTAGACATTGCCGTTGTTTTGGCTGATGACGCCGAAGGTGAAGAATAAAGATGAATTGCACGCTTTAACTACTGAGTGAATACTTGCTTAAGATTTACTTCTGAGTGAATAGACCTATTTGTATATTAGCTTTATAAAAATTATATTAAAAATTGTTTTCCCTCAATTATGCTGTTACTATTGCATAAATATAATTCACTAACAATTTCGAGTGTCTTGGATTTATTTTTTGAGCATGGACCATATTCCAATTCAACCTTTTGAAGCCTTGAACATCATTCCTAAAAGTAATTTATCTTCCACAACATTTACTGATTTAATGCTTCCGATCGACATGTTAATCTGGTAAATGGCTGTGAGCCTCAATCACTTCCAACAGTTTTTTCGAACGACTAAAAATTTCAGCTATATCAAGAGATTTCTCCTGTAGGGTCAACCAACGGGATCTTTCAATTTCACGAGTGGCAGTATACCTCAAGCTATTTAAATGATTTTCCAATAATCAAGCAATGTAGCCCCATCAAGAAATTGCGCCTCCCGATCTTAACTATCAACTAACTTCTTCAGACGAACTGCAACCTCTTCAGAATGTACACAGTAGATAAAAAATATTGTACAATTAGGCTCATGGTCCTCGCATACAGAATACAAAAAAATGAACTATGTAATTTATCTAAGAATTGAACTATGGTTACAAATATCCTTCTTTCCGTACTTAGCACGTGGAAACGACATTTTGATAACTCAGTCGCCTGAGTCAGAAGCCTCAGATGTCCGTTGATCAGCTTGAATGGCTGTTCAGCGGTCCAGAGGCGGCGGCGTTACAGAAGCAAAACATTCGTTCATCTCGTTTTGCACTAACATTACAGTTACAAATTGCCTGATAATTAAGGAGAACGTAAAGTGTTTTATTAAATCATGAAACAAAGAAGGTAATTTTTGAATTTAAAGAATTGGCTTCTTTAGCTTAAAGAATTAAAGAATTTAATCCCTGCTCTTAGTCTGTCAATCATCTGTTAATTGATACGTCTCGGCTGGTATGAATCCAGGAGTCACGCAGATGGGTGCCCTGGAACATTGTAGTTATCCTCGACGCTTGTAGGCGTGGTCGTAACCGCTGGAGGCGGTATTTGATTTACTGATTGATTGGTAGTGTTTACGGGCGCATCAACTTCTTAGGTCATTAGTGCCTCATCATTTTTTGGAACTTAGGTCTTTAGTGCCCCTTTTCATCGGCGAGTGCTGGTGATCTTCCTCAGCTCGATGGTGAGATCCGCCGTCTATCTACCGTCGAGTAGCGTGGTTTTCCTCAACCAGGTATCTCCTACCAGCGGGGCATCGCCCCCAGCCTGGACAAGGTCTAAGTCCCAATCTCCCAGCATGTGTGGTAGTATAGTGCATGCTGAAGTTAAGTGTTTGTGGAAAAGTTGAGGAGAGGACAAACAATTGGAAGGAAAGATCGGGCGCGTTCCGTGGCTCGTTTGCATTGCTCCGGCATTCGCCTGGTGTTGATCGAGAGGAACAATGGAAAACTATCGCTCAGAACAGCTGGCCGCGAGAATTCTCCTCCAGACAGCAATTAGATTCGATCTAGCGGACAAGCTAGTGTTGGAAATTCTCCCGCCCGTCGGGACTAGGACCTCCCGGTCAGAGGTACAGCAGTGACATCAGTTGATGTACTGAGCCACCCCAGTGAAATTACCGCTCTCCGGTCAGCGGCTGCTCCGATTCGGCGAATGACCACAAAGTGCGACTGCGTGAGTTTGTTGAAGTTCCCTCTAAACGCCCTCGGAAAAGCGATCATAGGCAGACGAAACTCAATTCATTTTACGGCCGCGACAGTTCTCCCCTTACCGGTGAAACGGTCTGGTGGCTGACTCTTTTCTCGTCAGACTCATTAACGTCATAATCTACCCGCCTAAACCTGTTGGGGGCGTATCGACGGCTGTGAGAAGAAATAGTCTGCGGGGGACAGAGTGCAAGCAATCTCGGACGATAGGGCACATGGTGGTTCTTTGGCCAGCGTTTTCAAAGTTCTCGAGAGCGCCGGAAGAACACGGCCAGAGCGAGTGCTCCAGAAAAGACGACCGCGCGCTGAAGACGCCAAAACCATGAGAGAGATCTGCTCGACGTAAATATAGATGTAAGGTTTATTCTACAATGGGGGTGATGTTGCCCGGTGGCAGAATACAGAAAAATAAATGTACATTTACAATTACAAAACACAACTAACAATAAAAACAATATATAAAAAATCAATATAAAAAACAAACAAATTATCTTCATTACCTAGACATGCAAATGCATTTACATACATATACAACAAATGAAAATACATATACACTAACATTTAAGTAAATAAACTTACTTACATATTACACCAACATTCATACATACAAACATACACGCTTACATACATATCATACAAAGACATAGGAGCATTCGCATACACACCATTCTGCACGTATTCACTCTCAATCGTATTGAGACAAATATGGATAAACATTTTTACCTACAACATAATAATATACAATATTATAATAATTTTTACATTTCTTACACGTAAAACACTCGTTAACACAAATCAATAAAAACCAACTTTTGTCAGAATAGCCTATAAAGTACGCTTTGGATTAGCGAAATAAACAACGAAATTAAATCACTTCACTGCACTTCACTTCATGTTACTGCACGTCATAAAACTTTACCTAAATACTAATAGCTCAATACTTTTTAGTTGACTACACTTAATCGCAGCTGTCACTTCACTTCACTTCACTGCACGTTTTCACCCTATTGATTAATTTCCTATATTTTTTTTCTAAAACCACGCGCTGAGCAAGGAAAGGGCTCAAAAACTGTCGCGGGTAAATAGTTCCAATTTACGATTGTTCTGTTTACAAAGGAGAATTTGCCTACGTCCGTTCTTTGAATTTTAGTTCTAATTTTATATTTATGATCAAATCTATTAAAATAATCTGGTTTATCTAGCCTTCCCCGTATTTTCTGCCATGCAGAGCCACCAGTGTAAGATTTGTACATTACGCAAAGTCGAGCTCTTTTCCTCCGATGTTCTAACGATTCCCAATGTGCAGGTATGTTCCTCCGAAAAGTGTATTTTACCGCTCTGTTTTGTACTCTCTCTATGCTCTTCTTAAGTCCTATTCTACACGGATCCCAACAACTAGCTCCATATTCCATTACTGGCCTAACAAGCGAAGTATGCGCAATTTCTTTTGCTTTCGTATTGCTTTTTTAAGATTTCTCATGACGAAATGCAAAGACCTCCAAGTTTTACCCATTACGTAGTTAGTTTGTTTCTCCCATCCCAACTTGCTATCCAGGAGGATGCCAAGGTATTTACAGCATGAGACTCGCGGAACTACGTCATTACCTAGCTGATAAGGCAATGTGTGAAAGTCTCTGGCCCTACAAAATGTGATCGCTTTACTTTTATTTCCATTTACAGTCATTTTATTAGCTCTTGCTCAATCATTAATCTTATTTAAATCTTCCATGTTTACTTCCCCTATGTCTTGCAGAGCTTTTCACAGACGATTCGTAAATTTCGAATTGGCGAGTATGGTAGGGGAGACAACAACCCAATCAATTCAAACCAGCATGTCATTGTGTCAGTGTCTTTGGTATAATTATTAAATCTTTCGACAATCCTTATCGGCCGAATGAATCAAGACGCGTGATAAAAATCGCACGTGTTCGTGAGGCAAGTGAGAAGATAAATTTTATTAAAACAAAAATTACGGATCACATACCTCTCAGCAGCGCCCATGGGTGGGGCAATGGTGATTTGACAATTACCAAGGGAAAACACGGGAGTAACAACGCAGCAATTATTTTCTTTTGTGTAGAGGCAATTTCGTGTGTGGACCCTCGGAGTGGTGACATGTTTGGGAAAAAGCGCGACCTAAGCGAGGAAGCAGTTTATTTAACAAGCAAAGAATGTGGGGAAGGTTGTGAAATTAGTCCCGCACGGGAACCGCCTTTAGAGAGGGGAGAATTCTCAGACTTAAATAACCTGGTCACACGAACGAACAAGCAAAGCCGTAATAGGTTGACAACACGGCGAATCGCTCATAAGAAATTTAGGCAATGTAACAAAGTAGATGAAAATAGGCAACAAATTCATGAGAATAATCTGAAAATTCACGAGAAATAAAATACGGGAATTTAACCAAAGTACTCGTAGATAATAACCTCGTAAGTATAATAATAAATCTGCTGATTACAAACGCGGAAATTTATATTAAAAATGTAAAAGTTAAATCAGTTTTAGAAGTAAAAACCACGAGTCTAGAAAAGAATGTAGATGAATTCTTTAGCAAAATGTCTTGTAAAAGCAGAATATCTACCAAACGAAACGTTTTGAAAGGCGGTACATAAATTCAATGTAAGAATTTATTGTTGAGTTCGAGAATGTGATGCGGCAACAATGCGCCTAACAGTGTAGAATTTGTCGCGAACGTAACAATAGAGATAAGGGAAAATTGCGCAAAAATCGATTTCGTCCAAAAAAAAAATTCTGGAGATGCCGAGGTAGATTAAAAAACAGGAAATAGAAGAACGCAGATAGCACTATGCAGAGAGGTTAGTAGTGAATAACACAGTACTGCCGAATAAATTATTGAACACTTAAAAAAGAAATTAGCTTTGCGCAAATAGGCGGAAATGTTACGTCTGCATGGGGATAAATATACCAATCCATTCAAAAACTAGTGGTGCTACGGAATGGAACTTTCCCGAAATAATTTTCTATTTCCTTGGGTCTGGGCTAGCTATTCGGAATTGCCACATACTCGTGCCACCTGCCATCTATAGCCGCCCAAAGTACAATTTTTTGATATTTTCTTAATTGTTCGTTTTCCTAATGATAGAACGGAAATTAGATAGTAGATTAATAGACGGTAGATTAATTTTAAAATATTAAAGAACAGTAAAACCTCGTCCTAAATGGCAATTTTTTTTAAAAATTTGGAGCCGTTTTAAACTAGAGGTGTTACAGAATATCACAGACTCTCCCGTATTAGTTTTCTTTTTCGTTTGGTCTCGGCTAGCTATTCGGACTTGCCACAGCTCTTGACAGCTGCCATCTATCGCCGACCAAAGTACATTTTTTGACATTTTATTAATTTTTGGGTTTTCTAATAATAGAAAAAAAATATTATGTTAAGAATAATAAAAAAAACAGTAAAACCTTGTCCTCAATGGCAATTTTCATTGAAAAATTTGGAGCGTTTTCAAGAAAATTGCGTTTAAGTGCTACAGTAAATGCAAACTTTGAAGCACTTTTTCACAGAAAATTTAGTTTTCGAAAAACTACATTTGAAGTCATTTGAAGCATTTTCACTTACAAATACAAGTGGTCAAAATGGCCGGAAATGTGCATAATAACGGCGTGAGAGATCTTTCAAAGAAAGTACATTTCTGTAATTTTTGCAAAAACCAAAAAATACCCCATATTGAACATTTCGTCATAAAAAAGAGTGTAATTAGCAGTATTTGTTCGAAAATTCTGAAGAAAAAATTTGGAGCCATTTTTGAGAAAATGGGGGGTTTCCGAAAATGCAGAATTTTGAGCCACATTTCACAGAAAACTATTCAATTTTCGAGAAACTTTGACATTATTTAAAGCACATCTACTCATAAATACGTAATTATTAACAACGTGAGTGACAAGTCAAACAAATTAAATTTTTGTAATTTTTGAAAAAACAAAGGAATAGAGCACTATGGTGTTAATGTCATCTCATAGACCACATTTAGCACTACCCCTAGAAAAAGTGTTTTAAAAACTTTTGGAGCTGTTTTTGAGAAAATCTTATTTTTGTAACTTTTTAAAAACAGCAAATATTGCTTGCAATATTGCGCGAAAACTACTATAATTTTCAAAAAATGTACAGGATCTTAATGATAGAACTCACTTTTGAAAACAAATTTTATTTGGAAGAATAATCTCTTTCTTCGAGTTTACCATGAAAATGAGACCTATGACACCTCTAGAAGTTGTTCAAAATAGCGGCGCCTCGAATGGCCGCAGATCGACCGGGGAATATCCGTTTTGGAAGAAATCGCACCGATGGTTTTGGCACTAGTGTTGTTCACAGACGGACGGACGTTTTAAAAAAAAGACACTTTTTCGGTATCAGGGGACCCCAACACGTGTATTTCCTTTAAAATCTCGAAATCGATTTTCCGCAGCATTACATAACTTTCCCTATACTACGTTTATTACTCCGTATATACGTACGTACACGGGAGAGTAATAATATACTGTAACGAGTCATGTCAAAGACTCAATAACATGAAGATATTCGTGTGCACGGCAGCACACGTATGTTGGCAAGGTTGGAATCCATAGCGATTGTCAAGACACACCTAAGAAGAAAATCAACAACCTGATGGAGAGTAAATGTCTCACTGAAAGGAATGATTTATGGACTCGTGGAAGATTGAAATGTACAGTAAGTAATTTAAACAGTAAGAACAGATTGAACAGTAAGTAATTTAATATAACTGTCCTATTTGTAATATTGCCTCTTATTTCGTGTACTTTCTTATTAGTTAATGGACTGTCAAAGAATACAAAAAACTTTAACAATTTCACAAAACTTGCATTGCTATGATAACACAAAATGAAAGGTACACTGACTAGGCGAGGCTACCTGACTGATACAGTAAGAAAATGTAATTACTATAAACACTGCAGAATGTATTGAAGCCTACGAGGCACACATACCTAGATTTTTCAAACCAGACTACTCTCATAATACCACAGCTCCTCCTATTTACACATCTGTCTAGTAGAGGGTCTCAATGCACACAGAAAAATGCCCTTCTCTGACGAGAATTCTTCACGGCAAAGTTTTTGAGCACTCCCGTGTCGAGCGATGAGCTGCCCTCTACACTCCCCCGATCCGTTCTCGCAGCACTCTCTCCGCCGGCCACGCCTGCTCTGTGCACCGCCCAGAGAATGTCACCGGGTGCGTGGAAGGGGTGGCCGGGCGGGCGAGCGGACGGAGGGTGGGGGAGATAGGGGCGGCGACGGTGGTGGTGGTGTTGGTGGCGGCGGCGGCGGCGGCGGACGACGACGGACGACGACGGACGACGACGGACGACGACGGACGACGACGGACGACGACGGACGACGACGGACGACGACGGACGACGACGGACGACGACGGACGACGACGGACGACGACGGACGACGACGGACGACGACGGACGACGACGGACGACGACGGACGACGACGGACGACGACGGACGACGACGGACGACGACGGACGACGACGGACGACGACGGACGACGACGGACGACGACGACGGACGACGACGACGGACGACGACGACGGACGACGACGACGGACGACGACGACGGACGACGACGACGGACGACGACGACGGACGACGACGACGGACGACGACGACGGACGACGACGACGGACGACGACGACGGACGACGACGACGGACGACGACGACGGACGACGACGACGGACGACGACGACGGACGACGACGACGGACGACGACGACGGACGACGACGACGGACGACGACGACGGACGACGACGACGGACGACGACGACGGACGACGACGACGGACGACGACGACGGACGACGACGACGGACGACGACGACGGACGACGACGACGGACGACGACGACGGACGACGACGACGGACGACGACGACGGACGACGACGACGGACGACGACGACGGACGACGACGACGGACGACGACGACGGACGACGACGACGGACGACGACGACGGACGACGACGACGGACGACGACGACGGACGACGACGACGGACGACGACGACGGACGACGACGACGGACGACGACGACGGACGACGACGACGGACGACGACGACGGACGACGACGACGGACGACGACGACGGACGACGACGACGGACGACGACGACGGACGACGACGACGGACGACGACGACGGACGACGACGACGGACGACGACGACGGACGACGACGACGGACGACGACGACGGACGACGACGACGGACGACGACGACGGACGACGACGACGGACGACGACGACGGACGACGACGACGGACGACGACGACGGACGACGACGACGGACGACGACGACGGACGACGACGACGGACGACGACGACGGACGACGACGACGGACGACGACGACGGACGACGACGACGGACGACGACGACGGACGACGACGACGGACGACGACGACGGACGACGACGACGGACGACGACGACGGACGACGACGACGGACGACGACGACGGACGACGACGACGGACGACGACGACGGACGACGACGACGGACGACGACGACGGACGACGACGACGGACGACGACGACGGACGACGACGACGGACGACGACGACGGACGACGACGACGGACGACGACGACGGACGACGACGACGGACGACGACGACGGACGACGACGACGGACGACGACGACGGACGACGACGACGGACGACGACGACGGACGACGACGACGGACGACGACGACGGACGACGACGACGGACGACGACGACGGACGACGACGACGGACGACGACGACGGACGACGACGACGGACGACGACGACGGACGACGACGACGGACGACGACGACGGACGACGACGACGGACGACGACGACGGACGACGACGACGGACGATGACGACGGACGATGACGACGGACGATGACGACGGACGATGACGACGGACGATGACGACGGACGATGACGACGGACGATGACGACGGACGATGACGACGGACGATGACGACGGACGATGACGACGGACGATGACGACGGACGATGACGACGGACGATGACGACGGACGATGACGACGGACGATGACGACGGACGATGACGACGGACGATGACGACGGACGATGACGACGGACGATGACGACGGACGATGACGACGGACGATGACGACGGACGATGACGACGGACGATGACGACGGACGATGACGACGGACGATGACGACGGACGATGACGACGGACGATGACGACGGACGATGACGACGGACGATGACGACGGACGATGACGACGGACGATGACGACGGACGATGACGACGGACGATGACGACGACGATGACGACGACGATGACGACGACGATGACGACGACGATGACGACGACGATGACGACGACGATGACGACGACGATGACGACGGACGATGACGACGGACGATGACGACGACGATGACGACGACGATGACGACGACGATGATGACGACGATGATGACGACGATCGATGACGACGGACGATGACGACGACGATGACGACGGACGATGACGACGACGATGACGACGACGATGACGATGACGATGACGCCCGACGCCGGCGGCGGCGGCGTGGCTGAAGCCGCATGGCGGAAGAGGACGTTCCATGCGTAGAGGCGCGGGGGAACAATGATTAATTAATTTCTTAATTAAGTAATTAAATTTTTTTATGTGAGACGCGCGAATTTTTTGTTCGCGCCCCCATAACACACTGGTGCAGCATGGAACTCCCATAATTTGGTGGGAATACCATAAAGAGTGCCCAGGTGGGCGGAAGTCACTGCAACTTTATCCCCGCCGAGAAAAATTTGCTAACAGGACATTTCACAATTATAAGTTTTATTGGTTGAATTGAAAGGTATAAATGCTACTCACAAACTATGTAATGAGACATGGTACATTTTCAGTCATAAGGGAGGGCTAATTAGCGACAAGGAATATATGTATTGAAGAAGCGTGAAGATTTGGAATATGGATGATGTTTCATTGATTTGTGCACGTGGGCAGGAAGGTGAATATTTGGGAACACGAACAATTAAAGAACAATTAAGATTAGATCTTTCTAGTTGTTTCTTGTATTAAGTTCCTTATTTTTTGAGTACCGTTAATATTATGAATAAATATTGTATTTTGTTTTAAATTTGGAAACCTTTTTTTAAATTCAGTCAAACAGTAAGTTATCTTATTCAAGTCTACGTTGTATGCTACGGCTCTAAAATAAATAAATGCATATCTCTGTTTTTTATTAGTGAACTTAATTCACTAAAGAAAAAAATTATAACCATAACAATACAATATAAGAACAAATGTATTTATTATTTACAAAAATCCAAGATGTCGACCACCCTCCCCAAATGATCGGCTGGATTCGCCCGTGCTTCTTGCGATATCGCTCCGACGGGTGTCATTACATGTGTACATCAAATGCATGTAGTTTACGCAAATACATAAAATACAGTTTTTAAGCGGATAAAATGTTTCATCAATTATATTGCAATTTATTCTTAGGTCCAACTATGACACACTCAAACTCACTGGTGCTCTTCGGGAATCGAAATTGCATTAGCATGCAACTGTTCATTAATTGCAAATCAGTATCATTTAGGAGTTTCAAATGTACCTTGACGTCTAGAACTGGCTAAAAGTATAGTTAATTTATAAATTGTTAATTAGTTAAATGCCTTCCTCAACCGCTCATGCAACAATACAAGAAAAGAAACTATCGTTGTAAATAATGTTCTAGCTAGTGTGAATACTATACCTTTAAATCCTCAGAAAGGGATCGTGATAGAAAATTGGTTGAGGCCGTTTCTCACAATGTAAAGAAGCCAGCTTGTGAATTGTTTTGCTACTTATGAGCCATTTCAGGTTTCCCGATGAGGTATACTATCTTTAGGTCGTCTGCATATATATGATTTTATATTGATAGCACAGAGGGAGTGTCATTTACATATATCAAGAAGGAAAGTTATCCAGGGGAAGAGTCATGTGGAACTTCTCGTAAAACTGGTTTAGAAAATGAGAACGTATTCTCAACAACTACAACCTATTCTCTGTGATTAAAATAACCTGAGATCTACGATAGGGGAGAATCAGAAAAATCAGCATTTACATTTTCCCAGAGGCACATCAAGGTCAACTGAATCGAATGCCTTGCTGACATCTAAAAGCGTTATTCTTTCCTACAACTTTTGGCACAAACTTACTATTTCACTAGTTTTTTACACTCTTGCATCCCACACATGACTGTTTGCGGAGTATTTCGCAACAACGAAAGGAAGAACTGTTCTGTACTTGTTTAGTAGTTTTTTGGTTTTGTTTTGAAAGCTCTCGCCGGACATGTATGTGTAACTATCATACTCCTACTTCCAGATATGGGCAAATTTGGGTACATATAACGCGAGATCTACAACCGTTGTTTGCTTCGTTGTTATTTCTCACAATAGTTACAAGGAATATTAGGTGTAAAAGATGACTAGATGCAAAGAATGAAATTCTTCTTCTATCAGCAAACATAGAGCGGACGATTTATAGGTATTATTATTCTCTCTATTCAGTTTTCTGCTATTGTATTATCAGACACATATCAAAGAATGATTACATTTTTGGTTTGATAACAGATAAAATATAAAATGAAATAATGTAAATATTATTGCTTATTATTTTATGCACAGTTTCTTTCTGGTGCTTGTTTTAGGAATCATTTATTTTATTAAATAATTAAAAGGTAAACAACTTTACAAATATAAATTTAAACTCTTAAATTAATTTATAAATTAAACAGTAAACATTTCTTTGTCATATAAATTGATTTAGGAACCCATAAATCGTCTGACTAAAGGACACATGCCCAGGATTATAGATTTCTGTATATTGATGATAATGTTCGTTTCGATTCCTAGTTTATTCAGAGAGTGCTTCAGGACGGTGGATATCACACCTGTTGCTGAGAAGACAATCGATACAATCTCCACGTCCGATACAAGCCACTGCTCCTTTACAACTTGTATCAGTTATCTGTATTTTTGAGTTTTCTTTTTGTGTGTTGCGTTGAGGTTGCTGGTATCTACAACAGCTATGTCTATCAGCCATACTTTTCTTTTAGATGTATCCCAGAGTATCACATTCGGCGTGTTAAGATAACTGTTGTGTAAGCTTCGGTCCCAGTACAGCTTATAGATGTTCTCAATGTCATTTTATGGATGGTACTTCTAGGGTGTATCAAATTCACTAGCAATTCCATATTTCCTTGCAAGTTTGGCATGGATGATGGGGTATACTGAAACCCGTAGTGATGTACTGAATCGTTTCTTAGCCTACACAACAATCCCGGCAGATATCAGAAGGTAGGGGAAGATCGTGTGATATCGGACAGCGGGTGATATCAGACAAAAGTAGTTTAGGGAACTGGGAACTGGTGGTTGCACGTGCTGCACTGTCAATGTGTTCCTGGACACGAATTAGCTTTGCATACGCCGTATGAGGTGAGTACATCAATCAGTTTGGTTATAGCGACAAGCATTACGTTTTTTTTCATGCTGACCGGTGTACGAAGATAACTTTGGAGCTATGAAACTTTTCTTAGGATAAGTTTAAATACATTCTACTGTGACTAGTATGTTTATTTAGGTGTATTTGTTACGTTACAGCAGTACAACGTTGTACAATTTATATCTGTGTTCTATTCTTCTGAAGGATGACGGTCGTTCGGGTGGTATCGGACAAAGTAGAATCGAATGGTACCGGACAGTTACTTCTTGGCCTTCTCTTCACTTTTCCATATTTCCTGCGTGTAGGTTGTTAGGAGGTAATATTCGAATACTAATGGATTTTGTCCGTGTTTCAGGAAACTATACGTAAAATTCGCGGGAAATGGGAAGAAATAATAGGAAGATAGTCATTATGAAGGTCATTTCAAAAGAAAAACCCGTCAATAATGATAGTTGTGAAGCTATAAATTGAACATAATAGTTGAGTTTTTGTTTTTTAATTCAAGAACTGTTATTTTCCCTTGTTACCAAATACTCATTTTTACTTTGTATTAATTAATTAAATATTTGTCTCAATAGTGAGCGTATCTTTGATGAATTGCTGCAAAAAACTTCATTAAAATTATTTTACCATTATACTCAGTTGTCTGGTACCACCCTCCACTCTTCAGACGTGTAAATTGTCAACGATTTTTACTATTCCCAAATAATCATATTTTACTTTCAACCCAAACGGCTTTGATAGTGTGTGTAAGAGATTGAAGTTTCATATTCTGTATTTTAAGAATAATTTTAACTAACCTTAATTAAGAAATCATATTTAAAGCTAAGGTGGCCGATACCACGCGACCTTCCCCTACTTCGAGGTCTTTAATAATGTGCTTGAGATGATTTCTTGTGACAATTACCTGGTCCCGGATTGCTATAAAATCCTTCAGTCTCTTTAAATATCCTATTTTAATCCACTTGTACGACAAGCAGGCGTTGACGTTTGATTTGACTATTTCTGCAGGATATCTACAATGAAGTGTTTTTTTCATTGTTTTAACTCCTCGGCTTGTGTTGATTGTTGTTATTATTATTACTATTAACATTGTTTTTATTATTATTATTATTATCATCATCATCACCCGTTTCACTGAGCGCCAGTATTCCTACCACCGTACCATTACCAATACAATTGAACTATGAATTAAAGATAGACACAAGCGTTGATAACTTTAATTTTTTTTATTATTAACATACTTCATCTCCCACACATTTCGTGTTTGTTCAAACGAACTACGTGTCATACCAATAATCAAACCTCCAATCCTCTCGAATCTAACAAAGAGCAAGAAACGAGCGGATTCTAATTAGGCGGGCCCGAAGTAGTTGAATGACGCCGGGAGAAGAAACCGGTGCAGCAAGAGATGACCTCGACAGTAACCTGAGGCAGTAACCGGGAGTGTTACACGTTTCTAACGGCACTGCAACCCGAATACCCTAGAGTGAATCAAAAACTCTTTAACTGAGTTTCACAGGATGCACGTAATATCGTTAAGATACTCTGCAAAATATTCACACAGACGAAGTTTTAACACACAACAGTTACGTGGAATGATTGATGCATTTCGTATTTTCTGGTTGTATTTTCCTGCAGATGGGTACTCAATGTTCAGAAGTTGTCCTTGATTGCGTCGTAATTATTCGGGAATGCTCTCCTTAAGAATTCTCGCTATATTAGTCTGTTGGAAAAGGCATAGAAATAGTTTTTGAAGTTTTAATTATTTGTGTGGTTCTAAAAATAATGTTTTTTTATATGTCCTATGATCTCTAAATGTGTTTTACGTATTCACAATTATTAATCTAAACTGAAATTGATCGTTTGCTAACATTGATTTTGGTGTTCATAATTATTTTTTGGCTTTAAATATGCACTGAAAGACCGCAAAATCTAAATAAGAGGTTTAAACCAACGTATCGAATTCATAAATACAGTCATCAAAATCGAGGAATATTGTGTGTATGCCATGTTCCCAGGGAATTTTGAGTTGCCCGAGTCAGATATTTATCGTCTTTAGTCGATGGATTACAAAATTACTATCTTTTGAACTTTTAAAATGCTCAGACCAGTAATTTTCACACGTAATATTTTCATTATAATTTCGTGAATAATGCTGTTCGATTTGACCATCTTTCTGCTCTCCTTCCATTCAAGCAATGCAACCGGTCCACTTTCTTACCGAGAGTCAACCTGCTGCACTACCACACGTGGGCGAGACTATATAAGAGGTGGCTAACGCCGTGCTTGGCAGCATTGTGGTGTCAGCATTATCCGATCAACATGTCTTTTACGTCCTGGACACGGGTTTGCCGATGGTTGTTGCTTCCTTTATTTAGTTTAAGTGCAATAACAGCTATTACTTCTGAGACGGCATATTTCCGTGAGTACATATTTTTTTTAAATATTATTTTATAGGTTTTGTTAAATTAAAATGTTATAGTATTCTCGAGTTTTCTTGTGCACTGTACGATATTCAATAGATCGCAGAATGCAAAGTAAAGAAGTTTTATTTAGAGTACATTTTAAAATAATAAAACACGTTCCGAATTCGGTGTGAATCATTGTTTTCTCAAAACGAAATATTACGATAATAGAATTGTTTTATTTTTTCAGCGAAAGATGTAAAAATATGCAGTGTAAAAGATCCAAATTTGAACACATGTTTCACCGACTCTGCTAATCAAATGTTGAAACATCTCATTAAAGGTACGTTTTGTACACCTTTTTACTTTCTCGTATACGTACGTATATACGGAGTTATTGTCCACAAAATGTACGAAGTATATACGTAGTATAGGGAAAGTTATGTAATGCTGCGGAAAATAGATTTCGAGATTTCAATGGAAGTACGTTTTGGGGTCCCCTGATACCGAAAAAGTTGTTCTTTTCAAAACCGTCCGTCCATCCTTCCGTCCGTGTCTGCGTCTGTCTGTAGCGCCGAAACCATTGCTCTATTCTTTTGTTGTTGTTGTTGTTGTTGTAGTTGTTGTTTTCAAAAATTACAAAAATATATTTTTTGACTTGTCTCTAATAATTACATTAGCGGATAATTGTTCACATTATTATATTTATAAGTACATGTGCTTTAAATAATATCAAAAAAGTTTTCTCGGAAATTGAATATTTTCTGTGAAAACTAGCTCAAAATTCCGCATTTTCAGAAACGCTCAAACGCCATTTTCTCATAAATGGCTCCCAGTTTTTTCTTTAAACTTGTCGAACGGATAGTGCTAATTACATTCTTAATGGCACTATTTAATATGACATAATAAGTAATTAGTCCCATAAGTGTAGTGCATGTTTTGTGACGGGTGAATGCAGTGGTCTTTCTCCAGTAAATGGCGAGATCGCCGAACTATACGACGTATTGCTGTTTTTTTTCTCCAACTAAGTATCTCCTAACAACTGAGCATCGCCGCAGTCAGGACCTCTGAGCTCCGGTCTCCTGATATTTGTGGTAGTGTAGTGCATGTTAGTGTAAGTGTGTGTAAGGGATGAGGATACTGGATAAGCTCACGACTTGTCTCCCGACAAGTGTGGTAGATGATGCACAAATATCCATATGGATGATATCCAAATCTCTTGATTTGATTACTTTTCGCCGGAGATCACGAAAAACCCTACGTGCTCAATGAATCAGGGAAACTGGACGAAAAGGTAATCAAGATGGACTCGTTCACCTAGAAGTTGAAGTAAATTCGTTGTTACAGACATCTTTAGTATTTTTAAAACTATACTGTGAAAATTTTAAGTAAAGCATTATATATGATTTTTAAAATAAATATTATTTTTCTTTTTGGTGATCATTATAGTTTCTAAATGTGTAGGAGAGTTCAGTAATGCAATATATTTTACTTGGAATTTAAGTTTGTATATTGCAGTTTTAATTGTTTAATATCATTTGGCAATGTGTTTTAAAGTAACTTCCATGTATTAAATGTAGATTTCTTGTAGTGAGCAGTTGGTACGATGTGTGTGGTAATGGGAAATGTATGTGTTGCAAGAGCATATGTTCTCAATCCATGTAAGTCAGTTGTGACAAAAACTAAAGATTCGTAAATAAATTCACAGGACAATGGTAAGATTCTAAGCTCACTGAAGGTAGGATTGCTAGAATAACGAGAAAATCAATAGATGGCATCCAAATGTCCAGAAACATGGTTCGAGTTCCAACGGTGGGAGGATTTTTGAAAGTATCTGTATAGCTAGTTCGAATTGTTTGCTCGAATTTAATACTGTGTACCCGTTTATAGATACAACACGATATGATTGCAATACTCCGAAAGATTGTTTTTGTTCAAATATGTAATTTATTGCTGTGTTATACGAGAGTACTTTACTTGTTGTTCTTGAGCATTGTACTTGCTGCATTTTGGAAAACCATTTTGTATGATTCACCAACATTTTGATCCTGCAGGCCACAAGTAATTTCTTAATATCGCAGCATGAAAACATTCAAAATGTAAATGGAATTACATGTTGTTGTTTATTTATTCTAATGACGCATTTTTACAGGTATGCGGAAGCTGAATGCTGTACCAATGGACCCACTCTGCATCCCATTAATTGCACTCGCAAAGAATAACACACTTATACCAACTTTGGCTTTCAATTTAAACGACACTCTTCACGAAGGTTGGAGGGACGCTGTTGTAACACGTTCAGTGTAAGTGAAAATATTTTATTGATTTCTATCAAAGAGTACAAATAAGTAAAACAAAATTGAGGCCTAATTCAAATCTACTTACCAATAAGAATATTCAGAAAGGTTTAACTTACCTTCTCAGGTCATACTGTAGATTCGTTATCTATATTTACCACCTCTCTCATCTTTTGCTACAATTTATTTGCATATGATCAAAAAGATAAACAATTGTGTGTTACTTTATGGGCAGAAGAAAAATCTGTGCATGTTGTACTTGAGCTTTCGAAACGCTAACCTCGTTCTTTTACTATATTAAATGAAATTGTGAAAAGTGGATCAGAAAGATAATTTTATCCCATTTTAAACAACTATTTACGTCGACAAATGAGCTAGAAATTTTTATTCTTGTCGCTTGCCGTTTCCAAGGCAAGGAATCCACACACTACGGCGAGAACAAGGAGAACGATCCTTATTTAATTCTTCTGGTGACGAAATAACCAAATTCCCAACCAACACTCCGTAGAGATGAAAGAAAAACTTGTCCAGAAAGTGAAGCAACATTTGTATACAGAATCAAAAAAAGACCTACCTCGGCACTTGCTCAATGGCCGAAGGGAAAGTGGACGGAAATCCTGATCAAGAGGGGGGTCATTGACCGAGAAGCTGGCTCATAATTCTGGGTGTCATCCACAATGAGAGAACCCTGTGGGCGAGCCATGTTATCTACAAGGCTGTAGAATAAGTCATTTAATTCATTATTAAATCAAGATTGTGGAAAAAAAACGACATTATGTCGAAAATTTCGTTTATGGTAGAAAAAACTAATACAAGCATGCAACAAAAATATTCAATGAAGTGTATGGTATTGTCTCTTACGCAACTACTAATAACACTAGTAACTCAATTTTAACTTTTGTTGCTCACGTTACTTACGTCAATTCCATTGGATACCCAATTCAAACTGAGTATTGAATTGAAACGAATGTTTATTGACTAAAAATAATATATGTCGCATTAGTTTTAAAATGCGTAATAACAAAACCCACGAACAATACACCAAATCATTGTAAAACATGCGTCGTAGTTACCTATTTCTTCCCGGAATTAAAATGTATTTATATAATTTTAATATGCTGTTTTGCTACAGTATGACTCAATTTGATTTAATTTACTTTCTAAAGACTTAATTTGTTTTTGTGGGGTCAATGGATGCGTCAGTACTGTGAGTATGCCAAGGTTAGCTTCAAGTTCAAATAATTATGAATAACTGTTGGAAAAATATAAGAACTGTTGTTGTTATTATTATTATTATTATTATTATTATTATTATTATTATATTTCAACGTGCCTATCCGTAGCAAAACAGTTTTTGATGCGAAACCAGTAGAGTTATTTTATTTTCCCTCCAGTTCATTATGGTTAATTAGTTATCACAGTTATTATATTAATAATACTTATAATTAAGTATTATTAGTGACAAAATAAATTTTAAATAAAGAATATTTAAATAAATTAATTTGTTTGCACACGTATCTTGTATCCGAATATCTGAGGTCTAGGCAGAGAATCTAAGTTTAGAATTTCGTCATCGGAATACAAATTTGTGAGAATAGTGACTTTGTTTTAATTCCAATGTTTACACAACTGAAGAAGTCTAAATGAAATGATTCCTCCATCTTTTTAGGATCAGTATCTAGACGAATAGCATCTTTCTTTGCAGGATAAATCCGAAAAGTCAAGAATTCAACATAGTCGTTCGAATTCCACGATACAACTTTCGCGGCACTTGTGAACTGTTTGGCAGCATCATCGGTATCTCGGTGGAAGGCACTGGGGATGTTGACATCACATTTTGTGAGTATATCCCTTAAATAAATTGGCAAAACTCTTTAAAATAATATATGAAAATAATATTGTGGGTGAAGTTTGATACATAGTATGTTTAACGTCAAAGAGAGTTATTGATTTTTTCTCTCAAACTTTGCGAAACAGAAATTAGCAACCGTAAACAAGGGTTACTTTGGCCCACTTTCGAACACTTTCATACGATTTACCCTTCAAACAAATAATTTTTTACTGAATTTAAGTTCTCGTAACCTTTTTATACAACTACAACATCGTATATTTTAGATGTTGCACACTTTTTGACCTATTTTTTAAAATTTTTTAAATTTTGGGCCAATGTTAACCTAAGGATTGGGGAACTTTCAACCAAGGTAGTTTTTTAATAGAAAAAAAGTCAAAGGACAAAGAAGGACCCAGGTATTCAAAAACACAGGTTATTTAATGATTATAGTAATATTTTACACAAAGTTAAAAATACAGGTGGTTAAGTCAAAGTGTAGAAAACAAATTTAAGTTAAAGTTTTTCAGAAAAGGAATTTGTATTTTTAAATAAAGTCAACCTTAAAAGGGCCTCTTTTTACGAGCTTAGATGACTGATTAAATTTTACAATGTCACACCACTTGTAAAATACCATATCCTTTTCTTGGGGGCCATTCCAAAATTTCTTGGTCGGCGCCATACAGTCCACTGTCACTCCCTCCTCTGCCACAGAGGGACCCTGGGAATCGCAGTCCGTTCCAATGAACAGCAACAAATTTGTCTTCTACAAATTCCTTCATGTCTTCATTACTTCCTTTTGGGTCTTCAACATTTGCAGTTGGAAAGCTTGTACTGGGTCTCGAATCGTCTAAGTTAAATGATTTATCTGGTTCATTGACACTAAAAGAGTCTTCATCGCTGCTGGAAAAAACCAGTTCGCTGTAACCTGAGGACACTAAGCTGAAATTGTCATCATCTTCATCTGTTGATGAGAGGCAGGCTTGCCGCTCTTTTACCACTTCTTTTCTTTTTGATTCCATATCATTTTTTGTTTTGTTCTTGTTTCTAGTTTCTTCTTTTCCTTTTCATTCTTTTTTGTTTTGTTTTTGAAAGCTTCCTTTTCTCTCTTTTTCCCGTCTTTTTCATTCTGCCATTTTTGTTCGTAATGAAGGGATCAATTGAAGATGTAGGTTTTCCTGCAGGGGCTTCCAATTTTCGATGTTTTGTTGTTGGCGGCTAAACAACTTCTCGTCTTTTTTCCTTAAGGTGTTTGATAAATGTTTGTCCTATTAAATCAAGTTTAACAGAAGCATTGTTTGATGACAATCTCATCTTTTCTGATCGGGTGAATTCCAGCCTTTTTAAATCGAGCCAAAAGATTATCCCGTACATTCGGCTCTATACTGATTAAGGCCTTTTTTTAAAAATCATGGGAAAATGTCCTTTGATAGCGTGGATGCAGCTTTGCCATTGTCTGATTGCTTCCACGCTGAAAGAACTTGCCTCCATTTCATTTTTAAAGGCCTAAAGTAAGCTACATCATGTGGCTGTGAAATATGCGATGAGTTCGGAGACTGACCGACAAATTGGATGTTGTTCTCTTCACAAAATTTAAGAACATTCACACTTATATGTGAACTGAGATTGTCACCGATGACTACTTTTTTGCCTTCTTGTTTGTTTTAGAACAGGAGGTAGTTGAGTTGAAAACCAATCTTCAAAAGTTGCACCATCAATCCATCCTTGTTTTGGCCTGTTGTATCGTGCCTCTTCAGGGCCGTTTTCAGTCCACGTACTCCATAAATGCTCTCCTTTATATATAACATAAGGAGGCAACGAGTCACCGTTGGAATTACCACAGAACATGACACTTCTGTTAGATTTGGTAGAATTCATTATCCGTGCAGCCTCTCCTACAAATCACTTTTTTTCTTTCCAGGGTCATCTGACTTACAAGTTTCGTCGTAGTTATAAATTTTATCTGGCGATACATCATTGACCGCCTCTTTCAGATTCTCAATATATTCTGTTAATATTTTTCCATCAATTTGAGCTCGATTTTGTTTGATGTTACACGAAAACTTGACTGTAAACTGAGAGTGTCTCTTTAAAAATTACATAGCCCAGTCACGGCCTGGAACATTGTTACGAAAACACTGTACATTCTTTCCTTGTCTAGTTAGGTAGGATTTTACGATGTGCCTCAAATCAAGTTCATCTAGTGGGAAACCATATTCACACATTTTGTCGATATGACTAGCAAAAGCGAATTCTTCTTCTTGCTAAATTGCTTTAGGGTGGCCTGGGGAACTTGAAAATGCATTCTTCAACTTGTTTTTAATAGTGCTTCGGGGTATTTGGAAATGTTCAGCAGCCTACCTTTGTGTCATTTCACAAGATCTGAAGGTTTCTAAACAATTTTGAAATATGTTCGTTGCTGTAGTCAGCATATTTTCCCAGGAAGACGTTTTTAGTTGTAGGGAATCTTGAACAAGCTGAAACCAAGCACATGCCATAGAAATGTATTCACAACCCATTTTGCAAACTATTTGTAGAACTTTACCGCTAAATATAATGGGTTTATAAAGGTACAACCTACTTTGGCCCCAAAAAAATGTGGACCAAAGGAGGTCGTACTTTACAGGTTACCAGAACTAATTTAAAGATATATGAAAATGGGAAGACATATTGTGATTCACAGAGTTTTAACTACAGCACGACATAAACAACTAAAAATAGTTCTAAACAACTAACATACATTACAAATTTCTGAATAAATGCGTGTTCTGCAGGAAGAAGCTTTTAAGATTAAAATTTGACGTGTTTCAACTAGACACACAACTTGTGGTGCTGCTTCCTAGCGGCAAACCGGATAATCACCTGAACTATCAGACAGCTTGATTGATGCTGGCACTTAGCGGAACTAACCGAAAATATTTCAGATACTGCCACAAATTCATTCTGCCACCGGGCAACATCGGCCCAATTATAGAATAAATCTTATATCTAAATCGAAATCGCTCAATAGAATGAGTTTCATTTTATTTTGCTTTAGAGCCAAAGAACGATCCTAGGGCCAATATATTCTGTGTTTACGGTACTTAATATAAGTTATTTAAACACAATAGTTAAAATAATTCATAGTTTACTATTAATATCTATAATAAGTTTCGTAATCTGACAGTCTTTTGGTAACAAAGAGCAAATAAGTATCAGTTTTGTTTCTTATATAAAATCTGTACATAAAAAAGTTGCGCTATTTTTATTTTAAAATGTCTCTTTTCACAACTCTGCAACCTATAATGAGGGAAGAGCATTTTGGTTATCTAGCATTTCTGGTAATTTGAATACTAACGGGTATTCCTAAACAAGTTACTTTTTCCATAGTTAAGTAAAGTCTAATTTAAAGACTGTATTTTTATGAACTTCATGTTAGAAATGTCAATTGTGTCACTTATTTAAAGAAAAGCTTAATCAAAATAAGTTAGTAGCTTGGAAATATTTTATAAAGGTGATAATATGATATGTTTATAACAAAAAAATGAAAACTGCAAAATCAAATAGAAGAACATTTTCAGTCCTTCCAAACCATGGGTGTTGCACAGCACTAAAAATTCATTTTTGCGTCATTTTGATTTATTACCAGGATGTTTGGCAAAATTAGCGACGGATATGCTCAAAAATTTCAGATTAGAACAATGGAAATTCAATATCAAAGACCCTGAGATCCAGCAGTGATGCTGGTTTCTGAAGAAATATTGTATACAACAAAAAAGTGATAACATTTTATTGCGTCTATATCATATATTTTTTCATGCACCGTAAATCGGCAATTTTTCCACAGAAAAGCTCTCCTCCATTTTTTCACACCAGAATCAGACTCGAGACATTCGTCATACCTTGGGATAATTATACGTGTATCCCTACGTGTATCCCTGCGTGTATCCTTGTCTCGTAGATGTTTGTCGCCAGGGATAATTATCGGTGTTTGACAGCCATCTGCAGCTCTTAATCACTACGATGTGCGTAATGCTGACCGGACAGGAATTTCTTTAGGTGTAAGAAAAGACTAGCGGAACCGTGCGAGAACTCCCGCGTGCTATACCCCATCCACTTCCTTATTTTTCCATTTCCATATTAAGCCTGGAATATATATTTTTCTTCGAAGCCTTCTTATCCTCCGTTACTTGTTCTTCTTGTGATTGATAACAATATAATACATTTACTTATTCTTTCTTAACTTTATCATCGAGCAAAGAGGTACACCCGTGTAATTCAATCGCATAGAATATCAAGTAATTAGTAATTTCACATACAGCTGCAGATTCTACAGCCTCTAAAAAGGTTAATATATAATATATAACATATAATAAAAAGTGTATATCATCTATAAACGTACAGGTTTCATCTTACCATTAAATATATAATGAAGATGTCTGTTTACAGTCAATATGACAAACGATATGCGGATGCGAGGACATCTGGAAGAACGCAACGCTCAGGAGTTCTTTGTCATTGATGATTTTCAACAGAAAACAGACATCGACAAGCTGAAGGTACATCTCGAAAACGTCTTCAATAGCACTGAGATCAGTGAGTACAACATACGCAGAAAGATGTCATTTACAGTGAATATGTGTATTCATTATTGAAGGTCGAGAAACTATTGAGAACGCTCGTTACATTCACTTTTCTTATTTTGCCTTGTGTATTTATTAACGAAGATATAATTTTCGTCAAATCTTACTTTCTTACCTGTTAGAACATATTTTCACGCAATACTGGTATTTACAATTACAATTCACGTCTAGAAAATACATTCATCGAGCGGTAGTTTCAACAGCCCAGTACAAGAAATCCACAGATAATACGTGTACGTATACAGTATACGTATAAAGAATTAAAATCGATACACAAATTTAAGTTCAAAATAATTTTTTTTGCATAACTGCTATTCACAATTAGAAAGTACCCTGATCGTCATAAAGAAAAATAATATTTATTTTAACAATGATATATAATGCATTAAGTTACATTTGTATTGTATAATTTTTAAAATTCTGTGTATGCCTGACCACAAGTAATGTACAGTACTTCAGATTCTGAGTTACAGTCCCCAATCTCAATTAGGTTTTAGTCCAGTTTCCCCGTTCCATTGAGCGAATGCTGAGATAAACCCTTGTTTCTCTTCTGGTCATAAATTTATCTTCACTGTACTCACGTTTTATTGAGCTCTTCCTTTGCTAGTAGTGGTAATATTAGAGCTATTTTGAGTAACTATTCTGTTAGCAAACCTAAAAATTAAATTTGTAGTTCATTTGGCGATGCCTACACGTTTCCTAAAACATGGGGACGAAAATATCTAGTTTTCAAATGGTGCTAAACTCTTTTGGAACGTTTATTCATAGTTCAACTATTTGCGATTAAAACGTGAGGAAAATATTCTTTAGTTCAAGATAAAGACTGCAAATTTGACTTCTCCTCCATACGTTACATACATTTTTTACTGATGTTTATCAAATTAAACCAAATTTGAAGTTTATAAATAACACCAACGATTTAATAAATATTTTTGTAGTGTAGAATATTTGTCCACATCAATGTTGTAGGAGGGGAAAAGTATGTACTATGTGAATGGCAATATTACATAATGCTTTAAAGCGTCTTAACTTTAACAACCTCATCTTTTTCAGGCAATACGACCAACTACTTACTGAATCAAAATAACCTTGCCATCCTGGAAGTAGGCAATAGCACCATAAACGAGATCTGGGGTGAACTTCACATGGGGCTCATACAAAGGATCTTCGACAGTGTGCCGTACGCGGCCATGTTCCGAGATCTCGACTGAACTGCAGGTGAGCTTTTGAAACCCTCTCTCGTGTGTACACGTGTTCTGCTAATGTGTACGTGTGTGTTAGCATGTGGACGAGTGTGTTAGCATGTGTACGTGAGTGTTAGCATGTGTATGTGAGTGTTAGCATGTGGACGTGTGTGTTAGCATGTGGACGTGTGTGTTAGCATGTGGACGTGTGTGTTAGCATGTGGACGTGTGTGTTAGCATGTGGACGTGTGTGTTAGCGTGTGGACGTGAGTGTTAGCATGTGGACGTGAGTGTTAGTATGTGGACGTGAGTGTTAGCATGTGGACGTGAGTGTTAGCATGTGGACGTGTGTGTTAGCATGTGGACGTGAGTGTTAGCATGTGGACGTGAGTGTTAGCATGTGGACGTGAGTGTTAGCATGTGGACGTGAGTGTTAGCATGTGGACGTGAGTGTTAGCTTGTGGACGTGAGTGTTAGCTTGTGGACGTGAGTGTTAGCTTGTGGACGTGAGTGTTAGCTTGTGGACGTGAGTGTTAGCTTGTGGACGTGAGTGTTAGCTTGTGGACGTGAGTGTTAGCTTGTGGACGTGAGTGTTAGCTTGTGGACGTGAGTGTTAGCTTGTGGACGTGAGTGTTAGCTTGTGGACGTGAGTGTTAGCTTGTGGACGTGAGTGTTAGCTTGTGGACGTGAGTGTTAGCTTGTGGACGTGAGTGTTAGCTTGTGGACGTGAGCGTTAGCTTGTGGACGTGAGTGTTAGCTTGTGGACGTGAGTGTTAGCTTGTGGACGTGAGTGTTAGCTTGTGGACGTGAGTGTTAGCTTGTGGACGTGAGTGTTAGCTTGTGGACGTGAGTGTTAGCTTGTGGACGTGAGTGTTAGCTTGTGGACGTGAGTGTTAGCTTGTGGACGTGAGTGTTAGCTTGTGGACGTGAGTGTTAGCTTGTGGACGTGAGTGTTAGCTTGTGGACGTGAGTGTTAGCATGTGCACAAGTGTGTTAGCATTCGTGTACGTGTGCTAACACACACGTACTTGTGTATGTGTGCATGCATGCGTGTGTGCGCTACATTATTTAATATAGTTTTTCTTTATAAACTGACGATTGAAAACAGATATTTCAACATTAAAAGATAATTATAATTACAATTTACTATTATATCAATCCCATCATCCTAGTCAGATTTTGCCCTTGTCAAATATTGTCTCTTCCCAAATTTGACATTGCCTTACAAACACAGAGTTTTTTAATTAGTAAATGTCAGTGCAGGAAGAGCTTCGCAACATCTTCAAACCCACCGACCAAAACTACTGTCCTGGAGGTGTTCCTCTTGCAAGCTCTGTGTTCCTTTAAATTCTGTAGTTGGAGGAAGATCTGCTATCACAGATAGCTTTCAGACTATCTTCCCATCATTCTCGTCAAATTCTGATCCTGTCAAATACTGTCTCTTCCCAAAAACTACTAAAATTTTGAAAAAAAATGTATAAGACCTTAATGAAATAACTAGTTTCGGAGAAAAAAATTAACGTGAAGGAAACATCTCTATCTTCAATTTTGTAGTTGGAGGAAGATCTGTTTTCATAAATAGCTCTCAGACAATCTTCCCACCATCCTCGTCAGATTTTTCCCTTGTCAAATACCGTCTCATCTCAAATTTGACACCTTACGGAGCTTTTAATTAGTAAAAGTCAGTGCAGAAAGAGCTTCGCAACATCTTCAAACCCACCGACAGAAACTACTTCTCTGCAGGTGATAATGAAGATAGGGGTGTAAAGAATTGTATCGAAAAAAGAGGAATATATTTGGATTAAAAATATAATTATGGAATATTAACATTTAACTTTTATTGCAGGTGACTCAAGACTTTGTTCGAATTGTGTATTGCACATATAAATTAAACAAAAAAGAACAATAATTATAATTAGAAATGTTCAAAATATGGAGATAATACGGGATTTTGACAGAAGAAAGTTGCTACAATTTATAAAAATATGTAAGTAAAAATTTGAAATGACAAGATGTATACGAATTTATAATTTATTTCTTACGTTCAAATTCTAGAGAAATGTTACATAATATTAAATAATGCCATTACAAGAGATATTTGCTTCCGATATCACTGTCTCTTGGTGCACAAGAGTAGGAGAGGGTATTTACTTAGTTTTCTTTTTTAACAGTGGAAGAAAAAAGCCAAGAAATTCACCTGAACAATTTATCTGAGCTTTTTCCTTGAGAAGAAATTGGCCAGCAGCAAACATCTCGCGTAAATTAAAAATATCGACGCTGCAAACACGGGTTCAAATGTGGTCTCTTTATGAGTAATGTCTTGTAAAGCTTTAACGTACAGTAATGTACTTTAAAGTGTAGTAGTGCTTTAATGTACAGTTGAAGGGATAGCTGGTCGAAGGTGGGATTCAACAGGAAGCTGTTTTCATTTTAAGCAACGAAACAACGAGGGTGCGAAAATGCTTGCTAGATATTTTGCAGCTAGATATTTGCAGCTAGATATTTTGCAGCTAGAAAATGCAGCTAGAAAATGCAGCTAGATATTTTAATATTGCACTAGTGAAGAGGGTCCAATAGCAACCGAAAGTGAGGATTGTTATTAAAATATTAAATCTTTATAGTTTTATACATTTATTGAATGTATTTATAATTGTAACAACAATGTAAACGTGAAATAAATTTAAACATTTAATAGTTTTAATTCTAATACAAAAGTTAACATATTTTTAAAATTTTAACATTCCAAACCATTATATATTTCAATGTTATTCTATAATAGATCATTTTTATTGTAGGATTCTTGTTCTAATTCTAATAATTTAGCAGTTGTCATATAGTTTCCATTTGTAAAGTTAGACAAACAGCTGTTTGATATATGAAATATTAAATAAAACAAAATGTGTTTTATTTTTCAAATGTTTACAATGTTTCGGAGATCTGATTGCGTCTCTGTCCATAGGAAAACGATGAAACAATACAAAGTTAAAATATTCAAATATTTTGAAACAATTTTAAACATAGCAGTTTTGATAATAAGATAGAGTAAAATTTAAGACAACACAATTCATGCCAGCTACAATTCACCAATTTATTGGAATCTTATGTTATTTTACACAACCTTTGCGTATTTTACGTGTTGTTGGTTATTTTGGTGATATATTTCGGAAACTTAATTATTGAATTATTGGTTCTTCAGGCCTGTAAATCCACGCCAAAACACATTTGCAATAGAAGTATATATTTAGTTGGATATTAAGTAGTCAAAGATATTGAGAAACTTTCTCAGATGCATGGTTGCGGAGAGTTTGCAGGCATAGCTGTTACTATATTATATTACTACATTATCAGATTTTCTGTGAGAACGTAAGAACGTACTGCTGGAAGGAAAAGCCTGACAACAGAAAAGGGAAGAGAAGAAGGGAAGTGCAAAGACGGAGAGGAAGGGAATTGAAGAGAACATTGGATTGTTTACTTTACATATTTTACTGTGTTAATAATGTCATCATTCGTATGTTTCCGTGTTATATCATATAAAATATCTAACATTACATTAAATAATACGCTAAGTTTACGACAAATAATGTAAGCTTTCCTTATTGGAGATTTTTAGCTTAAATGCTTTGTATTTTCTTAAATTTAAGTCAGTCTTATGACCAAAATTTGTTGAAATATTTATAATGTAATGATCCAGGATCATTCCAAGATTATTTAAAAACATTTTAATCAAAAAGACCTAGTGAAGTGGAACTATGTATGATGAATCGAGTATAGAATAAACAAGTGACGGCAGTGTAGCGTATAAACAGTACTTTTCTTTACAGAAACGCTTGAAGAAAAATATATTTAGGAATTAAAATTAGATAGCGCACAATTAAAGAAGAATTTTGAAGTTTGTTTTATCAAAATCGGACCACGGGTTACGTTGCTGTAGTAATTTTCATAAAAAGGCATATTCGACGATAAACTTCTAATGAACAATTGAGTGTTACCAGTTGTGACGTCATCAGAAGATCAAATCAGTGTTTTTTAAAGATTAAGGCTCAAATTGAGTTATATTATGTTGGAAACTACGAGGCTGTAGAGAAGAATTTCGTCAAATTAATGAACATAGTACTGCAATTTTTGGACACTGGGGAAAAATATAAATCAAGTTTTTCGAGTTCATAACAGAATTAAAGCAAAACAATAGAAGGAATACGTAACCAAATAGGGTAATGTGATGTTGTGAAATAAGATATTTCTGCGTAATAAGACGTAGAATGGCAAATTGAAGAATGGAATTAAGACATTGAGAATTTCTAATGAATTTGGAACATTGTAAAACCACTGAATATTGTAAAATGAGCGAAATGTGATTATACGTATCCCGAGCACGTAAACAAGTCAAGCGTGGGGGCGAAGAAGAATGGAATGCGAGTTTGTTTTGTTTGAACTGAGATTATAAAAGGACGGGGGTCAACAATGAGTCTCAAATTTGGTCTCGGTGTTGCCATCACGCAGAAGCTGTGTAATAGAATTTATTGTGAAATTTTTTAAAAGTTCTATTTTTAAAGTATTGTGAATACGTAGTGAGAAGAGTTTTGTTTTGGTGTTGACATCGCACGCAGTCGCTGTGTTCGCGGACAGAATATTTTAGAAAATTTGTTAAAAGTTTCGTCTTCAAGTTTTGCGGATGAACTTAGTGCCGCCATAACTGGTGTATGTTTGCATCATACGCAAACAGTATCGCAAGGCAGATATTCGCAGTATTAGTATATTTTAATTGCCACGAAGAACCGGACTGGAACTTTTCGTGTAGGAGTGCGCGATATGTTAATAATGATTTGGCGCGATTTTTGAAGGACGGTGACGAATTTAGACAGTACGGGGACGTCGCTGACGGTGTGAGACGGCACAAGCGAGCAACCCACGGGTGGAGGCTTATTTGCAGACGGGGACAGCAAGTTTGGTGCCATTGGACTACGCAGAAGGCAACAAACAGGAATGTCTCACGCGTTCTTGATTATTTATTTTTGAAGAAGATAGTTTTATTGTTCAAAGCCAAGATTGTGATTATTTTAAGGGTAAAAGAATGGTCATTCCAATCATTTAAAAGATTAAGAAAAGCATTGAAAGTAAGAAAGAAAATTCATTCTTTCAAAGATAAAAGTTTAAAGTAACTTCCAGTACATATTTGTTGTTTGTTTTTGTTTTGTGTTTTCAGTGCATATTTATTTGGTGTTGTTTGTGGTGATGTTATGTGGATGTGTAAATAGATGGAAGTCAACGGGGTACAATAATATTTTGGCAATTAAATGAAGGAAGGCATCTTTACCAGCCATGTTTTCTCTCACACATATGTGTTTTATTTGAGTAGCTAAGATCCCGGCGACACTACAACTGAGGCTAATGTTTGAGGTTTTTATCGTATGGAGCTGGTCACAACCTGCATTTTTATAAATTTATGTGACGTACTTTAGAAGGGGGGGTTAGTATATGTTAGAAGTGGGAGTGAAAATCCCAGTGTAGTTGCGTTGGCAACGTAACCTGTTGTTGTGTTGTAAGTTTGATAAATAAGTAAGAAAGATAAATATCTAGCCATAGATAAGAGAGAGGAACCCGCATAAATCGTTACAATAATAGTTTAAAAAATTAGTTGTACCTGAGGATGGAGATGCACCAAAATCTGCAAACATTTTAACAAATTGAAGTATAAAACACATTTTGTTTTATTAATTTTTTAAATATTTTAATGTATCAAACAATTGCTGATTGCCTAAAATTTAAAAGTGGAAACTCTATTATGAAATATATTTCAGAAAATAATAAGTAAAAAGAAAAATTAATTGTTACAATACCTTAATTGGGAAACAAAAACTATACCCCTAAACGTTGTAAACAAAAAAACTATTCTGACAATCAACTCCAAATTGAGTTTGTAAGTTGATCGTTAAATTTAACCAATTTAAACATTAAAATTGATCTTAATTCTCTACTGTCAGTGAAATAATAATTATAAACTATTCAATAAGAGACAATATGTATTATATATACATAGGGTATGGCAGTTCTATTCATTTACTTACATTGAATAACGTAGCGCATTAAGCAATATTCCTTAGAAGAATTTTCAAAACAACTTTTTTTATGAATTCTGTTTATTTGCAATTTATTTCTACAGAACTGTTAGGCAAATGGTGTAATAATAATAATAATAATAATAATAATAATAATAATAATAATAATAATAATATATGAATGGAAATATTACTCAACAGTAGCATCTCTATTTAAACAAATCGGCACATTATAAATTGTCTAGCGGTTTATGGCGCTGTAGTCATCTTGTTTCTTCACTATTGTCTAATAGATCAATAGCGAGATGATTTGGATGATTTTTCCAGTCTTGTGTGGTATTTCTGACTTCTTCTTTGTTCTTGATTTGAAGGTCGTTGTGGAGTACTTCATTGCTGACATACCAGTGTCCGTTTGTTACTAATTGAAGATATTTTGACTATAATCACTGAAGAATTTCGATGTTGGAGACGCTAGCTCAGCCCCAAAGTTGAATACCGTAGGTCCATATGGGTTGTAGAATACTTTTATATACAAACATTTTGTTTGACAACGATAGTAGGGAGTGTTTACCGATTAGCCATTGGTAGTTTTTAGTTTTTAATTCTAGTTCTTTTCTTTTTTATATGGACCTTCCACGTTAATCTAAGTGAGCATCTACGAATTTAACTTCATTATTTTGAGGGATCTGTGTATTGTTTATTGTTATTGCTAGACACTCGCCTTTTCGTAGAGCGAAGGCACATGTTTGGATTTTAGTTCCTTGCTTTTAATGTGCCAATGAGAAAGCCACTTGTATATTGTTTTCAAGTGGTTTTCTAGTGCTCCTGATGCTGCTTTGCGATCTTCGCTTGATGCTAGTACTGCCGTATCATCGACGAAGGTGGCTGTTACAACATTGTTTGTTGTTAGTATATCATTAGTGAATATGAGATACTATATAAGTCCCAACACACCTCCTTTAGGAACTCCGGCTTCTATTGCTCGAAATGAGGACAGGGCTGTTTTATATTTTACTTGGAAGAATCTATTGATAAGGGTGAAGCAATGGGACGAAAATATTTTCTTGATTTTATACAACAGCCCTTGATGCCATATTTTGTCAAAGGCTTGTGTCACATTTAGAAATACCGCTGAGCAGTATCTTCTATTTTCAATGTCTTCGTTGATTACGTTTACTATTCTGTGAACTTGTTCAATTGTTGAACGTTGTTGTCGGAATCCAAATTGATGTTCTGGAAGCAGGTCGTTTTCTTTTAAGATTGGTAGTATTCGTTTCAGGATGAGTTTCTCAAGCACTTTCGAGAGAACTAGTAACATGCTGATGGGTCGGTAGGAAGTGAGAATGATGTGTATCTTTCTCAGGTTTTGGAAAGACAACAATTTGCGCTATTTTCCAGTGTGAAGCGAAGTAGGACATTCTTAGTATTGCATTATTTTGCGCATACATTAGCCTTATTAGTAGGGCCCGGATAATTATGTACTAAAAAATAAGAAAATATGTACATATATATGTACTATAATATTAAAAAATATGTACTAAAAAGTCAGAAATATGTAACAAATTAATTATCATTATATCAATTCCGTTTTATTAAAATATTTTTATCTAATGTATTTTTCTGTAGACAATACAAATAAAAAATAAATATAATATTGGTAACAATTTTGTTACTTACAGTGATCTCCGTAACAATAACAAACAAATATTTGTTTCAAATTCTCAGAAACTCCTGTTCTCTCGTAAGAGGGCCTTGTACTGACTAAATGTGCGTTCCCTATCGCACGAAGTCACTGGTGCATATTTAAACTTGCACATAGCTTCTGGCATGTAGTCAATATCCAGTGTGACAGAATTGTCTCCACATAGCACAGCACTAATATCACAAATTGTTTCATATCGTGGGTTTTTCTCCAAAACCGAAGTCATCTTTTTCTTTACTAGGTCTCCAGTTAATCCTCGAACAGTTTTTAAAGAATCGACTGCCGATTGGACAATTTGAAGGCTGTCGGAAAGCTCCATGGAAGACGTCTCCAAAGATTTAATTGTAGTGCTTAGAAATGAAAAATTTGACTTAATGTAGGCAATATCATCTTTCATCTTTTCATTAGCAAACAATTGATTTGATATATCAATGGATGCAGCAGCTTCAGAATCAAATTGATCAATAACTTGCTTCACAAAATCAAAGTTTTGCGCGTAGTAATTCACAGCATCAATTCAGGTGCCCCATCTCGTTGAAATAGGTTGAGGAGGCAGAGGCACTCCCGGAAGAAACTCTTTAAATTTATCCACTCTTCTGTGAGCCTTCAGGAACACTTTTTTTGTATTGGATATCAGTGCATCAAACAGATCTAATCAGTTCTGCAACGCGATGAAATGCATGCACAAGAAAGGTTAGATGTAATATTTTGGGATACAACACTTGTAGAGGTTCTGCTGCCTTGCACATGTACGGCACTGCATCAGTTACCAGAAGGAAGACATTACTATGCTTAACTCTATCAGGCCACAGACGTCCCATTGCATCGTTAAACAGTTTTGCAATCGTTTTATGATTGCATTTGGGTAACACTTCAAGTTAATAGAATGGACTTACACTTGTCACCGTTCATTAATCCTATTACAACGTTCCCAATATGACTTCCTTGTTCATCCGTTGTTTCGTCAATTGATAACCAGATGGGGCCATCACCAATTTCCAAGCGAATGGAATTTATTGTTTCCACATATAAATCAGGGACATAGTTCTTTCTTATTGTAGATTCGTTTGGAATTGTTTCACGTGCGTATTTTTCTAGTAATTCACGTAGAACTGGATTGCTTTTCAAAAAGGTATATCTGCACAAACCATAGCACGACCAAATCAATTGAAAACTGAGGTTTCTGAGGCCCTGGACTATGGCGAGCATGAGATTCTGTCAATAACAACTGTTTTTGAGTTTGAATATTTATTTTCGAAATTCGTGTTTGATGTCGCGATGTGGCTATATGTTGCAATACTTGAAAGCGCTGAGCACATGCCACACTTTTTTCACATACCTGGCAAAAAAGTACTTTTCCATCTCTAGAAAGATGTTCAAATTCTTCTGTGAAGTGCTTCAGTCTTACACTCAGAGGGGTTTTGTCCTTCGGCATTTTTTCGGGATTACAGAATAAAAACAATGCTGATTCAGATTTAGCCAATTGACTCTTAGATCGTACAAATTCCACTTTCTTTAAAGATGATCTTACCCGAAGCGCTATTGCAGGACTGCTCTGAAAAGATTTTGCCTGTGCCAAATTCTCATACTCGGGGTTTACCCCCCGCTCTACAACGTTTAATCCAATCGCCGTGAATTATTTTCTGTCCTTTTCTTGTCGAAAACTACAGTGCCACATCGTGATTTTACATAAGATTTTCTCCCTAAAGAGATAATTTACAAAGAATGGCGAAGGTTCGGGTATGACAAACAGGGCAAGAAAAATGACAACAGCGCATCCTGAGCTGCATTCGCGCGTATAGTTGCTGGCGAAGGGTATCAAGGTCAAGGGAGAGCTCTGAAAGATGTGAGGTGGGCGCGTGATATCGCCTGCTGGACGTATCATTTTCACACCCCAACTTCCTTAGTGAGCTGTAATCTGTTTTCTGGAATACTCGTGCTGAGAACTAACACAGGAAGCTTTCGATTTCACCGACGCCTTGCCCTTTTGCTTTGCAATACCATCCGTATTTCGACAGACATTTTATCGCTATGCAATGGCGCCGTTTAGAGGAGGCTACAGAAAAATGTCACACAACGCAGAATTGTTCGTCTGGGAGAAATCTATAAGATCAATGAAAAATTATACAAAAAATTGCAGGAAAATGGAAATATTCAGAAATATGTAAAAATATGTAGTTTTGAGTAAAATATGTAAATATATGTACTCTCGGGTAAAATATGTAAATATATGTGCTAAAAAGTCAACGTTTATTGGCACTAACCGATACGAAACGTGAATATATCGTTGATTTGACTTGCTAGAGTTAAATTAATAAAATATGTAATTACATAATTATCCGGGCCCTACTTATTAGCATTATCTTACGCATACGTATTTTACACATGCATTAGTCTTATTTTACGCGTACAACAGTGTTTCGGTGCTTATCTCTTATCGTACCCCTCGCAAAGGAATCAAATTACTTCCCAGAGATTAAGGAGGACAACAACGCAAAATCCACGAACGGAATGGTGCCTGAAGTCATGATCTTTTGAACCTTGGTTGACTCTTGGCTAGGTTGTCCAAGATTGTGATGATGCTACCTTTCTTGTTCACAATTTCCTTCGGTATGGTCAACATTGTGATCTTGAGGAAATTTTAAACCTCCATCTTCACGAAAATAAACTTTGCGGAAACAAACGGAATTAAAAGAGGACGTTGTTAAGATATTAAACAAAATATCACTCATGCATATTAAAACTACAAAATGTTTGTCGATGATTTAAAAGACAGAAAAAATTCTTGAAATAACAGTATTTATACAATATTAAAAGAAATACATATTCTTCACAACGTTTCGGAAACTGGTTTCCATCATCAGCTGACATCTGTCACCCGTCAGCTGACACTGTCCAACATATTGATATAATTGAAATTATAGATAGAAACCAAAAATATTAATTAAAACTACAAAAGAATTATGCGTTCGTTGTGCTCCATCAATGTTCGCTTCCTTCCTTCCTTTCTTTCTTCCATTCTTCCTTCCTTCCATGTGGCTGCGACGGATGTCGATTCGTAAATGGGGGAGAGATTCATGGATGATAATAATAATACTTGGTTTTTATTTATAGTTTTTTCAAATTTTTAATTATTTATTATTTGATTTTGTAAATAGATCAGTTCATTGAACTATACATATGTAATAATGGCTTAATTAATAAAACTTAACCTAAGGTAGTACAGAGGTTGAGGAAACCTCGTCTGCAGGTGGTTTAGTCCAGATCGGGGAACATGATTCGGTAAGGCACGTTGTCGAATATCCTCTGGATCAGTCCCTCGTGCAACTTCCCCCAGAGTGCGTTGACGAGCTCTCCCCCTTCGCCATCCAAGAGGGCGCGATGGTTCTGGTTGAGGAGACGGTTAGTGGCGTTCGCTGCAAGAGAAGGCAATGGAGGTTGAATTTCGAGCAATATTTTTATACTAGGGTTTTTATTTCTTCGTGCGTGAGGGCCTGACTTCACGATGGAATATCTCACGGCATTTCGCGTCTTTCTTAGTCGTGCCGCTAGATGTCACATGATCGCAAGCACTGTTTGATACGGTCATGATAATGCGACATCTAGCGGAAATACCGAGAACGACGTGAAATGCCGCGAGATATTTCATCGTGAATACAGGCCATCACTCGCCAAGTAATAGAAACCCCAAGTATACTTTTGTATATTTTTTAATGTTTGTGTCAGAAAGGAAGTGTATTGGTGGCACGGTGAAAATTAAACAAACATGAGAACGATCCAAGGTTTCCCGGAAGGAAAGAAAGAGCCTGACTCGGGACATTCTGGCATCAGAGGAAGCATTTGCGGTGGCGGGGTTGACGGCGGGACACACTGGTAGAATAATGAAATACACTTTTTGGCATGCCAGCCAAAAGTTTCAAGAATAAAATCAAGATATTCTAAAGACCTACTACATCCTTTTTAAATAGCTTTGAAACAGGTTCAAACATTCCTAAATTCAAATGAATTTGTAATTCAACTATTGTATGTATTTTTCTGAAGGAATCTTAGTAATTTGTTTCAAATATTGTACATACACGACGAAATGTAGTTCAAAAATTATGTAACCTAAAAACCCTTGAAAAACGTATCTATGTCGAACAAGGATAATGAAATTATCTTTTAAAAAAATCCTACAGTTCGGACGTGGCCAACACTCAGTCCTGCGAAATCTATAAGAGGATGACTTTTGGTCTAAAAAAGTTGAAAACTTGCGATATCGTTAACCGTTTAGAAGTTTTTGGGAAGGGTGTTTATAGTAGGTAAGGGATCTTGTAACATAGGAATTATGAATTCCAGTATTTTTTTAGCCCTTCTTTCCGATAACACATCTCCTGTATTACTGAATTTGTCTTGGTCTTTTGTTTCAATTTATTAAGTCATACTTACCTAGCCTAGTATTGTTGAAAAGATTGTACAAATATATAGACATTGAGCTGAGGTGGGTTTTCTGACTGAAATCATCGATAACAAAGAACTTTTCACCTTTCCGTTCTTGTAGATGGCCTTGCATTAACATGTCGTTGGTCATATTATCTGTGAACAAATGTCACATATATAGACTGTATTTTTCTTGCAATAACCTGATGTACACATCTAAGCTTTTACAAGGGTAAATTCATCGTTAAATACAATTTAGTTCCAATTGAAATGGTTGATTAGAAGAGTCCGATACGATTTAACAGTAAAAACCTGGGACGTCAACGATGAACCCCAGCTTTTTACCAATATGTAACGCGTTTTATTTCTACAGACTTTTATAATTGAAAGCGATAGTTTCTTCTTCCAATGCGCACAGAAAGTTTGCAAAACAATTCGAAATCGTTGTCATATCTGGCTTCCTGGATACTCTAGCCTTCTCTTACAGCGATTTCTGCCAAATACACATCGTCGGAATCTATGTTTGTGTCTGTCGATGTAGAACAGTTATGCTTTCAGAACAACGCGTTGAATATTGAACTATTCGTCAAAAATTACCGAGAATGTGACACAGCGGAAAAGGCCGCGAGAGGAGAAAATGTTCAAAATAAATGCCATGGCCAAAATTCAATAACTAAAAACACAAACTTTCTGATAATTGTCATATATTGCTAAATACAGTCATCATTCGTTCTTAAATGTATTATTTAATAGTGCAAATTCTGAAAATAATCCTTAAATTCTAATGCAATTCACTTTTATGCTGTGGTGTTCACGGTAGATCTCCCTCCCTCATTTGTATTCTCCGGGTAATGAAATGGGGTAATTGTCAACGGTCGCATGCCAATAACATTTTGGAATTTTCAATAAACCCTCAGATCTACAACCAACGACAGGTGTAGCTAATTAATTAAATATTATTTCCGTTGTGTTGAATACTAAGCCGTATAAATTAAAAGGTTGGGAAACGTGTGTAGCGTCACTCTATTGCATACTTATTTTAAAAATAAAGCTTTCCCGTTATTCAGACAATTTTACTTACTGCCTGTTACTTACTGCCTTACAGCCTCGAAATCTCCAGAACCTTCCAATGGAATGCCAATGATACTTCCAGTGACCTGATACCGACCTCGTATGTGGTATTTAGGGATTCTGATGACTATGTTGAATCGTCCACGTTTCGGATTTATCCTGCAAAAAACATTGTATCATTTCTGATCCAAAAATTATTAATTTTTATGTAAGAAAACGCCAAGTTTACATACAAACATTTTTTCTTTTACTTCCTTTTATATGTGCGTGTATACGAACTAGTACACGTAATATAAAGTTATGTAATGGTACGGCAAAATAATGTCATTTTTCGACAGAAAAACTCGTATTGTGGAGCCCTGATAGAGAAAAAATGGATAAATCCGGTTCTAATATTGTATAGTAAATTACTCCCTCTTTCACGGCTAGTGAACCGTTGATACCGCAAAAGTGTTTTTTAACGTCCGTGTTTTTTAACTGGTTTAGTTTCCTTATAATCTTATAAAAAATAAAGGATCCAACGTAAAAATTACAGCTAGCTGAACATTTTTTCCTTAGAGTATGTCATTTTAGGACAGTTTCTTGTATAACAAAAACGAACCGCAGGTGACCGCATTCGCACCAACCGAAGTGTTTAAAATCGTCTTTTATGTCTTCTTCGGTTGTTGAAGAGATGGTAATTCGTGTGAAGATTCGTGTGTTGTTATTCTATTGTCTAAATTGGCTCCACTAACCCCCACATAAATTATGTTTCATAGAATTGGAACAAAATTATTGAGATACTAAGAGAGTTCGAAATCCATAAATCGGGCTATACGAATGCATTATTGTTTAACCTGCTTTGGATATTATAATCGTGTGAAAAATATGAATTATTAGTATAACTGTTGGTGATGTAGATACCTTTTTTCAATAAATAATGAAAGACGGATGTTTACTGGTATCAAAATATTTATTTTAAGGCTAACGATCTTTTCGATAGCTTGGCTAGCATCCTCAGAGCTATCGAAAAGATCTTTATCATTAAAATAAATATTTTGATACCAGACAACATTCGTCTTTCATTCTTTAATCTGAATTATACCTCAATACGGTTCTACATTCAATTGGCAACCCACTTTGATGAACGTGAAGGGATGGTTTTCCCTTACTCTGAACGTAACACAACAGCGTTCTTCCAGCCGTCGTGAACCGTATCTGTGTAATTTACTGCCAGTGTTGGTGCAATGCTGTTGTTCCTTCCAAGTTTCATTGCTGGAACGTTCAGAGGGTCCATAGGTACGGCATTTAGCCTGCGTGAACCTGAAATATAGAATATTCATCATTAGCATAAGATGATATAATGAAAGGATTATAATTTGCAAGGGAAATTAAGCGGTCACTTAAAAATAGAACATCTTAATTTATGAAAAAACAAAAAAAAGTAGAAGCAAAACAACAGTTGACTTGGATTAAAATGTTGCCGATCATGCCATTTGTTCTTGAAACGCAATCGCCAAAATATACAAATTATACACTACACATAATTCGTTCAATAATACGTTAATGCCTTAACAAAAACTTAATTATGCCCTCCATAGCACAATTTTGGAGAAAGGTCTGATTGTTTTGAAATTCGATTCGTTTTCGCTGCAATTAAGTTTTATTGCTACGTATATACTTGTAGAAATCTCACAGCATACCACCAAATCATTTAGACCAGACCTGCACAACGCCTGCTCCCGCGGGCATTCTGCACTTGCGAGCCGCTCGCCTGCCCGTGGCAGCGCCGAAAGTGCAAGTAGTGGGGAGTAGGAAGCTTTGCGGGAAGGGGAGAAGTCTGACGTAGCACGACGCGGCGCGTAGATTGAATGCCTGGGCGTCTAATACAATGAGCCATGCTTCAAAATTATATGGCCATTTGTTTAAATGGATTATATCTTGTATTTCAAGTTACCAGGGTCATAATTCACCGTTTACGTTCTGTGCACTGCTGTATATCCACCTTTGTATCCACCACTGTATGTATTTTCATTTTCTAATTTTTTTAAAGAAAATAACATGCTCATTGTGACTCTTAAGCATTATTTTAAAGCATAGCTTTAAAATATATGCTTATATAAGAGAAAAATATTATTTAATTCTAACACAAAATTGCAATTTAATAATTGATTGTTCACCAGGAATGGTATAATCTCCAAATCATAGAAAAATGAACAAAATCATGAGAGCAATCTCTCACATCAAGATTGACATAAAAATAGAATATGTGGCAATTCCAAGAAGGGTAATGTTTAATAGCACATTTGTGACCATTTTCCCCCATTATGAAACTGAATAAAAGAGATCAACGAGCAAACTTCTGTTACGATGTGTTACGGACAATCATAATATAATCATGGGTATTGGTTAAATAGAATGCATAGGGCTTTATATTTTTATATGATGTAGTAAACGACTCTACACTCTTGTCAGAAATTAGAACAGAAAGTAATCATGATTTTTTTAAGAACCATATGTTTTTGCTTTGAGAGAACCGTCTTATTCAATTAAACATAGTTAACAAAAAATAGTTTATTGCTGTCATCATCAAACAAAAACAATTCAGTATCACAATTTTGTGTTCAGCACAACACTAAATTTGTGATTACATCGTAGCAAAGCGAATTACATTATAAGCCCTACCAGCAATTATAATACTTGGTGTCGAAATTTAATATGTATAATTCGTTGTAGTTTCATATTTCGCCCTGTCATATATCGAGAACAAACATTTGCAATATAATACAAAAGACTATATTACTTGAACTGTATACGACCGTCATGTTCTTGCCGATTGCTCTTTAAATTTACGCGCTATCTTTCGAATTGCGCATTCTGATTGGTGGACCCCACTCCTAGATTGGGCTCATCCCCACCCTTCATCGATTTTCTCATTTGCACCCGAGTTGCTCGCACGCAGCTCCTGAGGTCAGTGACAGTGCAAAATGTTGTGCAGGTCTGATTTAGACCTTTTTTGCTCTACGCCGCGCCGTATTTACAGTATCTGGTACGTAGTCTGAATCTTTTGAAGTTGTCTTCCGGATCCGGTGGCAACTCATGCTGTCGGATATATTACTGATTAATCGAGACTTCTTCTATTCGTTCAAGTGAACTCAGCTTTCAAACGTTTGATTTTGTGTGTTCTTTATCAGAAAATTTCTGTCTTTAGATATCCCAAAATCGTCTGATCCGCCAATAGCGTTGGCAGACTAATTCCGCAATCGCGGAAACCTTACATTACATACTCACAATGGCTGACATTAAAAATTCTGAGCGATGAAATCGAATAGGCTACCAAGTACAGGTACTCAGGAATTCTGTGGAGAACATTTGTTGCATCTCGTAAATATTATTTGAAGCAAGTACTATTAAAATTATATTAAAATCGATGAAATCAGCCAAAAGTGCATTGAAAATTACGAGGAAAAGTAGAAAATGACTTATTAGTCGAAATCGAAATACAAAAAATACAAAAAAATACAAATACGAAAAATACAAAAAATGACGTGTAAAAATGCGTTATTTCCTTTTGTTATAACATAAAATGAATTTCTGTAATAAACGGCAATTTTCTAAAGTGAAAAAAATGACATTTCATTAAATTCCGCCTCCAACTGATCAGCAATGTGACACCAACGAGTTCAATGGACACGTGAATACAAAAAAAAATTAAGATAATACATTTTTGTATTTCGATATTATTTTCTTCTGAGACTTGGATCTAAATATGTCATAAACGTAACAGTTGTGGCGAGATTATTTTCCACAGTCACAATTTAAGCTGACGATTTGAAATTTACGCAGTGGATATATTTTCACAGGTCATTCGGGGCCCCTGACTTTAGGGGTCCCGGTGCGTTGCATTGGTCATATCAGCCTGGCTGCGCACCCGGTTGTTCATTTCCATGCTTAGGCATGAGAAACTACTTTCTAACGCTCACTACTTTCTAATGTGCCTTCCGTTTCTTTCCTTTGAGGCAATTTACACGAGACAAGCGACTAGTAGCTCGTAGTAAAGAGCGACAGCAATAATTCGAGTTTCCATGTATAAAGTGTTTTTGTGTTTTGTGTGTCATTGTATGTACAATAATATAAATAAAAATTATTGCATTATTCAACAATTATTATTCAAGTGATCCATGTGTGTCATAGAAGGCACAAATAATAATGTAACAATTATAGTTCAATTGTTTTATATTTGTTCATGCCAACCATTGTAAGCATCAGTAAAAGGACTACCAAAAAATCAATGTGTGTGGAATTAGATCGGCTTGAAATAACTTTTTTAATAAGAAGTCAAAATGAAGAAAAGGAAAAGAAGAAAAGAAAAATGAAAAGAAAAAGTAAAAGAAAAAAAAGAAAAAAAGAAAAAGAAAACAAAAAAAAGAAAAAAAAATGTGCATCCGTAGATTTTTGTTCAGTGTAATGCTTCCTGTTGAGACAGAAATTGTGTGTGATGCAATACAGTAGGTGTACTTTTAAGCGATGATATCAATAACCATTAATTTTAGCCTATAGCCAAATCTTACCTTTTACAAGATGTTTCAGCATTTGATTTGCGGAGTCGGTGAAACACGCGTTGATATCTCGGTCCTTGGCACTGCACATTTTCACATCCAAAGCTGCCAGAAAGTACCTTCCATTGTTGTTAATATTCAGGGAAAGAACAACGTAAAACACCTACTTCTTTTGAAGTATCTTACAATTTAATATCAGAGTTTACCATTTAGAAAACTAGGGATGTTAAGAAATTTCGGGGGTGACCGGAGAAAACATGAGGCCTGAAGCAATTGATTAACGAAGGTCCTTTTTTTTCAAACAAAATCACTCGCCCTTTAGTACATATAACCGGAATTCACCTCTTTAAACAACAAAAATAATTTATAGCGTTTAATTTAATTTAAGAAGTAAACACATATTTTATATTATGAATTGAACAAATGTTCGGGGCCCCATTAAGTAGGGACCTGAGGCAATTTGTCCCAACTGACCCCCATCTGGGCGTCTCTGAGAAATTTCACAGATTTATTATATTATTTGCACCGAAACTTCATTACATCTATTTAAATTAATGACTCCTTAGGTGAATAAAGTTACCTGAGAGTATTTAAAAATAATTTAACTTTGGCAATTTTCGAACATTAAAGTCTTGAAAATGAGAACTTTAATATTTATTCTTGAAAAAATAAGAATATATTAGAGAGGAATTTGAGGAATCTTGAACTTAAGAACAAACCTCGTATCAATTACTCAAAATAAAAATAATTTCCAAATTCCCTTGGCCTCACGTTCAGTAAGATACAACCATGACTTCCATTTTGTAAATATTCATGCGTATGGTATGTAATTTAGTCTTACCATTCCATTGGCGGAAATACTCACGTTTTGGAAGAGAAGGCAAATATTTTTTCAGGTAATTAGGACCCTAACTCCTCAAAATATCAAGACATAGTTTTTGCACACACTTGCATAACTTCCTGTTTGCCAATTATGTAGGTTTGTTTTTAAAAAAGCTAATTGATTAATGAGATATACACTTTTTTATCAAGTGCCTGTTCAGTTAAAGACATTTCTGCGAACCGGTCTGCAGAACGAAAATATTGAAATATCACTATTAATCAAGATATAAATAATATCACTAATAGTCACTATTTAATGGTCATGTGAAATCATGGAAATAATTGTGGAAGAAAATGTTAATTTTTTCCTTAATATATTCATATCAATTTCATAGAAACTTGACCTTCAGAACAATTCGAAGCGTTGCAATCGATTAACAAACCGCCAAAATTGAGAGCAATGAACTTATCTCGATGAGCTTCTCGATCAGGTTTGTTCTCCAGTTCCCCTAATTCATTCAGAAAATGCTGAGATTATCTGTCATCCTTTTGAACGTAAATAAGCTTCACTATCTAGGCATCTTTCTGTTGGTTACTAGCGGGAAATATTATTTCGTAAACAGTGCCGCCAAATAATCGTGCTCCATGTTCTTGTGTCAATGAATAGATTCCTTCACGTAGAATACAATACGCATTTTGGAACTCTGTTGGAAATAATTTCATTCGTGGAATAGTCCTATTAAATACTGCTTGTGCTTTCGATATTCTCAGATAAATCCCCGTCTCGCCTCGCGAGTTGGGTAATACTCGTACCTATGATAATATACTCCTGATGTATTTACCAAGTTTCAGATCTGAAGCTTCTAATCTGACCGAGTGGCTCATGACACTTCCATATATTCCGACATCCATTCATCCATCCATCCATATAATTATACAAGTCGATTTCAGATAAAAAATTGCATATCTGCCCTCTCCGTCAACACGGATTTTTTGAACGATAACCGAGATCATTTTGTTGAGGTGATTCCAGTACTTTTGGCCCTATACTACAGTAAGGGAGGAAATTTAATAACATAGCTTCCTATAATTAAACAACACACCCAATATAAGTATGTTTTACAGCAGATACTCCCAAGTGCCTGTGAACTTACGACGGGTCGCCATTTCAATTGACTATTCCACTCGTGAAATTAAAGCCAATAGTGACATTTAAAATGCCCCTATTAGAGCGGCGTATCTCAAAAAGTTTACCGCCTTTTCTATCCGATTTTTCTTACGCCTCTCCCTACTGGCCAGTAATAAGCCGCGACTCATCAAACTTAGGAGGCGGTACGTATCAATCGCTGTGCTGATGTGCAATAAACCGCATATGTACGATAATATAACCTCTCTGATGTTAACATGCTTTCAGATATTTACAATATTTGGCGCATTTTGGAACTCTGATAAACGTAATCTCATTCGTGGAATAGTCCTATTAAATACCACTCGTGATTTGGAAATTCTCATATAAATCCACTTCTTGATTCGCGAGTCGAGGATTTATCGATAATTTCCAAAGCACTCGTAGCATTACCTATGACTATTCCACTTCTAAAATTAAAACCAATAGTGTTCAACTGTACATAGAAAATACCCCAATCGGGGCGGTGTATCCCAAAAAGTTTATCGCCTTTTCTATCCGATTTTTCTTACCGCTTCTCCCTACTGACCAATCATACACTGTGACTCTTGGGAGGAAGTATACATCGACTGCTATGTCGATGTCCAATAATGTACTATAACATAAGCTCTTTGATTTTAACATAGGTTTCAGTTACTTTCAATATTTGGCGCATTTTGGAATTCCGTTGAACAAAATGTCATTCGTGGTTAATTAATTACCTGGTCCACTCGTGCTTAATTAATTATCCCGTGCGTAATTAAATACCACTCGTGCTTCGGAAATTCTCAGATAAATCCCCTCCTCGCTCCGCGACTCGGGGATTTATCGACAATTTTCAAAGCACTCGTGGTATTACCTATGATAATTATTTCACTGAACATCAAATATTTGTCATTATATTGAGTAATAAGTTGAATCTACGTCATAAAACTCTAATGTTTTCTTTCTGTACATATGATAAACCAAACTGAATACTTAAATGACATATGCATTCACTACTTACGAAAATATATTTTCTCTCTAGCGGTGCTTATTACACTGAAGGTCGCAGGCAATATTAGAATCATCACACGGCACGGAATGCTTCTGTGCGTAAGGATCATTTTCACACTCACAAGGAATATGCTTACACTCTTCTTATATACTACGTGAATAATTTGAGAATCTTATGAATATTCTCAATATACCTACCAGTTTACGCCAGTTTTCTATGGGAGGACGACGACTTAATGGTTGTGGCCTTGTGTTGAAATTACATCGAGGAAACCTTTTCCTCGTTTTTGCTGTACGTATATTTATTTTGTACTTTTCCTTCCTATACTGTAATATTTTAAACACCTCAACAATAGGATCTCAAATTATCGGTTGTAAAATGTGAGTTTAAGGTGTCTTTGAGATGTTTCAAATAGAACCAGAAGTAAGAGTGGACTTGTCCAATGATGAATAATGAATAATAAAGAATAAGAAAAGAATAAATTTTATAATCTACAGATTCATGTAAGTATGGAATTTCTTTTACTACGTGCTTGCCTTCAATTTATTTAGTGTAGTGTAATTAAACATTAATGCAAGTTAGTAGAAATTCAAAGCTTTGATATTTTGTAATTTTATTATTTCATTTTATAGCTTATGACATTATATTATATTTAAAGGCCTGACGATGGAGACAAGTATAGTCTCCAAAACTTTGCCAAGAGAATAAATATATGTTTAATTTGAATAATCATTACGGCTGTCTAAAAATCATTTGGAACTTTCATAAACGCAACAATTTGTCTTTGAAATGTCTCTCTGCCCACAGGATTAAGGTCAATTAGCTCAGTTTCAAAGATGGTTAAGATAGGTGCAAGTGCAAAGGAGATATTCGCAATTTTTTACCTGAAAATCGGGATGTCTGTGTGAATGTACGGATTGATGGTTGTGTCACGCAAATCTCTGTCCGGTTTAAAGGCTTTTGAGCTGAAATTTGGTAAATACGTCAAGATTGAGGTCTAATTATGCCTTCCCGGAGATGTAACATACCTCACCGCGCATTCTGAGGAGTAGTTGATAAAAAAAACTCCTGCGAAATTCATAGCAAACGGAAGTACTAGGCCTAGGCGTTATGCTGTACAAATAGTGATATTGTCAGCCCTGTTTCTCTTGAGGCACGAGCTAAAACCACATTAACTTAAAGGTTTGCATCACACACAACCATCAACTGTTTGAGGATAATTTACTTTCAGTGTTAACAATATGCACTAATATTCGACGCAGAAAGAAAGAAAAGTACGGGCGACGAAGTGAACCTAACCTGTTTTAGGTATTGCAAGTTATGAAAAATAAAATCATGCGAAAGAATAAGTGTATTAGTAAACATTATTTTCCTAAAGCAACTATTCAGTACTTCCCTTTCAATTATTTACAAATATTTTTAAATGTTTCTTTTACCTGTACAAGCAGCTATTGTTACTATATAGATGCAATAAATGGTTGAGTGTTTGACTAGCGATTGGCACGAACATATCACCTGAAGGTTAAGTGAAGTGACGGATGTTCTGCACGTTTCTATAGCAACAACCGATTGTGCTTAACCGGCTCTGATGGCGCAGCGTCAATCCAAGCCTTTCGACCGTCTCTGTCGGGATGGACCTGGGGTTCGACTCCCGACGGTGGTAGATTTTCGACACTAGTTAGGTCGAACTAGGCCACTGTCGGGAGGAGAATTTTTGCGGCGAGCTGTTCTGATCGATAGTTTTCCGTGGGATCTCCAATCAATTCCAGGCGAATGTCGAAGAGTATTTTAACAAACGAACCACGAACTACACACGCATACACACACACACATACACAAATCGCACGCAGTTCTCTATCGGTCAAGTCGAGAGGCCTGTTCGGAGCTTATCCCTGCTGGGAGGCGGTACCCCGCTGGGAGAGATAATCTGAAAAGGAAAACAGGCCGCAAGCTGACGTGAAAGACCGTGCCGAATCTCACGTTCCAAAGTGGGAATACCGTTACCTCCCAGTATTCAACTTGCACTGCACTTACGGGATCAGTGGCCGTACAAGTTGAACCGCTATTAAACGCCAGTGAAACGTTCGGCCTCCCCAAGGGATGCGCCCGTAATCATTAATCTATCTAAGATCGGAGTAAAGCGCAGTGAAGCCGTACGCCGTTCAGCCTGCCCAAGGGACGCGCCGGTAACCACTAACCTATCTAAGATCAGAGTAAAGCGCAGTGAAGCCGTACGCCGTTCAGCCTTCCCAAGGGACGCGTCGGTAATCACTAACCTATCTAAGATCGGAGTAAAGCGCAGTGAAGCCGTACGGTGTTCGGCCAGCCCAAGGGAAGCCGCGCGAACGTTCTGCAATCCAGCGACAGCGCTCCCGAGCTGCACACAGCTGCCCGTCCCTGACCCTGAGCGATGTCAACGCGCTAACAAGCTCTCGCGCTCTTGGCCGTTGCTCCGCAGACCGGTTCTCCGCGCTCGCGACGCCCGTAAGCGCACAGGTTACCTGCTGTTGAATACCGAACTTACTCGCGTGTTTTCACAGTTTTTAGACACGACAAATCTTTAACTATTTTCTCTATAAATAATACGCTAAAGACCGGCCCGGATAGCCGAGGTCGCTAGGGCTGAAGGGATATGGTTTCATGGGCTCGAAACGTCGCGGGTTCGAATTCCGTCCCGGGCCTAGATATGTGTGTTTGTTCATGTTGTCGTTACGTGATTCCATTAGTTAGCGATGTTAAAACTCACTAGATGACCAAACAGTTATCAGCGCGAAAGAAACCGCCAAGGATATATGACGGTTTTCGAAAATTTATACAAATCCGTGGTAGAGTGAGTTTAGTTCACGAGTTCTCTCTCTCTCTCTCTCTCTCTCTCTCTCTCTCTCTCTCTCTCTCTCTCTGTGTCTGACTCTTGAACCTGTGGAGATATGCCAGAAAGCATCCATGTCCAGACAACAGCTGAGTCAGACAGAAGTTTACTTCACCGTGTTTACGGTTGATCCACGGTGCAATGGAGGGAATCATGTGGTACGTCCATCTTCCTTTAATGGACTTGTCCCAGCGATCCTGCCATTCAAGCAGTGTTGTCGAGCAGTTTGGGTTCTCCTCTTCTTTGTGATATTGCCTTCGTCTCTCCTGTGCTAAGATATCGACCGGAGGCATCCCCGCGATGACACACACTGCATCGTTTGACACAGTGCGGAATGCACAAGCTACCCGTAATGCTGATAACCTGTACACTGACGCCATCCCTCGGACGTAGCTATTTGTGACGTGGAGTTGGCCCATACTGGGGCTCCATAGAGCAAGACTGACCTGGCAACCAAGGCCAGAAGCTTCCGTTTGTCTTGACAGGGCCCTATGTTGGGCATTAGCCTCGACAGTGCAGCATTAACTACCGCCGCTTTATTTGCTGGCATACCTCAGGTGATCCGCAAATGTCTGTGTCTGACTCTGTGTTTGTGTCTCTCTGTCTCTCACTCTCTCTCTCCCCTCCCTCCCTATCTTTCTATCTATCTAGTAGCTTTGCTTCATTTCTGTATAGACTTTGTAGAAAGACTGAGATATTGAAGGTGATAGCTTGTAGTTGGGATACGGCACACCAAGTCAGAAACTAAAGCAAACCTTCATGCTCAGGCCGGATTCGGATTCGAACTCGTAGACATCACACTGCGCGGCTACTGTCGTAAAAACTACTATACTGGATAGTGGGTAATATCGGGATACTATATTGGATAGTGAGATATTGTTATCCGGGAATCAGAGAAAAAATCGTGTCTACTTGTAGACGTTGCTGTGCCATCAAAACGTTGTAGACGTTACTATGCCATGCGATGAAAACATCGCGTGTCGTAACCAAGGAGGAAGAAAAATTCTTAAATACAAGAGTTTGGAAATCGAGATCAGCCGAATGTAGGGCGCAAAAATACAGGTCGTTCCGACAGCTCATAGTATTGTAGAGGCACCGACAGTCCCTAGATCTGCTCCTTAAGTAGCTGGATGCAACAGGGAGTAGATTTTATATTCAGCAGACTCACAATATCTTTATTCGTGATGCAGACGAAAAATAATAATTAAAATAATGATAATAATAATAATAACAACAACAAAAACAACAACGCTTTTTAAGCGGGATTCGTTGTCACGAGAATCAAGCATACGACTTTCGGACTACAACACTTGTGAATAATGTGTAGTACGAGAGATAGTGAAAGAATTTAAATGTGTGTAGCACAAAAGTTACTCAAGTCAAAACTTTTAAACATAATTAAATGATTAAATTAAAATTTATATAAGATTTCGTCTTAGTCTCTAGATCTTTAGTCGTGATATAAAGGAATAATAATAATAATAATAAGAGGAAGATATTTTGCATAAAGTGCCTTGAGCTCTTATCCCTCCCTTATTGTAGCTACAGGATTGATGTATCTAGAATTCCCAGAAACAAGTTCAGAATATCTATAATTAGAACCTATAATTATTATGTTTCGAGTTGCTTAGCGATAAAAATCGCAACGTGAATGGCGACGCAAAGTGACGCCGTCGCCGCTTACACGCACCTGCTATTACCGCGAGGAACTTGCGTGCGGGCGCCTGCAAGGTCTCGCAGCAGGTGAACGCACTGGAGCCCCCTAGTTCGTGCACTCCATTTCGAGTGCACATGCGTTTCCTGGTGACACAACGAACAACTGCAGAAAGGCGTTATCCAATGATCTATTGTATCAACTCTCTATTTTTACTTTCTCGTATACTTCCGTATATACGGAGTAATATTTCTAGAATAGAAAAAGTTATGTAATTATTATTTCTCTCTCCCCCATCTATCTCTCTGTACTTTATATATATATAGTAACCGTATTTTACCTGCTTCCGTGGTCAGTCAGGTATGGAAAGCTACACATATAAGTATTTAACGGTATTAGGGGGAACAAGGTTGGTTCTTGGGGGATTGTCTTGATAAGGTATGTGCTGGCACGTTCTCAAATGAAGTCACTGGACACCTCTCAAATTCAAGATTATTATAATTATTATTATTATTATTATTGTTATTATTATGCATTAATCAGATTTCTTATAAACAAATTACAGTGTCTGGATTCTTGTTAATAATTCCCATAAGAGCCAAATTAAGTACCTCCTAAACACCACTTATTAACTAACTTAATGAAACAACTTACTTATCTATCTTAATTCGCTAAAATTAGACATTGTATCGTGCTTCTGAATAGACTTGCATAATTACCCCCCACTACACCCATTACAACTGTTCTCCCTCTTCATAAAATATTTTAATACTCAAGTCATCCCTTCGCGTTGTCCTGCAGCCTTCGTCCACTCTCGGTTTCGGTCGGTTTTACTCGGTTTCTTCTACTGGCGAGTTGGCGCGTCCTCGTCGCGCCGCCTACATCGCCACCCGCCTCGAGTCGTGTCGCCACCAGAAACACCAACTGCCCGCCGCTGCTGTAATATTCCCTCGCCGAACTTCCATCCGCTGTGTCCCTCCCGCGAGGATATAGGTCCATTCCTCACGGCGCCCCTCATGTGCACCACGCAACTGCAATTCGGAATACCGGGCTCTCACAAACGCGCCCGCGAACTGATGGGCATTCTCCCTCCCTATCATCCGAGTTCTCGCCGCATATGTCAACACTATGTTGGTTACTGTAACAACCTGCTTTCGCACTCGCATTCATGTGCCTCGGCCACTATACCGTCCGTCACCCACGTTCGCGTTCTTACCTCGTCTATCACACGTGTCCGCCTGATGTCAATGCAATATCCGTTTCCATCACAGTATCTCCCGAACCAATTATCCATCAATAAACACTGATCACACTTCCGAAACACATTCTCTGTTTCTATACTTTCACTAATATCATTCCGCACATTTTTACCGACTTTCCACTTAACGAAACTTCAGCACTCGCACACCCATCCATTCGCCGCCATTTCCATGCTCTCTCTCCCGCGCTTTCCTTCTTTGTTCACCGGGGATGAGTCGCCCCGCGCTCTACGAGACTCTCCACCTACTGAGCGCCTTTTTGAATGTTACATCATTTTCTCTGTCTCTTAACGTTTGGAGGTCTGATAACCATTGGTTTTTATATATATATATAATATATATATATATATATATATATATTGTGACGGTACTTCGCCAAACATAATCATTATTTTGATGTGACCTGTAAAGGCGCAGGGGTCTTGGCAGGGAGGGAGCCGTGATTCGGGATCACATGTGATATGAGTTTCAGCGACACCTTTCTGATAAACAAATTTGGATTTATTCCAATCAACAAAATTCCCAAATCCAGCGAACACAAATGCACAAGAAATCAAAACATTTTCGTCTCAGGTATCATTAATAAATAACTCAACTGAAATTTATTAGGCCTTTGCGAATGGGATCCCTCGCTTACTAAATGCAAAACCATTTACTGCTCATGAACACACACAACTTTACCATTTTCCCCATCCAAAATGCTTAATTTATTTTACAAAATCAGTTTTTCCTTTTTTTCTTGACTGAAAAATATTACGTGAGATCACAATTTGATTTAAATTGAATTCCTTTCTTTAGTCCTCGACTTGAAACATGGAAAATATTACTGGTCATTTCCCTCCCCGTTCTAGTGATTAGTTCTCATTAACTAACATGTCCTCTCGTATTTCCACTCTTCACTTTGCCCAGAATGAAACCTTTGATACTTAACGTGCGCTGTCTCCTCACGCCATCCGACGGGGTCTGCTGCGAAGGTCGCGCACACTCGCGCTGCCGCCTCCTCGAAAGCCCAGCCGCTATGCGCCGGCAAGGGCGAATTCCAGCCGGCCACGAGCCCTCTCGCGTCGACTCCACAGCACTTCACTAGCCAGTTCCTCCGTTTTCGTCTCCGTCTTTGCTTCTTGCCGGTCCTCGAGTTTTAATACTGTCCGTGCGTTCGTGTACTCGAGCGCGGCCGTCGACACGAGTCAGTTGCTTCACTACAGTTCTGTGTTCGCACTATCTGCCGGGTAAATAATTACTTGATTCACTTTTCTAACTCACTTTTCAAAAACTCGACTTTGTTCAACCTAGCCATTCAAACACAGTACATCTCCTATTACTGCGTCACGAAATATCGCCTTATTAGCTAGCGAAATTACTGCCGCTATTACGAACACCTTCACTTCTACAATTCAATAGTCTTTCCACGAATCTAGCATGTGTCCGTTTTTGATACCGCCGCTCAGACCCGAATAGTCACGACCGTTCGGTATCGCTGCTCAGACCAGAAGAGTGAAATTCCTTTTCGGTTAGCCGCACTTCCCCTCTTTTCCCCTCACTATGTGACGTGAGTGGGGGTTTCTCTCTTATCAGCTTGGCCGGTACCCCTTCTGGTCAGTAAGTGCTTCTCCGAACGCGCCCAGCTTCACGCGGTCATTTAAATCATATTTCTTCCCTTTCGTTTCTTCCTTGGCTTCTTCCCTCACCATCATCCACTTATCACAATATATATCTCTGTCTACTTTCTCTGTATTTCTATCTCCCTCTCTATATCTTTCCTCTGCCTCCTTCTCTCTATCTCTATTTTCTCTCTTTCTCTACACATCTCTATTTCTCTTTCTATCTCTCTCCACCTCTCCAACTCTCTCTCTCATTCTCTCGCTCGCTCACGCTCGCTCGGGCTCGGAACCATCGGTGATATAGTAGTCAGAGTGCTAACCTTCCATTTCTGGGAACCGAAATTCAAATCCGGTCTGTTCATGTACTTTTTCGTACTTTTGTTACTAAAGAACTGATAAATAATTTTCAAACTTCTAGATTTTACTTCCCGCATCTTCAATAACCTTCGGTATCACTCGATTGGCGACACTGGCCATACCGCACATGATGTGTGAATAGAAATCGGAGCTCCATAGTGACAGTGAAGTTTCTATATACATTACTTGGCAATAAAAAGTACCATTGGGAGACAGAGGTCTCAGAAATTTTTAACCCTCCACCATATCTGCAAGTTACAATCAAGTACTATACCTTGGTTCTTTGGGACCCCAAGCTTTACTGACAATTGGAAATGATAAACACGAATGTGTACGGCAATTTACTGAGTGTAAGTAATTGCTCTTATATAAGTATACATTTTATATTATTTTCAATAACATAGTAAATATAATTTACTTATATTAAATATTTCTTATAAATAATGGCCTTTACCGTACGTAACGTCCATTAATGATACATAATGATTCAGAAATATTTATAATAGTTTATGAAAGTTATTTCGAGATAAATCAAATATTGATTGTAACAGACACATTGAAGTTCATGGCAAGATATTTCAAATTAGAATAAGAAAATAACATGTTATACCTTAGGTTAATCCAGTCTCAAGTAACGAAAAAAATGTAATAACTCTCTAATAACATTTGGAAAAATGTCAAAATTTGGTACCTGCTTAATAAGTGCACGAAGGTATTTCTAGAAGACTGAAATTCTCCTGCAAGTATTCAGGAAAATATTAAAAAATTAATGATGGGGTCCAAAAAGACCCCAGTTATTGTATGCGGGTTTAAACCACTTGTTGGTTGCTTGTTCAACATTTATGTTCTAAGCGACCAACCTCATCAGGAATACAACAGTGATATCCTACTACACTCCTATGAATTAATGTAAGCAGTAGGTCTTCAATCTTTTAAAAATTCTTCGATTCCCCCTCCCAATGGCCCTTCTAATTACCAATTACAATAATAATAATAATAATAAATCGACATCTAAAATTATCAGGAAAAAAGTGTAGAAAATGTTATTATATTTTTTTATCACAAGAATTCATTGATTACAGCAATTTGTGCAAGATATGCGAATACAATATTAAAGAGGGAATAATATAAATTTTATAAACAGTATTCATCATGATAACCATAAAACTATTGTTAAAATTCATAATAGTCGAATTCTTTTGTAGTACAGTAACAAATTGGGGTTCGTAACTTCTGACGTCTGACAAAGGGGTTTAGCTTAATGAAGGTCGTTCACCCCTACAATCTTCTTCCCGCCCATCTCTCTTGACCTCCTTCCATCCACTGCACGTGTTGTAATGGGCATGATCTCGTGATGCGGCTGCAGTGTACTTGAACAAGTTACACCTCATTTGGGTAGCAGATCCAAAATCGGTTTCTCGTTGCACTGACTTCGCTTATGTGAAATGGACCAAAAAACAACAGAAACGAGTCTGTCTGCAACAGGTATTGCAAGTAGGGAGCGAGAAGCTACAGGAATTGACGTAATGGTGCTGCAAACATGGCGAGACTCGGCAGCGAAGAAACGAAAGGAAAGAAAAGAAACGACAGATAACTCGTTTGGGGAGCAATCAAATCATTACAGGACTGAACCTTCTAAGTACTACTAACTGTGAACCCGTGCGAAAATTTTGCACACTCGCACTCCTTTGCATGTTTCGACGGTCAGCAACTTGTAACGTCACTTCATGATCAATTTATTAACCCAGAAATAATTTCGCGAATCATCTCATCTAGTAAAATGCTTGATCGAAGTGGAATGTTAAATAGAGAACGTACGTTTCTGCGATCAACTCGCCAAACATTCAGTTGTCAGGTGGTTCAACAGTTTATTTTCTCTCACATATCTCTAAAAAAGTAAATGTTTTCCGTTTCGAAATTCTAAAAGTTTTACAAAAGCAGTGTGCTCTAGCGTCTAAACCGTTTTTAATAAAATTAAAGTTAAAAACGTGAATTTTGTTAAGAAAATTCGTCAACTTTAATTTTGTAAATAATGGCTGCTTCGATAAAACGCATAATTTTGGAGATAACAGCAAACAAAACTGAACAAATTACATTTTGATTTTTTTGCAATTTTCTCCGTAAAGCCAATCTTTCCCGAAGTGGCAAACATAAAATTCGAATTTAGAACTCCAAAAAACACGTAGGACCGTTGATAAAAAATAACTCCGAAATTTTTCCCAGGTGAAGTACCAAGGGGCTGAACTAACAGAGCGTAGCACAGCAGGAGCTGGGCGTTTGCAGTCGTTTCGTAATTGCATTTTTCAGAGTAAATTATTAATATTTAGAGCCAAAGTATTTGTAATTGAAATAGTCCTTGTGGACCACGATCTTTAATTCAAGAGTTGGTCTTTCTGTTTAGCCAATTGTTCACACGAAATGAACCTATTAATATATATATATATATATATATATATATATATTATTATATATATATATATATTTAATTTTAGACAAATCTTTAATTGCAAATTTATTTTTTCAGATAATATTTTTCTGTTGTTTTGTTGTAAAATGCGATTAATAGGTTTGAAATGCGAAACTTTATACTATAGTTTGACGGTAAATGAGCTACTTATTAATCCCTCCTTAGTAGTGACATTTTAGCTTATCCGTTTTCAAACTGTTGCTTCTCTTCATTTTATTTCTTTTCCAATGTCTCAGTATGTGATTACTTGCCATGGAAAAATATTTTGCTGCTTTATACCTCCCTGAATATTCTCAGCTATCTCTGAATATTCTCTGCCTTAATGAATCAGAAATTATCATAGGTAAAACCGTGTGTTTGTCTGGCACTCAGCAAGTGCAGAATTTATCAGCATTTTTCTTTTCACTGTCGGTTTTCAATTCAATTCTCCTCCTTCGTACTTGAACACTGCTGTTATTTTGATCTATGTATGAACTAATAAATTAAATTCTACAAGTTTAATTGGTAACATCTCTATGTAGAATGTTCTTCAGAATCGAATATTTAGCTTCTTTTCATATACCTAAAACTACGATTGTTGATACAAACATTTCTTTGAAAATCGTTTGGATTACGACCACCAATACATCTGGTAACTCCAAAAGGAACACTTTCCGCAAACTGATGCGGTCTGAAAACTTCTGCTCCAACTAACTGACCTCATTTCATCCTTCTTCCTCTCCCCCCTGCATTTAGAGCAGTTGCCATGCAAGTGCATCGTTGCGTTTTATTACTTTTCGGGAATATATAAGACGGGTAAAGAGCGCTTTTAATATTGTCGTGAGATTTGCACTAAGCAGCAGACATGAAACTTGTGTGCGGAAGAAGTCCATGGCAATGGGTGATTCTATTGTTGCCTACATGTTTGAGTGTAATTACTGCTAAAGAGAAGACTTATTTTCGTGAGTAATGGATTAATAATAATAACTGTTTCCTATATGGTTTGTGAAAGATGTATAAGTATGCATATTATATTCCAGTCTAACATTTCCAAATTATACTACATATTTGTTCATTGATAATTATGCAATGTCATGCAACTCATCAAAATCATAACGTTCGATTGAGTCATTATGTCAATAATAAACAATTGAAATTAATATACCATTAACAAACTCTTCAAACAAAGTCTTGGTAATTTAAAGGAATATTATGGACGAAGAAGACACGCAATACTAAAGCAATATATTGTTTAAACGTTTCATCAATATCACTTATATATAATTCAGGTCGTAGGTCTTGTTCAAAAAACGCTTCAATTCATCAAACATCTGTAATTTTAGAAGCCAATCGAAAACAATTTGCTTGTAAGTTGTGATCGATCGAACAAATGGACAAATAAATTAATAATCATGGTTAATTAATGAATCAATGTAAAGGGTAAATGAATATGATAATGATATTTTTAGGATTAACCTCTTTAAAAATAAGTCATATTAAACGAAACACTTTATATTAATGTTTCTTTCCTTCTTTCTAGAATATTAGAATTTTGTATTGTGTTTTACAGCTCCAGATGTGAAAATATGCAGCGCCAAAGACCCAAATATCAACGCGTGTTTCACAGAGTCAGGAAACCGAATGCTGAAACATCTTGTTAAAGGTAAGGCTTAGTTGTACGATAATAAATAGGATCAAATTTAAATATTTGTCGACAAGACATTTAATTGATTACGACCCAGGAAGCTGTGATTCCATCGACTAATGGTAGTTATCGAGAGTTTTGATAAAATAAAAGGTGTTTTTAAGAAAAAAAGAACCTAAAAAATATCTTTTAAAAACGATGGTTTCGAAAGAATTTCTTCTGGGCATTAATGTAACTTCAGTATCTGTGGAGGTCTTCTAGAGTTCAATGGGAAATATAGTTATTGCAACTATCTATCACCATGTTGTCGCAGCACGAAGTCGATTCCTTCTCGAAGGGCACGTTGAGGGATAATACCCAAATCTACGTCTTTATTAACGGTGAGCTCAGGCCATAGGGCCTGCTTTTCCGCCCATTCATTACGTAGCATCTAGAAATAACTTGCCCTTGCAAATAGTTTATATTTCACCGGGGAAAATATTTTATTAACAATTCTCGCTCAAAAACGCTCATTTCTTATTGTATTCAGAAGTCTACTTTTATGCGGGGTAGGGATACCAGAATTACGAAAACGTGCATAAAATACACTTTGCCTTGTAGCACGACCCATACAGTTTTTAAATGTTTTTGACGTTAAATAAATGAATAGAAAATAAGTAATATAAATCGTAAATGTCTTTCAGCGAAAAAGATGGATTAATAAAGAAAGGCAACACGTAAACCATAATGGTTATCGTTAATTGTAAAAGGTGTAGTACGTTAATAGTAGTCTGTTTTTTGTAATTAAGTGAGCTGTAGCCGCTTTTGAAGGTTTTGCAGAACCAATCAATTTGTCATGACTACTTTTTTGTCAGTACTACTGGCATTAATGTTTAGAAAAATTAATACATTTTTACAAAATACAAGACCTTGTCGCGGTTCTCTGTTCTAGTCATCTTTCAAACTTGATTTGAAATGAAAATATTTCATTAAGAATTTGTGTTTGATATGATTTCTCTTATTCTCCTCTGAACATAAAAACATTCAGTGTATAACTCGACCAAGCTGAGAATGATGTTTACAGGAGCGCGCCACTGTCTGTGTTTACAGCCGAAGCGACAGAGACGGTGATATGAGGACACACAAATCAAATTTAAAATGGGACCGTGCCAAACTGTTCGGGAAAAGCACGATTTAATTTGTCACATCTGGTATCTTTCAAATTAAAATTTAAACTATATTTATACATGCTTGCACCTGTATTGGAAGAAATAAAATTTCATTTTTTCCCAACAGAATGTATCAATGTTGATCAAATCCTTTGATGAGCAGAAAATTTTGTACTGTATCATTCATATACTTGTAAATCATTAATTTAACTTAAGTAGTTTCTCAGAAAATATATCAAAGCATTTTTATCTAAAAAGCAACCACCACCGTAATGAAGAATATTTTGAATACTTATAATAGTAAATTTAATGTTTTCACTTTATCTTTTATTCCTAATATTCTAAAAAAACTAACGTCTAACAGTGCACTTGTCCATTTCATCCATAACAATTTTTCTTTTTAGTTTCACTTTTGATCGTTTAGGCGATGTTGTCAAAAACCATGTATCTCAGCTTCACATCCTTCTTTTGAATTTTGCGTATCGTGTTTTCACATATCTTTAAGGTTGCTGCTGCACGTTTGATTGTTCTTCCTAGAGGTATTTTAGGTCCGTCTTTTCATTATCACAAAAATTTAATAATTTAATACGCAAGTCATCTTGCCTGCCCGCGAAGTGTCACACCTCGACGAGAAGTCATATTTCTCAAAGCTACACTGATAATTCGCTTCACGCTCCACGCGACTTTGGGTAGCGAAACTGACGCCCATATTCTCAATACCGTGTAATACGAGAATTATCGTCGAGTCCAGATTATTCGCGAATCAAAGCAAAAATCCTTATTCACGAGGCAGGATCGGTTGCGATTCGAGGATTAGACACCCCGATTTCGATCCGTGGGTTATACATCCGATTTCGGGTATAATTCGCGAATTGCACTTGTTGCCATCGGCGACCCTGTTAAACAATACAGACGACTCCGCCAAGTACGATTTGTTTGCTTTTGAATTTATGGAATGCGTTTGAAATAAAGAGAGACTCCTCTATTTGCTTCCATTCCGTCATCAGTAATATAAATCTGAGTAGTCAGTTAATGCTGAATAATTTTGAATAATAATATTGTTCTAGGAACGGGTTCAGCAATTATCGTATTTAATATTATATAATTTGGACTTATCATTCTATCAGTGCAGGTTATTTTTTTAATAAAATCACATTATTAGCTTTTTGCTTTCAATTAAATGTATGGTCATAGTTTATCTTACTTTCATCTATTAGAATGTCTTTTTTAATTTTACATTCACTATAGGAGGATCATCAGAAATATATACTTGCAACACCCAAAAAACAGTGTAGATATTGTTAACATAATCAGGCAAATAAATGGTCAAGGAATTTCAAGTTAAATATTTGAATATACCGTAAATTCAAATAAATTGAAATGGATTACAAAGGTTTAAAGAAAGAATACAATAACAATTAGACAAAAAATGCTACTAAGTAGATCCTTGGTTAAATTGAATTATACGTTTTTTCATTTGAAGTAAATAAATAAAAACTGAATGCAGTTAAAAATATTTTTATTTCATTAATGTTCAATATTGAAACAGAAACTTTTCTGGTAAATAAATGATAATTTTCACAAATTTAATGCCCAAATACAGGAATATTACTGAACCCTAAGTTATAAACACAATAAACAAAAATAAAAAGAAGAGACATAGCAAAATATGCTGAATGGTTTCAATGTAATGAATATTTTATTCCTTTGCTAACCATTTGTAGAACAAATATAAAATCTCAAATTGCTAAAAACAAACAAATAAAGGATGTAGTCCATATTTGATTCCATTACTAATTTAATGGTAGACAAAATTTAATTTTTTTTAAAGAATGAATTGTTTGTTCTTCATGTCTTGATAATATTCAAATTTTAGGTAGATAAACATTGCATCCTCAACTCATGTTCATTCATAAACTCAAATTCTTCTTGATGCTTTAAGAATGTGGAATCCTTCAGGTAACTGTTTGCATTCCTGGGAAGTAGATACCATTCTCATAATTTCTGGCCCTTTCGCAGCTGCTGGTACTGGTTATCTATCTCTGACATATCCTATTTGGAAATAAAATATTCATTTTTAAAGGATATCTTTATGAGTCCCTTTTTCTAAATATGAATATTATTGCATAAAGAAAGGTTCCATTCATTGTAGACAATCAGGTGATAATAAAATATATTTCATACAAGGTTGAAATTTGTACATAAAACAAAGTTGGAATTTTTACAATGTTTTCAAAGATAATTGTCCCATCATCACAAATCATTTGTCTCCATCACATGTCAATCACAATCACGTCTCCATCACAAATCATTTGTCTCCATCGTCAGGTACTTTTTGGCTTATATCCAATATAAGCCAAAAGTACCTGATGATGGAGAAAATCATCTTACCATTCACTTACTTAAGTAACTTAATTAACTTATGATTTACAAACTTAAAACTTATATCCAATATAAGCCAAAAAGTACCTGATGATGGAGACAAATGATCTCTGAAACACTGTAAAAACTCCAACTTTGTTTTATGTACAAACTTCAACCTTGTATGAAATATTTTTTATTATCACCTGATTGTCTATAATGAATTTTCTTTATGCAATGAACAAAGACAAACAATAAAAAACTACGAATATTATTGACATGAATATGATTGTAGAAATTGTAAAGTAACTGGTTTCATCACTGCCAACAAAAGTTTGCTGATAATAAAGAAACTTGTTTCATTTATCTACAATGTCAACAATATGTCACAAATCCATCAACGTTATAGTAAAGATACCAAAGATGAACTTGAGGGAAACATAAGTGTTTCAATTCATTTACAATTGAGAGTGTAGAATTAGATTTTTGAAAAGAGAATAAATGAAAAAATAAATTCAGCACTCTACAAATGCTTTAAAAGATGGTTCGGTTGATAAAAAAAATTGATAATAAAATACTAGCAATAAACAAATTGAAAAACCAAAACAATTTTGTTTTAATTACTTCCCTTATACAACAGATCTTAATTCTTTTAAATCCTAAGTCAGAAATCCAACCCTGCAATCAGTCAAACATAAATAATATTCTAAAAAATGTTTGATACTGGAATCCCAATCTAATATAGGCTATGCACATTAACAATATGCACAATATATTTATAGAAGTTGTGGTATCAGATATCATAAGACAGATATATAATCAATAATGATTGTGGACATTTAATTAATCTTTCTTTAAATTCAATGATATTATAAAATGTAAATGATTTTTAAAATTCAATATTTTTATATTTAGCCTACATTACATTTTCAGCAACGAAGTAACAATAATCTGCTTCAGCTTCCAGAAATAGAAGGGTATTTTTCATTAAACAAGCAGTATTATATACTAGTATAGTAGATTCGAAAACAAATATATGAATACGAGGATTAGCACACATATATGATAGACATTTAACATAAGAGTTCATGAAAATGTGCAAATAATAGTTTTGGAATCTATTGAAAACCAAAGAATATTTATATACTATTTAACATTTATTCCAGTATGTCACACCAAAACAAAATAAAATTTTATTTTGTATCTTCTGAAGAAGACAAAGTAACTTTGATATCTGGGCAGGATTATTTCAATTTTTGAATTTTATGACAACTATGCTGAATTTGTTTTTGTTTTATTAAAAGAATGGTTTATCATGTTTATTGTATACATTTCATTTTAAAAAATTGTGCAAGTATTACTTGCATTTGAATGTTTCATGACATCATATTGATTTGATTTTGTTTGGTAAAACCATGGTTTAGGGTGGCACGATTCCTTTGAAAATAGTCATGAAGTGAAATTATTTATTAGTTGCACTAAAAACTACTGAAATAACTTTTGCATGTAGCCCTTCACCAGAACACAAGTATCAATCAAAAATATTTGTAAAACTCTTGGTAGAGAGCCAGTACTGTTGTTTTGAAAATTAAATACACAACTGCAAGGTAGATAAAACCAAAAAACACTTACTTCGAGTCATATTAACTGCCTTTTCATATCCCAAATCATAGTCACATGCAGTACATTCTTCAGGCGGATGAATGCAGTAATTTTCCCCATCCAATTAAGTACACAGTGTTGTAGCTGCTTCTGTCATTGTAAATAGGAACTTTATTATCACTCCTGCCTTTTAAACCATTCTTTTCAAGCCTTATAGTTGTTCTTAAACTGCTAAACAATACTTACTGCGTTGAAATTCGTTTGCAGGTTATGTGATGCTTTCTTTTTTGCTTTTGTAACTTTGCACAACAGTATTCGCGTATTTGTCAATGACAATTGTGAAAATATTAATTCTTTAAATAGAAATGTTAGATTGGTTGGCCCTGGATACATTACTTAGTACGCGAATGATAACATTGGAGATCGCGTTTGAAGTGGCGCTATTACTAATGTTTACAAACAGAACCACATCGAATACTCCACAGCCAATCATATTTCCTGTAACATTCTGACCAAGGGTTACCCTCGAATCCGCCAATTCTCTGATGACCGCGGTTTGTGAATAAGAATTGAGAGTTATCCGAGTGTTAACCTAATCCACGAATTCCCCGATTCACAGATTATTTTCGAAGTAACCCATGATTGAGAATACGGCCGTGACGTACTGACCCGTATTTACAC